>OZ038434.1:22892614-23353685 GCA_964036275.1 Litoditis marina
CTGAGATCAAACTACATGATCTACGAGCACAGCGAAACGAAACTAAATAAGTCAAGTCATAACTCCACATTGATCAAACTACAACTCTGAGATCAAAGTACAACTCTGAGATCAAAGTACAACTCTGAGATCAAAGTACAGCTCTGAGATCAAAGTACAACTCTGAGATCAAACTACAACTCTGAGATCAAACTACAACTATGAGATCAAACTACAATCACAGCAGAACTGAGAAGACAACTGACAATGGCCCTCTCCTTGATGGTGACAATTACCACGATGGTTACGGTATCTGCCCAAGCCACTGCCAAAGTCTCGTCTGAACAGAAATCAATATATTTCAGGTTAAATATACAACTATCCGAGATACTATAGACCAATTGTATACATACAAGCTTGGCTGAACGAACATCAAAACTCATGAAATCGACTTTTCATGCGCTAACTATCAAAGAATTCGAACATTTTCGATGCCAACTGACGAAAATTGACGTTTCGATAAGAAAAGGCTTTGCATACAGGAGAATTTTCATGAAATTAGACAATTTGACGCAATAACGAGAATATCACATATTGAGAGCAGCCTGCAACCGGCTTCCGGTTGCACTCAACATTGTCTCCAAACAAATATTAGATGATTGCAAAAGGCCCACTGCACTGCTTCATTTCAGAAACAAGCCCAGTCTGCTACGGATAAATGAGACGGAAACAGCAGCATGTGCTCACGTTCAATGATTGCCGTGCTTTACTCAGCAAAAATATGATCAATCAATACTTATACTTTTCATGGGCCCCTCACCGGCGATCCAACAATGAGAGGGCGGGAAACGAGAACTTCTGATTCTGTCCACATCGTGAGAAGGATTGACTAGGGTTATCATCGTATCGATTGATCTAGAATACGGTAGGTCAAAAACAAATCTGAGAAGATTTACCGCACCTACAGTGACAATATTTACGTATACTAACCGAGAATGGTTTGCTCTCCCGCTCAACGTAGTGGTACATTATCATCCAGTTTCTAATACAGAACTGAACCATTCTGAGAGCATTATACTATCCCCCCCCAATGTACTATTATCCAGTTAATAATTTCAACGATTTTTCTCAATATATAACTAAACCATCTTGGAAACTATTACCCCCTTCTCTGTTTAAACTGTATAACTACACTATAACCCCCCCCCCCTAACTTGAATACCAACCTGTCGTATATTCTGGTTCCAGCGTCATTTGTGAAGGCAATATACGTGTTTTTCCACGTACACCGCGAAATGAACCCGTCCTTCTCTGCCCCGCGAAATAATATCTGGAAAAAGGATAATAGCAACTTTTTCGAATATTTGCTTACAAAACAAGAATACAAACTGTATTTCGACCTGAAATGCAACCCATCCCCTATAGACACCCCTACTGTTCAGGACCAAGTGAAAACTGGGAGTAGCTGGCAATAAGCCAATTACCAGCGACATTTTCGCCCCTCATCCTTTTTCAAATACAACTCTAATCTTCAAAAGTTCATTTGAAAACCACCCGTACTATTTACTGAATGTTTCCTCAAACTCCAGCTAGCTTTACCTCTCAGATTCAGAGTCCGAATGGCCATAATTTTTCGAGTTTCGAGTTGTCAATTGAAACTCAAATTTCGAATCTCGAGTTGTGTCGTACAGTTTCCGGATTTCGGCCAGCACTCACCGTTTCCTTGTATTTGAAGAACTTCTTCTCGTAGAAGACGAGATTTCTCTCGCCGACCACGAATTGGGGAGTCATCTGGGAGCGAGAGAAAAGCGGCGACATGGCTATGGAACGAGGCATCAGTTGAAGGTTCAGAACCTGCAACCAAGAGATATTCATTCACTTCACTCTGTAGGTTGTGGTCTCACCCCAAATGTTCGCTCTTTCCAAAGAAAGACTATAGACGGTGTTTGTTACAATCTATCACTGTATTTGTAGTTTGATCATGAACGTAGAGTTATTCGTCCACTTTGAAAGTAGTTTCCGGTTGGAAAATGCGATTTCAAGTTGAAACTTGAACAACACTACGTTAAAACAAATTTAACACCTAAAAGTATTTAGGACAACTTACGAAAAACCAATGCTTCAAAGAAGTTAAGGTTAAGGCCTGAATGAAACGATGATTTAATGTTCCAGCAGCACAGCCACTGAGCTATTCGACAGCTGAGGACTAGTTGGCCGCCTGTTCAAACTACAACCACAAAGACACAGCAGAAATTTGGAACCAACGTGATTGAGTTCCGTGGTTCCTATGCCAGAAATGGCCACCCTCCCGTCGTTGGCGCAACTTATGACGTAGTTGCCGGACGGTTCCACGGCCAGTCGGGTGACTGCACTTCGGTGCGGACGGAGTACCTGAAAAAGGGGCGGGCTTATGGATGCATCATGGGCACGGGGAAAGGGGCGGGGCTTACATATGCAAGAGGGTCACAGGGAAGCGTGGGGAAGGGGCGGAGCTTGGTGATACACGAGAGTCACAAAAAGAGCGTGGAAAAGGGGGCGGTGCTTAGAACTGATTGCACGGAAATAGTGGCCAATCTACTCGTTGTTGACAAAGTACAGTACATGAACACAGTAGCACAGAGGGCAACTATCTACCCCTACATGTTGCCAACCCACATTACTCAACGTTACATCTGATATGGCCGAAGAGCTTCTCTGTATGGAGTCCGAACTCTCAGTGGCGGTAGTTCGCTTTCTCCTCCTAACGCTCTGAGTCAAACATTGGCATCTCTTCATACGTTTCACTGGGCAAATACATCGAGTGATGAGAAAACCATGATTATTGATTGTCTACACTGAACGTATCCCACATGATCGACTATTACTTCATTTAATGTATCTGTCGCCGGCAAAAAAGTATGAAGAGACCCTAAATGGTGAATAATTATGTTATGTTACGAACTTAATCACACAAATACATGAGCAAAGTCTGCATGTTTGAGCCCCGCCAAATCGAAATATGGAAACGGCACCCCAAGCTGTTATTCGGCCAATACAGAATGACACCTGTCTAAACGACACCTTTCGGACACCTTTTATAGATGGACACCCTCTCTAAATGACACCTTTTGAGCAAAATATCGTTTTTGCGTACTCGATGCTGCAGACATGATTTTTCCGATAGTATGGCCAACCCCAAAAGTACCCCTTGCCAAAAATAACATACACATACGAGTTTTTTATATACACTCCCTATTGGCAATGATAAGCAGTACTTTTTGTGATATTGATAAGATGGGAAAAGGATAAGTGAGCAAACTAACCAACAATTCAAAAGAAGTCTTTAGAAGAAGAACATTACCAGATGTATTTTCTTTCTGTTTCAATCACTTTTTTTTCAAAACCGGAAGAAATATTTATATAAATCCTGAACTGTACAATATACATTTTATATATATATATATACATTTTATATACAATATACATTTTATATACATATGACTCAGTCAGTGATTACAAATTAACAGAAAATTTTCTCGACGAGCAGATGCGATAGGTGTGGTGCGTTTATCTGAAACTTTCTTTGATTATAACATAGAGAGTGTGAGCACACGGTGTTTTTAATGGCTCACTCTAGTTTCATCTTAACATTGAACGAGTATTGGAGTGGAATCCGAATATACCAGATGATCCGCCAGTCACGATTACAACCAATAGTCTTACCGCTAGGTAGATAACTACAACAACATATATTCTTGTATGACAAGCGCTGTTAGAATTTGGACTCTTTTTCATAATTCTTCCGGTATCATTGAAAAGAAGACTACTAACTCAAGGGGAAAGAAAAAAGATACATATTGTTATGACCATTTACATTGACCAAGCTGCTTTTTAAAACTAAATTCCGTCTCCAACTTTAGACTTGAACTTTGGAAGACTTTAACCTACTAAAGGTCACGAGAACACCCTACCTCACAACCATAAAGACAAAAGCCGAAACTTGCTTTGTTTATATTCAATGTGACCTCCGTCAATGCACGTTCGTGCTCTTGACGTTTAGCACAGTGGTGAATAAGCTTACTATTCTGTACCGACAATTGAAAGTTTAAAGCTGAGAGAGATAACTGTAAGTACAGAAATAACCCCGAAACACTACCGTGCATAGAATTACACTACAAACCAATTGATTTAAAAAGGACAACGTCCTTGTCGTTGTCGATTACAGGGCAAAGGGATTGTGTTTATCAGCACCGCTAGGAGCAGCCATAGCTTTGGTCGAACCTTGGAACACTTTTAACCTACTAACCAGAATGCGACCACAAACAAGATCAAATGAACAGACTTACCAAACCTGTTGCCGGCATCAGACATCCAACCTCACAACGTAGATATACTTCTCCCTGGGAGACTGCGCACTGCATCAGACATCATGAGACTCATGGGCAATCCTGAAAAGTTGATCATAAGATCACATCAAAAAAGCAGATAACCGTACATACTTGTTGCTTACCTACCCCACAATGCCGGTAGAAGCAAGACTATCAATTAACATTCATCAAACAGTTCAACGGACAACCCTTCCCTTTGTCACGTGCATTTTTCTCAGTTCAAACATTGTTGAAACAGCTTCAAACTAAGAAATTTAACCTATGTCTAAATTGAATTCCCTAGCCCAGGGGCGGGCAGAGAATGGTTTGACATCAAATCCAATACGACCCCCCTCTGCTTCGAAAAATGAAAGTCTCGATTTCAACAAATGAACGGGAAGTTTCGAGAAAAGTTTAGTTTTCATTGCTAAAACCGTGCAATTTTCGACCCCTTCTGAACCGGAAACGACCCCCCTCCTTGACTTTTTTGGTTGGGCTAACCATATCTGCCCTCCCCTGCCCTAGCCAGAGACTTTAGAGAATTGAGGAAAAAAAGATAGTATTTTGCTATGTTTATGGTAATATTTTCACCCAACCTTTTCCCAAAAGTTTATATTGAGCGAAACTTCAATAATCCTTGAACTTTAATAAACTTGAATAATTCTACAATGAGGTTGGTCGACCGCCTTTACTGAAAGGGAATAGAAACAGTCTAATGAGTCACACAACGTTAAGTAACTAAACTTAGTATTTGAAGTTATTAGTTTGACCAAGATAAACTTAGAAGAAGCTACTACAAACAAAATCTGTAAAAGGTGTGATGATCAGAGCCTTGTAACGAAACGACATGAATGAATAAAGTTTCTGATTCGTTGAAAAGACGCGCTGGTTGGGGCAGCGCCCTACCTACAGCAGACTAGATCACGTAACTATTTAAATGTAATTATGGCTATCGCAATTTAGTGGTAAGCAGTTAGGATAACGAACCGCGTTTGCTCTGCAAACTCAGTTTTAGCCATGCGGTCATGAAGCAGTGGGGTACTAGTTGTCGCAAATAGGATTATGAAGAAAAAAACATCGTACAAAAATCATTCGCACAGTAAAACAAGCCTTTATCTTTATTTCCTAATTTGATTTGCCTTGCAAATATACTTATAGACGCCTTAACTACATTAGAAAACACTAAAACCCTACTAAACTTGAAATGATATAAAAAATACGACAAGCGAAGCCAGCAAACTCACTAGCGAAGATGGAATTCCTTTCTTGTCTTGTATCTTGACGGTGAGCGTCTTGAAGGAGACAGAGAACCAAGTGGATGGTAGAGTCCTTCTGGATGTTGTAGTCGTAGAGCGTGCGACCAACTTCGAGCTGCTTTTCTAAAAGCAACAAGAATAAGCGACACGGAAAGGAATAAACATGGCAAGGAACTAGAGAACACTAAGGAAAGCTCGAAATATTGATACAAACGTGGATATTAATGCTGAACAGCAATCAGAACAAACGGAATTCACTGATTTTTTCTATGGATAGGGAAAGTGCTCTTTAGATATTTCTTCACTTTTTCTCAAACTAAGAAAAATAACAACGAAAAACCTGTTTTTGATCTGTTTACCTTTAAAAAAGCAAATAATAATGAGAAACTAACCGACAAAGATGAGTCTCCGCTGATCGGGAGGGATTCATTGGTTGTCCTGGATCTTGGCCTTCACATTTTCAATTGTGCAGATGAATCTTGACGTTAATCTGCATTTCGTTTGTAACTGAAACGATAATAATGTTAACAGCTGGCCAGGCACTTTGCACGAATTATGATAACAACACATTTGAGACCAATGATGGAGGTAAGATGACCCTTGTGAAAACAAAATAAAACTACTTGCATTAACTGGTAAAGCAAAGTTTCATACAAGAAAACCTATAAACTTACAATGGCACATGGAAAATCTGTTACAATGTCACTTGTAACTACTTAAAATCTCAGAAAATAATTTTAAATATCTAAAAACAAAAAAAAACCGAGAAATTAGGTAGCATTTCAAAAAAAATTAGAAAAGGAGTTTTGTAGCGAATATGGTTTTGCCTTTTGGCTGCAACAATGAATACTCAGTGCATTCCGTGCAGGACCATATAGCACTCTTTCCATGCCTGGCAATATTGCCATAAGCATTCAAATTTAAGTTTGGCTAAAACTTGACTAAAACTAAATATTGCACCATGATAAATATTGTTTTTCCATATCGATGACTTTTCTTAGCTATCGCAACGATTGATCTTTGTTGATGATGAATTATTGGTCAAACTATACCTAAAAGACCGTCTTCACACTCCTTAAATCAGAATTTATCTAACAAGAATATCGAATCTAATACACTTTAAAACTGTTCCTATTGTTGTTTACACAAACACACATGTTTATATACGACCGGTTGAGAGTTTGACCTATATTTCGGTCGATTTCAAGTTACAGCTATATTTCTGTTTGAAAAACACATAAATGAGAGCCTTTATGAGTATATTCACTTTGTGCATCGTTCAATTCACTAGAAGAAATGTTCTCAACAAGTCTCTACGGAAAAGAACACTCCGAGTATGATGCCCAACATGTCGTGATAGTTAGAAGCATATTTTGCTCAAAAGGTGTCATTTAGAGAGGGTGTCCATCTATAAAAGGTGTCATTTAGAAAAGGTGTCCGAAAGGTGTCGTTTAGACAGGTGTCATTCTATATTGGCCCTGTTATTCTGACGTTCCATTATTCTTGAAACTCTGAAAAACCGCTGCAACTTAAGATACCGGACTCGCTAATTTTGCAACTTAAAATACCGGGGTCACCTGTACCCACCCCTGTCGCCTGTACTATTTGAAATTCATAAGGAGATGCAGGCTAATTCGACACCAGTATTTAAGCCTGCATCTTCTCCGGTATTTTAAGCTGCCAGCGTTTTCGCAGAAATAGGACCAGAAGACCAGATAATAAGACCCATAATGTTATGGAAATCGATACGTATGAAAGCGACAGCAACCTACCGGCACATGCTGGTGGTCCACGTGACCCTGGTGGTCCATTATCCAGATGTACCCCGACTGGGTTCCCACGGCTATCAACTTCTCGTGAACGTCCACACACGTGGTCACCTGATTCTGGAGCATCTGGAAGGAGGAACATGATCAAACTACAAACTACAACCATTGTTTCGAGGTTGACTAATATTCGACCCTATTTATTGTATACTACACATACATACATTTTATTGTTTGGCGTACCACGTGAGTACGTGAGTTTATGGCCGATCTTATTTCCAAAATGGCTCCGTAATGGCTTATTTTGGATAGAATTGGAATTTTTGAACTATCCGACTGCTAGTTAATTGAGCTTTTTCTTGCCCTTTCAGTAAAAACAACAAACAGAAACAGAAACAAACAAATAAATCTATCTCATACCTGTTTGGCGTCATTTCCATCTATTCTTTCGTACTTGAAACGCGGCTCCAAAAGTACCTGGAAAAATGTATATTTGAACTAGTGCTATGGTAGACTCAACGAATACGTGTTTTTGACGCATACCCTATAGACTTTCCGGAGTTTCATTGTATTATACACCTAGTCAACTACGTAAATTCAATAGCAGCTAGAGAGGGAGAGAAAATTACCCCCTATACAAGTATCTAACCCAGCCCCATCTATTGGGCCATGACTATACATCCTACGTAACCCCCTCTAGCAACCGGGTGACCCCTATACAGCTACCATAACCCAGCCCCATCGACCGGGCAACCCCTATAAAACTAAATAAAACGTAACGAAATACCGGGTTCCTTGTGGGATTGGCCAGTAAACTACGTAAGTTCAGTAGCAGATAGGCTACCGTACCCAGCCACATCAATCGAACTATGACTATAAATCTACCGTAACTCAGCTCCATCGACCGGGCAACCACTATGCTCCTACCGTAACCCCCCCCCTTATCAACCGGGTGACCCCTACAGCTACCGTAACCTCGTCCCATCTATTGGGTTATGACTATGCGCGCACCTCTTCATCGTCGCTGTCCTCGTCCGAGGGAAGACTGATTGGCTTCTCCTCGAAACCCGGGTGAATCTCTCCGTTTGTACTCATTTCTCATGGAAGAATGAGGGTAAACGACTGAAAACACACGGAATCAGAATAGAAATTATCACAACAGAAACCAACTCAGACAGATCTTTGCCAAATGGCGCAGGTCAGAGAAACGAAGATGTCTGCGCCCTCATTGACCTCCACACTCTCTCGCTTTTGTAGCTGGCCAATCGCGCAAAATTGGCGCCAATCGTTCTGAGAATGAAAAACTTTACGACCTACTAAACTTCATTGGCGTGGTGCCAAGGACTCGAAATTAGAACAAAATGACTATTGTTAATAGCAGCCGGGTGTCTAAATTGCATTACCTTAGTAGGGATTTAGAAGCAAATTTCATTCACACAATGTTAGTAGATATTCGATTGTTAAAACAACAAAATAAGCATGGAAACTATTGATACCATAAATATTTATTCTAACAAACTATGAACTGGAACAAGAAATCTAATATCACAGATTAGCACCCAAAATAAAATCGATCACAACAACTTGAAAAAACTAATAAAAATAAAGCTGAAATCTTCCATACAATCTATATCACCAAGGTAGGCAGGAAAGACACTTTTACAGTAGAATTAAGTCAATTTACAACACAACAAATGATGAGTTTGTTCGAGAAATTAATGAAACAACTACGATTTGAACAGAAATGAAATATAAGTTCGACCGAGTTACTTCTATAGATATATAAACAACTAAACACAATGTAGTAGTAGCAAGAATTGAACTATGAAAGTGATTCACACAGAGAAATATAAAGCACCGTAGTACTTCATGATGACTGACTACTAACGATAACTGACTCAAAAACATGCACTTGACAGGCACTAAAAACAGTGAAAAATGACACAGTTATATGGGATGATGAGAAAGATCACTAGAAATATTAACCATAACGTTTATTTCACCATTGCTCATTATCTCTAGTTATCTAAATTCTATTATCAAACATCAAATTTTACTCTCTTTTCCTCAGGAAAAAAAACATTTCTTCACAAAGTGCTACTGTGCTCACTCTAATTCTAAAATCAGAAACCAATGTAAACGAAATCCGCCATAAAACTGACAGTATTACAAATAAGTAGAGAAAATACTAGTATGACCACCTATTGCACAACCTTTCCATTTGAGATGACGTCATTTCTGCCCTCGTCGAACTTCAGAAGACACGACACAGCAGGCTGGTTGTCGCCGGCTGTCAATACTCCTGGAATGAGTGCTGGTTTGGTCAAGTGGATAACCGCGCGCTGCCGCTCAAGGCAGATGGGTTCGATCCCACCCAGTTGGAAAAGCGAAGTAGGGTGGAACAAACCAAAAAAGTCGAGGAGGGAATCATTCTCAGTCCCTACAATAGCAAAAACTATACTGTTTTTGGGATCAGAATGAAAGATTGCACGAGATAAACGAATTTATTAGAAAAACTATATTTAAAAGGAACGAGGGTCGATCTACCAATCATTAAACCTCCTTCTAGGTGCTGTGTTGAAATCGAGAAATAGCGCAGAATAGTAGTTGCCATACAACACCAAAGTACAACCCTAGAACCCGGTGAAAAGCCCACCTTTTCACTATGGACCAGTCCTCCAACGGCCCGAATTCATCATTAGTTGGGGAAGAGAAGGGAACATCCAGAATTATGTTCACACTAAAGGAGAATTCTATTTAATGTAACATTCAATTGAATGATACTAATAACTCGTAGGTTTCAGTTAGTTTCTAACAGATCCAGTGAGTTCCGATTGATCTAAAGCATTATCTGAGTTTTCTAATCGAAATACATCCAAATCAGTCACCTCGCGGTAAGAATAGTCAAACTCTGTGAAGTTTAGCAGGAAAAGTTTCTATATTCAGTAGTAACATCCCGCCCTAATTCAGAAGTTCTGAAGAGATGTGAATCAAAATCAATAGCGCCAGCTACAAAAGCGAGAGAGCATGCTTTTCGTTCCACGAGGGCGCAGACAGGCTGGGGCAGTCTGCGTCTCTCTGACCTGCATACTCTCTGGGAAACGTCTGAGTAATGTAGTTTGTCGCCAACCTTTCCAGATCCTCTTTTTCCTCGAGTCTCTCGAAAAGATGGGCGGGGCTACTGACACTGTTCCAGGGCCGATGGGAGTACGTGGGAGGGATGCATCTGGAAGAGGGTAGTTAGAGAAAGAGAGAGAGGGGGGGGGGAGAGGGAGAGAGAGAGAGAGAGAGAGAGAGGGGGAGAGAGAGAGGGGGAGAGGGAGAGAGAGAGAGAGGGAGAGAGAGGGAGAGAGATAGAGAGACTTACTCCAACTCGACGGCCGTAGTCCATTCCTTGATTGAATGGAGAAGTCGGTCCAAATGAGGGGACGAAAACCCGGAATCCGATCTCAATTGAGCCACATTTCGACCTGAAACTGAAAATATAGTGAACATGAATTAACGAAAACAACAATGCTCCTCATTTCCTTTACGAAAAAGTTCCGATTCGAGCTATGTCGACAAAATGCATCCACTTCGCGTCCATTTACTAAGCGTCGCGATTTATGTAACTTGTAACCGTACCCATAATGTAACTTGTAACTGTATCACGTACACCAATGGCGTGTAACCGTGTCAGTGGTTGAATAAGTCAGGGGTTCAAGAGTATAGTTACAACAGTAGAGAGAGAAAGAAAGAGAGAGAAAGAGAGAGAAAGAAAGAAAGAGAGGGAGGAAGAGAAAGGGAGAGAGAGGGAGAGAAAGAGAGAGAGAGAGAGAGGGAGAGATTGAGAGGGGAAGAGATAAAGAGAGAGTATGATCCACTTACTGAGTAGCGTGACAGCCTGCGCAAGCCTGTCTCTATCTGAGCGCCATCTCGTTCCGAATAACGACAACCTGAAAAGAAAAACGAGTTATATATAACCGAAATCAAGAAAAACTTCTTTTTAATACCAAAAATACTAAATTTTCATGTATTTTGATCTACAAACAAGCTTATGGTCGCACTTTACTGATATTCTATCATTTTAGCTTCAAGTGGCCAAAAACGTTAGCTGCTGCGGACCAATCAATAACTATCTTACGTGTGCAACAGGGGAGCCTTCTGACAGGATACAAACCGAATACTATGTAGGCGACAACATTAGTTCCGGCTATACGGCCAAAAACCATAAAACGGTTCGAGTTCTGCGAAACTAGTACAACTTTTGGCAAATTCGGCTTTTCCTCAAATCGTTAGACTTTGCTAGTGTACCCATCTAGCACAAGATACTTGAGCATATCCTGATAAATGAATGGAACTATATAACTATAACAATTGATCTTTGACCTACTCACGTTTTGTCCTCCCTTGGTACGTATATGTGTGAGGTGGAGGCCGCCGATTGTAGTGGATATCTGAGGGGGTAATCGATAATCCTCGATATTCCCAATAGAAAATGGACAGCCAGACCGAGAGACGTGGAGAGTTGCGTGTCGGAGTGGCCTGCAACAAAGTCAATGGTATAATTCAGTACATTTAGTACTACAAGTAGTACTTCTACACTACACTTCAGTACAGTTGGTACTACAGTTAGTACTACAGTTAGTACTACAGTACAGTTAGTTGGCATACTTCAGTAAAATTGTCCGAATTGCCCGAAAGTTGCAAAAACAGGACTCTGTTTTAGTGTTTTCGACCATAAATTCTCTATTTTCGAAGTTAAAGGTTATTTTTCTGGTAAACGGATCTTCCTTCCAGTAGAATATGTCGATTTTACAGCAACGACAAATTACAGATGCCAGGTGTGTAAATGGTACCACATTTCTCATAGAAACATGTCAACGTTTCCCAGATTTGCTAGCAAATGAATCAATTCTATTTTCTTCTGGCCAATTAGTTAGATTTCCTACAAAGATTCCAGTAATCGATACATATCAACTGCTTCCCACCTGCTAGAGATACGATGGAAGGTAGATGAACATTCCTTATCAAGTCCAGTTTCTTACACGGACAATCTGGTTTCGACGAAACGCGCTCCACGGATAACTGAAAAAACGCAAATATAGATGAAGCGGAAAGTTAAGTTACATATTGAAAGTGAACTGGTGATACCGGTATCGCTATCTTCGGAAATACCGCAAAATTGTTGATATTCGCGTTCTCAAATAAAAAAACGAACTGTTTGTATATTAATCTTTGGAATGGATTGAATACAATCAGCGTCAAAGGTGAAACATCTGTACAAATGACAAAAGAAGGGTGAAAGTAGTAAAGTCAAAAACAAAAACTACTCACACTTATGTCGAAAACCTCCGATAATTCCTTGATCATCACTTTTCTTCGTAGTCGCAGGAGGCTCGAGTACATTTCCAGATATTTCCTGAAACAGAAAGAAGTAAACCCAGAAAAGCCTGTAAGATTTTGAACAAACTGTTTCAAAACTGCTCGAAACGCACAGAAAAACCAAAAAATCTGCCCGGGAGAACTAACTGGGCAAACCAGACAAAAACTGTGATTGTGCTGCATCGCCAATCGGCCTGCTTCTCAGGTGTTATCAAAAATTCTGCTGTGTTTGCCGATCAGACTACAAATAAAGTTTGGTCACAATCTAAACATGAAGTTCTAATCAACAACTGCAAGCCATTTACACTAGTAAACGCATTTCTAGAGAACGAACAAAACTCAAACTAAATATCTCCTTTCTTCTCTATACCTTCACATTCTCATATACTCAACATTTTTCAGGCGGTTTACACATACAAAACAAGCAACCAGAGTTATTTTGCGGAAAACTTTTGGTTGCCTTCAAATACAACCAAAACTTTCTATATCGAGTTTTTCGGTTGCGTATAGTGATTTTGGTCGCATTTGAAATGCAGCCAATGGTTTCTACTGAAAAATTGGTCCACTTTTCATGACAAGAAAACGAGAAAATAGAAGTATGAAGTCAAAATAAGGCAACCAACCTCCTTTCACTGATGAAACGATCGAAATTGTCCACTCGGACTGCCATCGAAACATTGCGGCGAACTAGCAACGACAACTGTGAAGCCTGAAAGACATGTTATTTATACCTTTAAGATGATAACTTTTGCGAATGTCCGGGTTTTCTGCATAATTACCTAGTGAACCGATGACTATTGCATTTCCTTCGTTTATAGAGAATAGAGCCTTTGAGTGAGAATGTGAATCAAACAAATTCACGTCACGTGATAAATCACACAACGCGTCTCACGTGATCTCACTAAGACTCATATCCCATTTTCTAGGAACACTTTGGACATCTAAATACTATATACTACTCAACGTTCACCTCGAAAATAGACGTTTTCACGATAAAGTAACCATTTTGAGAAAGTTCGAGCTCTACAGATCAAATAATGGAAATTCCCCCCAGAAAAGTCAGCTGAAAAAAGAGCGTACTCTGCAGTTGAAAACCGAGTTGTTTACCAAGGTTCACTGAGAACCCAAGTTGTAAATCAAGGTTCTGACTTTTTACCCAGAACTTGGTGCACAATTGTGCACCAATCTTTGATTTCACAACTTGATACCAACTAGTGACCAATTTGGTGGGGCGAACCTTGGTAAACAACTCGGTTACAAACTTCAAAGTACCTTCTTTTTTCGTTCGTCCTCCAGTTGAGCCAAAGCGATTCGTTTCTTCGCACAAATCCGCTTCAATTGGTCCAATCGACTCGATTTCTGCTCATTCACAAAATGGAGATTTTGCGACTCGGAGGCCTGAAAAAGAGACAATAATCTATAAACTATAAATTTCACAACAATCGATATCCCCAAGCTACAAACTACAAGTGACTCCGGAAAGTACATGGTACAAGTGATTGATAGTGAAGAAAACAATTGATAGTTGAATTGCGCAGGAGGAGGGAGATATAAAGCAAGAAGAGAGGGAAATAGAGACCAACAACTTATCAATTGAAATGCCTCTATACAAGTGGCCAGCGGACCATCCGCTTCCATTAGCTCCCGCTGTTTTCCAATCGTTTCCTCAGTTGACCGAATCGCCCGCGAAAGAGCTTGTAACCTGTAAGAAATTGGTCAACAAAAACGAACCGATATTTCACAAACAATGTGGTTTGTAATGGTAAAATGAGCCGACTACGCAAATTTTCTCAGATTCCAATTCGGTTAGAAAATAAATTCGCTGATTCAAAATAAGTTCCTCCAAATAACTCAACCAACCTGTGCCATGTAACCAGATTACACGAGACTACTTCCTTCTTTCTATCCTCAAATAACCGAAAAGAATATGTGGAACTGGCTCGGGAGGAGCCCGCATTTGACATATTATGGGGATCTGAAAATAGTACATTACAATAACATTAGTACAACATTATAATACAATTATGGATATTCCGTTCATCGATAAACCCATTATCAACAATCAACTTCACTTTGAAACGGGTTTTAGCAACTCTTCACAGAGAAATAGGTGGTAAAAAACAAACTTTCGAATAAGTTAACCAGTAACCCGTTTATCAGTCCAACGATATGGTTAACAAAATACCCGATTGAATACAGCACAGAGAATTAATATTCGGGGATTTTTCAGGATCCGTTCGGGGTACCGTCATCAATCGTTCGGGGTACGATTCATGAAACGTTCACCGAACGATTGCTGACGGGACGGTGAACAAACCCTGAAAAATCCCTGAAATTTCCCGGTTGTCATCTAACAATTACTCAGTAAAAATTAATAGGATTTTTTCTTGTTAAAAGTATTTTCCGCAAATATTATCATAAAAATATTATAAAATATTGAGACAGTAAAGTTCATCAAAGTAAAAGTTCAGAACTTCATTATGTCTTTCCTGTCCATCTTCAGACTTCGAAGTTGAGCTGGCATTTTCCAAATATCAAATCAGGGCACCCCTGGCCGCGCCGTATCTAGTACTGGTTACGCGATTGCCGCGGCAAAGGGCTTCTTCAGGATTCCCACCCAGTTTTAACCCTGACAAAGTACCGTCAGTTCACCGTCCGTTCAATGTCTTGACACCGAACATTATTTCGGCGTTTTATCAGCGTCAAATTTCTGAAATTTCCGTGTTTTTACATTGATTTTACCCTGAATTTTCCCTGAACCTCCGTTCATTGAAACATAACTGCTTTTTCGGGGTTCGTTCAGGAAGAATTCAGCGAATTTTCAGTGTTCGTTCGGTGTTTTAATCTTGAAATATTCCTGAAAGATCCCTGAACAAGGCGTTCCCTGAACGTACGGTGATTTTTCACCAACCCAAGATTTCCTATGTAACTGACAAACACATGAAAACACTCAGAAAAACAATTCACCCACAAATTAACCTCTTTTAGGAACAGAACTTTTTCTCCGTTTTTTGAGCTAATGGTAGCTGAACCAACTAAAACCTGCAACTTACATATCATACTATCTCATGTACAAACACCTTTTCCACAAACACAAAGGGTAGTAAAAGCTCACACTCACACAGTAAGTTTGGTATTTCCGACCGTATTTCCATAAGAACATTGATTTATATAACTTTATTTGACAAGATGAATAAATGTGTCACTGATAAAACATAGCAATCAACGTGAACAGACGAAGGAAAAGATCAATCAAATCCAATTGGATAACCACGTACTTTCACTGGGTAACAGATAGAAAACAACTCGAATAAACCAAGGATCTTACATTCTGTGTACTTAAACAGAACAAAACATCATCTTTCTAAACAACTTCTAAAAGGGTAAACATACTACTTTCACAGTAAAATCAAGGGGAATACAATAGAAAGGAGTGTGGGTATAGTGAAATATCCACTAACAGCCTAAATTAGAGTGACAAAGTCAATAATCCTCAAGAAAACAACAGCATAGTGAATCAAAGAAAACATAACGGGGTGAAAAACCAACAATTTCCCTCGACGAAAGAAGAATTCTATTGAATTGCGTTGAATTCGCGGGAAAGTTGACCAGCTCGCTGGGAAAGTTCCTCTGCAAACGAATAACTACATTCCATGAAACGCGATTCTGATATATTCATATTACCGGGAAAAACTAGTGCATTTCTCGACTTCAACTCGAATAAACCTACAATATGTATAGTTGTGAACGAAAAAAATGATGATTTTAGAGAAGCTGATAATATGAACTTCAAGTGAAGGTAAACAGTGAGCTAACAATAAGGACCAGTAAGCAATAGGCTAACCATGTCCCAGTAACTTTGTCCGAACAGCCGGAACCGGAAAAATAGACTACTTTTTCTCGAATAGTGAGACCTGACCGGTGTATGGGGCTAACAGTAAGGATACAAAGAAGAAAGAATAAACTGACCGCTCTTTTGATCTACCCACAACAGGTTGTCCAACTGTTTCTTGAGCACCTTCTGAATTTGTTCCACCGTCACCAGACCCTCATTTCCACCCACGTTCTCCTTGTTCTTCACCAGGGAAGACAACTGAAAACACAGACAAAATTAGCGAACAGATCAGAATATAGGCTGTGTTTGTAGTTTGATCCCGTGCTTTTCGCCCACAACGTGTGAAATTTGGGGCGTAGCGTGCGAGATCAAACTGCAAAGAATGAGCTAATTGTGCGTTCTCTCTCTCTCTCTCTCTTGTTTCGACACTGTTTGAGAGAGGAATTAATCATCGTGATAGAAATAAACTATCAAAAGTTGTAGTATGTGTGACCTGCTTTCTAAAACCACGTTTGACAGTGAAATGCAGAGAACCATAACAAATCAGGATGAATTCGTTCCAAAGACTTCACTTTCGAAATTCGAATACATTCTTCTTAGGAATCGAGAAATAAAATGTCCACATATATTCTAACCGAGAGTATGATTGATATTCGATAGCGAATAACGATATGACACACATCACATATATCATACTGCGTCATCCCCGAGCAAAGAGCCAGAAAAATACGAGAAACCTCATTTTCCGTCGATTTCAACGGAAACCAGCTGATTTTCGAAGAAACATCATAGAATGGTATCTTTCATATCTAAAATCGGGTTATTCCCGCGAAAATGCCGTTCTTCGAAGAAAAATAGAATAAACAACTCGCCTGATTCGTGATTTCATTGATATCGTCGTCCGCTTCTTTCACTTGAGCATCTACCGTGATCAACAGCTGCATTCTGGAATAATAAGAGCCCATATTCATGTTTCGAGGGACAGTGGTCGTGCCAGCGAAAATGCTGGTCATCCCGGGATGATCAGACTACAAACTATAGATGAAATACCCCTCAACATTTGAGTGGCTCTCCTATTGAACTATTTTACCTATGCTACAAACTGACACGTAAGGAGAAGGCCATCGCAAATAATACGTGAAATAGGTCCGAATCAGGGCGAAAAAGAGTGAGCAGAGCAACCAGTCCCAAAAGTGAGCATCAGCAGCCCCGAATACACAAAAATAGTCATTTTGCCTAGAATCTTCAACATTTACCCCCGAAAGGTGACCATGGCACAATTGGAATCGGGCAAAAATGAGCATCAGTCAGCATCGGAATTAGGGGATATTTTACGTATGGTTAGGATAAGGCCATCCCAAATGCTTCCTGGTGACCAAACTACAAACTGACATGTTCCTTCTTTGTTCGTCGGCCGGCGTCGCGTAGGACATGTCGATGGAGAATCCGTTGGAGGTGTCGGTCCAGTCGGGGAGACCCAACTTCTTCTCCAGATCCACCACCAGCTGCTCCAGCTCTGCGAGGAAAGGGAAGAATGAGTGTCTGGTTCTCACACAAAGAGAGAGAGAGAGAGAGAGAGAGAGAGAGAGATAGAATGGGAGAGACATTCGAATAGACAGATATATAAACATCAAGTACCAAATAGATAGAAGGTAAAGGAGGGAGGGAGAGAGCGAGAGAGAGAGAGAGAAATCTGCGTACCGTTGTGTTGTTCGTCGACGAACGCCAGATTGTGCTGGAGTCGATCCCGCGAGTGCTCCAAGGAACACAACTCCTTCTCCACAGCAGTTAGCTGCAATAATACAATTGACATGATACTATGACAGTCCTACAAGAAGGAGCCAGGTTTCTCTTATAGATTCGTGAATACGCATGATTTTGCAGCAAAAACAGTAAAATTATCGTGATTTTGGTCAAAGGGGAGCCCGTTGTTTGAGCTTTTCAAACTATTCGGACGGATATACTGGAGTATGATAATGCAATTGACATGATTAACATCGATTCGAAAAATGACTTGATTGGGGACAGAATTCAAAGATTCTGTCGAGGTATTGACCTACAAACTACAACAGACACGCCAAATACCCCTGTTCTAGGAGATTTCTGAACACATGAAAACTCATGATTTTGCTTGAAAACCTTTTACTTTTCTGAATGCTGATGAAAAGGGGTGTTTTCAATCTCAATTACTTGGACAACTCTACTGGAGTACGGATGTACCCTACGAGGATACAACATAGAAACGAAATTAGCTATGAATTCCTGCCCACCTTGCTCTGATTAGTCCTGATGACTCGATCGTAGGCATTGACTTCGAGTGCCTGATTCAGGAACAACTTCTCCTGAGCTGTCACCTCCATTGTCAGATTGGACACCATCTGAACAAAGATCAAAGATCAGTATCGATTCGCATGAAAACTGTGAGAAATCATGCTTATTAGGGTTGTGTGAAGAAACTTGGCCATTTTGGAGTAAAAACTATGTATAATGTGAAGTAACGAAATTCTGAGAAGTATAGACTGATTACAACCCCCTCCCTTTATGTAATCGGAATATTCATCGGATGTGACTAGCTTTTCACCCATCGCCGTAGTCAAAGATCACTGCACCATTCCTCCTTTTCAGACTAAATTGAATTTAACCTCAAAAGAAAAAGGGAGAGTAAAATGTCCCCAATATATCCACACAATCCTACTAACCGTCTCAAGATCGCCGAACAGAATGGGCTTCTCTCCCAGCGTGGGAACTGTCGCCGTAGTTGTAGCCGGCGTCTTGCCGAAGAGAGATCCGGCGGACGAGAGACCCAGAGAAGCGGGGGCGGTCGTCTTGGCACTGAAGGTTATGGGATCAAAATAGGACCGCAATATCATCATTGTTCGTTGGTAAAAAAGGATATTGTTTGCTGACTGAACCAAAAAAAAAACTAGGAATGGGGAAAACCAGGAATCGAACATTGTTCGGTTGTATCAACCAAAAGAGTTGGCTCAGAATTTTTGATATCGCACGAACCTCATGATTTTGCTTTTGCATCAAACCAGGGCAGATTGCTGGACTATGGTTATGATGTATTTTACAATGGAAATTCGATTGTAATGATGAAACTGTGCCAAACATACGTAGTTGATTGCGTTGTGGCTCCGAACGAAGGGGCGGAGCTAGAGGCTGAAACGAACTCAAATAGAAGTGAAATATGCAACATTCGAGGAAGTCATTTTCTGTCATATTATCGCTTACTATAGGGGATCCCAATAACCATCTCTCCAGGGAGTAACGTTAGGAATTAGTAATCTCCCGTTATACAAACATAGTTATATTTGCGCATACAATCACAATCTAATACAGCTGTTTAATCATTCAAAATCATCAAAAAAACTAGCTTCCTATTTTTGCTGGAAAATTAAGCCGTTTATAAATCGAAAAACAGGCCTTTTTTTCAGAAAGTTACAAATTGGTGTGTGGTGAAACGGTAGGAATCTCTCCGTCATATAAACATGAATGTATATGTAATTCACCTGGAGTAGCTGCTCCAAACAGAGAGGTCGCAGCAGCTGGCTTCGAGACGGGAGTCGCAGCTCCGAAAAGACCTCCCACGGCGGCAGAAGTGGCTGCCACTGAAATATCGATTATTACTACGCAAGAGTCATGAAATCTGCTTCACGCCTTCATAAGCAGTTTAATACTAACTAAAAAATAGAGCAACGAAATGGAACGAATGTTTCTAACCACTCGAGAACAGCACACTTTGTTACTCTATTGTTTACGCTCATCTCATTAGTACTTCAGTACACGAAAAAAAACTTTATCAACTTTCTGTGGAAGTGGATTGAACAAATGAAAGAGAAACTCGATAGTATAAAAACTAAACACTGACCACTAGTAGCTGGAGTTGCGGTGGCGGGCGTGGTTCCAAACAGGGGTGCTGCGGCGGCGGCAGTGGTCTTGGCGCCAGCCGCGGCGCCAAACAATCCCCCGGTTGGCGCGGGAGCAGCGGCAGTGGTCGCGGTACTGGCGGCCCCGAACAGGCCGGCGGCAGACGAGGCGGTAGCTGCGGTAGTGGCAGGGGCCGCGGCACCGAACAGAGCTCCTCCAGTGGTAGTGGTGGCGGTGCTGGTGCTACTGGCACCAAAAAGACCTCCGGTGGTGGAAGGAGCGGGTGCAGCTGGAGCTGCAGCACCGAAAAGGCCTCCAGTCGAGGCGGGTGCAGCTGTTGTGGCCGGAGCTGAACCTGAAAATAATCGATTATCTAATGAGGTGGTCTGGTAAAAATAAGGCTCAACGGCACCAAACTTTGGTTATTTCCAAATTTCCTGTGAGTTTTTAGACGTTTGCTGATCTCACAATCTACCAAAACATATATGTAAAAAGTTCCCTTGTGAGAGAAGAGTAGAGAAACAACCATTTGTTGGTTATGGTTATTTACTAATACAGTTATGAGCTGTAACCTAACCAAATGCCTAATGCCTAGCCTAATGGTACAGCTATACTCCAGCAAAGTTGTCCAATAAACACCCTCACTTTTTACTACTATCCAAAAATGATTAATTTGATGCGAATTCGTGACAATTCATGTAACTTTGACTAAAAATAGACCATATTGACAGATCAACCTCTCACACGTTCTTACTTTAAATGTCATGCAACTGCTCGATAATTGGAAGTATAACTGACCGAAAAGACCGCCAGCGGGTGCAGTAGATGTTGCAGTCGCACCTTGAGCAGGAGCAGTTCCGAACAGACCGGGAGCTGGAGCAGCTGGGGTCGTAGTTGCCGGAGTGCTGCCAAACAGACCGGCAGAGGGGGCGGCTGCTGGAAACGAGATATTAGCCTCACATCAGAAAGGACCGGAAGATTTCCCCAAAAACATACGGGAATCGTGTTGATACGGTTCGTTTGGTGAACCGAAAAGTCAAATGGTACGGTTCGAGCAGCGCAAAACAAGACTTTGCTTAAAATTTTCATTAAACCTGATGAAAAGTGACTAATTTTCGAAAGGAAAGGAGTCACATTGTACCTGGAGTCCGTTTTTCCCTTCAAAAACTGAAACTACATCGTTTTGTATCAAAACAGGCAAATATTCCCGATATCGCTGAAAAGAGAGCCCTTTTTTCGATATACCTTGGTTTCTCGGACAAATTTATTGAAGATACCAAACAACCTACCAGTTGCTGCTGCAGCTGGTGCTCCTCCGAATAGTCCAGTCGTGGTGGGAGCCGGAGCAGTTGTGGCGGCTCCACCGAACAGGCCGGTCGAGGGCGTAGCAGTAGAGCTAGCGCCGAACAGAGGTACTACAAAAGACAACTATAGTTCTATATCAAAGATAGAATAGTTCACTGAAAGTGTCACTAAAATGAACGTCCGCAATCATTGAAACCTAAATTTTTTATAGTGTACCGCGTTTCAAACCGTTTTCTCTAAAATTCAGCGTTTCCAAAATAGATCAAAAATGAGCGAGGATTCTCCAATTACTTGGAACTTGGTTTAGGACAAAAGGTCTCACCTGAAGATGTAGCTGGAGCACTTGTGGCACTTGTTGGGGCGGCAGTTGAAGAGCTGAAGAGGCCTGCAAACAGTTCATATTCATACACTAGTAAGGTTCGAGTCCGACTATTCGACAAAAGGGAGTTCGTTTTTAGCTTGAAACACTTAAAATTCTTGATTTTGGATCCAAAACAGTCAAATTTTCACCATTTTCTCGAAAATATAAAGTTTTTCTCCTCTGACTATTGACTATTTGGACAGCTTTAAGGCAGTATGTGTACATACACTAACGATGTTGTCCGAGTAGCCATGAAAACTCGAAAAACGAATTACTTTTTTTTCTTATACTGTGGAAATTCGTCGATTTTGATCAAAAAGTATTGCGTTTCATGTTTTTGGATAGGAAACCCGGTTACTTTCTGTAGAACAGTCGCACTTCACTGTAGTATTTCCGTGCATGACCCCTAACTGGACGAACCTGCAGTTGTAGCTGGAGCGGTGGTACTCGCCCCGAGACTCAGACCCCCTGAAGGAGCAGCAGTAGAGGAGGCCCCGAATAGACCTGCAAACAACAATACTCAATGAACAACTGGTCTATCAATCAAAGAAAAGATGTACACCTAGTGAATGTTGTCCGAATTGTCAGAAAAACTCGAAAGCGGGACTACCTTTTCGCCGCAAACGAGAAAATTCGTCTGTTTTTGATGAAAAGCAGCAATCGGCCTCCTTTCTGTCGAATAGTCGAACCTTATTGGTTTATGGTGTATGTATGGATGAACATTATTCGTATTCAAACACTTTTTTCATTTGCTTACAGAAAAATGTGTTATTCGAACCAGTTCAAAAAAAACAGGTTCATCTACAAAAGATGATCCGGCGCTCCGGCATAAAAGCTACAAAAAATACGCCAGTACAATTGTCTGATTCGAACTTGAATATTCACCAAACGGGCTTGCTATTACGAATATCGTGAAAATATGGCCATTTTTGATGCGAATTGCGTAATCGTGAGCTTTGACGACCCTAAAATAATCTTTAGTAGGACAGTCTCACCTCACTGGTGACTGGTATGTGCCATCATTATTGTGAGATGTAAATATAACTAACCGGCGCCGGTACTCGGTTGTGTGGTTGGTGCAGCTGCTCCACTACCAAACAGTCCCCCTCCCATTTGGGGGGCAGCAGTTGAGGCCCCAAACAGACTCCCTGGGGCGGTCGGGGTAGAAGAGGCACCTGAAATCAGAAGGTTCAACAGCGTGTGACTATTCTACAAAAAAAGAGACAGTTTTTCGATGCAATCACGTACAACTCCTTCATTTCAAATTAAAAATGGGCAAATTCTCCCGATATGACCTAAAGTAGTCGATTCTTCGAATGTAGGTAGCTACTCGGACGATAATACTGGTGCTCGCATACCGGTAAGGACTTCTGTTAAACGCATCTTTTTTGAACAAAGTTTTTCAATTGGCAGTTTCAGACGGAATACGAGTCTGGATTGGAGAAAAGTCACACTCTACTGGTATGTAACTCGACCACTTTATTTTCACACAAGTATTCTACGGTACCCAAAAAATCTGTAGTATATTTATTCCGAACCAACTAACCAAAAAGTGAGGCAGTTGGGGCGGTGGTGGTGCTGGAACCGAACAATCCCCCACCAGTTGAACTCGCAGCCGGAGTGGAACCTATAGAAAAGACAACTAATGCTACAACTAAACGAAATGAAGGGAAAACGCGGTATTAACTTCAAATATCCGGAAAAAGCTGCAAGACCCATGTTTCCATCCTGTTGGAATTGTATTGATTGTGCATTGTTTATCGATTCAAAGAAACTAACATTATTACTATTAAGACTGACCAGTGGTTGCCGTCGAAGTTCCTCCAGCTCCGAACAGACCTGCTGCTGCCCCCGCAGTCGACCCTCCACCGAACAGACCGCCCGTAGAGGCCGGGGCTGCTGTGGAAGCACCAGTTGAGCCGAATAACCCAGTTGACGGTGCAGCTGTGGCTGAAATACGAAAGATAATCAATCCAAAACACACACATTATAGAAAAATGAGCCCCTTTATTGTTTGAATATTCGAGTTTTCGAGATTTTACGTATGAATGAGCAGTTTATTATTACATTATCTGAAATCAAATCCGTTGTTTTGCGACATGTTTACTAAATATAGTAATTGTGCAGATTGAGAAATGTAAAGTTAACTTCTATGCCGATCTGAAGCTTCACAACCAATATATGTCTATGGATCTATCAAATGATAGTTTTGCGTGTTGCGTCAAATCAACTGCACTAAACTGGGAATAACTGGTTGAAAATCATTATCAAACGTAAACCTATATCCAACGCCTAAGCCAAAGTTATCTACACATAATCCGGAGGAACCTAATTACATCTACTAATAATGTTAGAGAGAAACTAACTGGCTGCTGGTTTTGTCCCGAATAGAGTTGGAGCTGCCGAGGCTCCCCCTCCGAACAATCCAGTTGAGGGGGCTGATGAGGTGACGGGAGCCCCGAAGGAGAACGAGGTAGGAGCTGCAGCAGCTTTACCTCCTCCGAACAGAGAACCTGCAAAACGATAAAAGGTGTTCGACGAATTAACGGATGTATTTCAAGTCGTAAAATGTTCTGCACAAGAAAACTCACCCTAGGGAAAAGGAAAAGCTTTATTACAGTTAGGTATTTGAGGTTGCAAGAAGTTTTCAGAGTTGTTTAGATTAGGTGCATCTTTAAGGATTCATTATTAAGACATTTTCAATACTCTGAACTGAATGCTTGATACAAATCGAAAACAGCAAAACTTGATAAGAAAAAACGTGTAGTCGAGATCTCTCAACGCGAAAACTGGACAAATTTTGTGCTATACTTACTGACATTGTGGTAAAATTTGGCGAAGGCTGGGCCAAATATGATAGTTCTCTAAGTTCGACCATAATCTTCCCTTCATGAATAATAGGTACCAATTGTGTAACAAACATTTGAACTTTACCAAAAAAATAATATACAACTAACCAGTAGTAGCAGGTTGGGTGGTGGCGGCGGGAGCTCCGAATGAGAAAGTGGCTGGGGCTGCGGTACTAGAAGCAGTACTGGAAGCACCTCCAAACAGAGGCTTCGCGCCGAAAGATGAACCTCCACTTCCACCAAACATCGAGTACTGGAAACGGTGATAGGTTATATTTCAGTTTTCTTCGTTACATTGAACAGGTATTATTAGGGAATGAAGCAATAAACCCATGTTGGAAACAATGAATATCGAAGAAGGTAATATTTCAGTTTACTCCGTCACATAGTAGACGTATCAATCAAAAACTGAAGGAAACCGCATGATATTTATGTACATACATATGTATTGCAAAGCACTGAAGAATTAAAGGCTGGTTAGAATTCGAAAACCACTAATTATCGACGACTGAAAACGGTCATATAATGTCTTCATGTAATCAATGATTTCAAAAGATTGTCATGCAAAACTAAACATCGGAAAAACCGCATGACATGTATTGTGTGTATTGCAAAGCACTTTTCGTGCTTTTATTCGTAGAATTGTATTGAATAAGAAGTGAAGGAAGACGTCACTGAATTATGTAAAAAAAACCTATATTAATTGGTGTCCTAGAAACTATGCAACAAAGAAAATAAAACAATTAAAAAATTTGAAAGATCGCCGTTTTTCATTTTTTCATAACGCGCGTGCGGACTGTAAACAGCGTGCAGTTACATTCAATACGTTTGAACGCATTTCGGAAAAGTATGAATTTTCGAACATGATAAAAATTCATTAATTTGATACTGATCAATAAATGAGGATGCTTGTCATTTCAAATACGTTCGATCCTTATGTTTTACGTTTCCAAACGTTTGTCGAATTACTACCGAACGTCAAACTTTGTAATCACGTACTGTAAACATCATGCTCTTCAAACGGGATCGCTGGATTGGGCACGTAGGAATTAATAAGGCACCAGAGTAGTAGATAGTCTCTAGAGTATCGCCACAAACGACGAGTGATAAAGAATATAAGATGGAACTTATCTCCATTTTCTCATCTATTTTGAGTGTTAAATGACATGTGCTCTAAAAATCTATAGCAACCGGAAATACTAGCCCGTTTCAGTCCATTTTCTCCTGTTCAAGATACTTTACAATCTGCAAGATCGGAGTTCATTAACGTCAGATGTTTTCAAGACTTTGTGGCGTTTTTTGGTGTTTCATGCCAAATTCCTGGTGCATTCTACATTCGCTTTTCCCAAAGCAGGCTTTCACGATGTATGTTGCTTTCTCGCGCTGTGTTTGTAGTTTGATCCCATTACTTGTCGGTCAAAGTGCAAATTATCAAGTTCAAACTACAACTCAGCCATGGTTATTTCCGAAACTCCAATTTCTTCGATGAAATCTTATTGTTTTCACCTTTCTCTGAACTAGCGAAACAGCAAAGTAAACAGCGAGAAAATAGTGTAACAATCAATGACATCCCTCGCTTTCTATGAGGCATGATAATCTCTCTTTATTTTCATTTTGCATTTACTTGTTATTTATAAGTATTAAAAATGTTTTAGTTGTAATTTGAACTGCATGCACGACATGTTTTTCGACTGAAATTTCACCTGATCGAACTACAAACACAGCGGTTCAGAGCCAGTGGTACAGTATCAACCTTATACAGTTTGTAATTCCGATGTTTGTGGTTTTTTCATAGATTTTGACAGAGTTTTCCGTTTTCCATACATTTTCGAATGGAAGACCAATGGTCCATTCTTCCAACTACCGTTCTTCAACAAATTTTCGCCCAACTTCCATTGAAAAATAAAGGAAGGTGCTCCCAGGTGAATCGAGTTTTTTTCTAGAACATGTTAGCAGGAATCATAGAAAAGCATGAAAAATAAAACGTAGAGAGACTATAAAATACTTATGGGTAGTCACTGAGAGAAGAGCCTACAACCTACAGTATTGCTTTGTTTCACCTGAATGCAATCAGAGCGGGTGAAAGTTCTGGTATTAGTTTCCCAGTAATTCAAGTGATGTTCAGAAGTATTGTGATGAAATTATAGTTTGAACTAGAATTTTTTTTGATAGAACAATCGTTTTAAACCCCAGGTCCGTTTTATTTATTTTAAACTCCAGGAATTAGTTGGCCGTTTTCTAGTGAGGACGCGGCTGTTTCGATAACTACACCTCATTTGTAGTTTGCTCTATCGATTCTCTTGATCTACAGATTTGCTGGCATTGGTATGACGTTTTCAACACCGACGGGGTTTGGCGCGAGTTTACGTTCCGGGATTACGTTATGGTTCGAAGGAGGTTCACTCAGCACTCTGGCTGGCAATATCAACTGGATCATATGAGGATAAGGTGGGAAAGAAGGTAGAGCAAAGATTAAGAGCGAGAGAGCATGGAGATCAGCGAGACCAGAGACAGCCTGGGACAGTCTTCGTCTCTCTGACCTGCACACTCTCTCGCTCACTGCCTATACCACATACCGTAATTCAGAGCAGCGAAATAGCAAGTGTTTGAAGAGACGCAGGCATAGGGTTTGCTCTCTGAAAAGGTTGTATGTTATTCTTTGCCACTGTTGTTGTAGTTTGATTGCTTTGTATCTCGGTCGAAATAGAGTATGTACAACATATGTCGAGATCAAACTAAAACAAAGATTCGGTCCCTCGTTCTTCGATAACCTGCCCTTATCTGTTCTTCGTCAAAAGGTTTGAAGTCAGTGAAACCTAGTGTGTATTCATTCATCGGTTTTGCAGACAATTCGTGCCCATGATGATCAAGAAATGGAGAATTCTGAATATCGAACCAGTTACAAATCTATTCAATCTGTACGAGTTCATACAGAAAATCACCAATTTCACTGAATACTATGAAAAGTGAGTTGTGGCATAGTCATTTCCATTCGTATATCCGTCGCCAACGGTATGGCGGAAGAACACTGTATATCTCACATTCTGCTGTGTACGGAGACATGTATTCGATTTCAGAACTGATTATGTATTCGCGTGGTGCACTGGTCGGCTCCCACCTAGCAATCTTTTGCTCACAGGTTCTATTCCCGAGTGAGACCAAAACTTATATATTTTGCATCTTGCATCCCCTATACATGGATTTATGCGATACTTTTACATTGTCATTTTCCACGTAATAATAGTATCCACTACTACCTAGAATGCGATGTATGTCCAATGTTGTTAGATGAACTAGGTTTTTCAGAAACTTTGAAGACAACGCCTTGTGTTTGGTGCGACGGTTCACCTTTCGTTGGAAACTTCTCGTACAGGACCAGACGGGCGCTGGAGAGCTGGAGGAGAAGGTACAACTCTTAGGAATCTCAGTTAGATGGTGGGAAATGTTGTTTAGGGCACTCTAACTGAATCGTTCGGGTTCCAATTTTGTTTCAGGTTTACGAATGTAAAGATCGCACCACAGTTTTTGTAAGATTTTATCAAGAAGGTGTTATTTTCATAGGAAGACAGAATGAAGTTCCAAGGCTCGGAAACTTTTCTAAAAAATGGTCAGAAAACGTTAAGATCTCTCAATAGTACGCGTTTGTAGTTTGAACTCGTTACTTTTAGGTCGAATAATCGTAACTTTTGTGGAGTGTATCGAGTTCAAACTACAATTGAGCTGTGGTACTTTCATATACAGATTTGACTTTTCCAGGATGTCGGAACGGGCGGCGAAATACTACGGTGTCTCCGGGTTCTGCTGTCGCATCTTCACGGGCTGAAAGAGTTGGAGATTCATGATCTACAACTGAACAACATCGATGCGCAAGTACTTTTACAGGAGGTATAGTCCTTTCCAAGAACGTGGACTCCTACAGTAAGAATAGAAAAATTGGCACTTTAGTAGGGTCCGCTCTCTCCCCACAATGAATATAGTCTATATAAATGGCTGTTGCGTGGAGTATGGTGCCCTATCCCGCTGTGTTTGTAGTTTGATCCCCTTCGAAATACATGATTGAAGGGTTATTTCGAGATCAAACTACAATAAATTTATCTGAAGGAGACTGTAGTCACAGTAAAAAGAAAAGGGTGAAGTTAACTGATCACTTTCAATTCCCCTTGACGTCTTGAGAGAATTGGACTCCCCCCATTCCCAAGTTTCTTCCACAATTTAGAGAAAATCACCTTTTTAATTTTTATAAACCTTTTCCTTCTAGGTTTTGGACAAGTTCCAACTGCAACTTCACCGTCTCTCCCTGTTGAATCTGACGTTGTATCCGAATTCCTTTCTCCACCTGGGTCTCTTCTTGAATCTGCACTCTCTCGTCGTCTCTCCCCAGATGATTTCCGATGACGTCATCGAATTGATTGCTGCCATTCCCAAATTGACGGTTTTCAAAATAGTCCAGGTATAGTCTTTTATCCCTATTGAGACTTGACTTGAGCCAATACGATGTATTTACCTGATACCTCTGTGTTTGTAGTTTGGTTCCGTTAAACGTGATTTTTGGCGTCTTCCGAGATCACACTACAGCGAAAGACGTATGTGTTTTTTCTGATGATAAAGACGTTTTCTATTTCTGTGTTTTCCAGGACGAAAAGTGTTCGGATGCCTTGGCGTGTAGCTCAGCTGCCTGGAGATCCTTCAAAGAAATCAATAGATCACAAACACGAATCTATCTTATCATGAAAGGTATTCAGTACATCAACCTAATTAGGGAGTGTCAAATCTGTGAATTACTGTCTCTCGCCCAAATCGAACCTGCGAGCAAAATATTCGTAGCTGTGTGCTAACCCCTGCACTACGAGAGTACATAGTCGACCAGTTTTCGAGTCGAAGAGAAGTAACCGTACACAGAAAAAATGGAGATATACAGTACTCTTTCGCTATTCTTCTGGCGAGGACTATAAATTGGGAGTGACCTAATCATAGTTGTAGTTTGATCTCCGTATTGGCCGTCTCACGAATGTCGACCGAAAATGAGACCGCTTCGAACTTAAATGGATAAACTTCATGTGAAATGAGAATAAAAATAATTATTACTTTAAAATTGCAGGGAAACCGAAAACGAGTCTCCTCATCCAACCTAGTGCACCGGTTCATGGGATAATATTCGAGAGAAGCTGCTCACAACTGACAATTGAGACAGCACAACAGGTTCGGTTTTCCAATATAGTATGATGGATACAGCAAATATTACCTTCACACTAGAAGATTTTTTTCATCCTTCTATTCTACCAACTTTGACAGAATGACAGCTTGTACTATAGTTCCCACTGAGAAGTTGATAGCCTGCGTTTCAAACTAGTTATTTATCGAGTTGGAGTTTTCAAAAAGTTTGAAAGTTCTATGAGTGGTTGGCCATCTTTGTTGTGAAACTTTAACGGAAATGAAAAATTACTCCGAAATTTTATTGGCACGCTGCCAACGTTTCAGTTGGAATGAAAAGAAGCATAACAACGATACAAACAAAAAGGTCGATGGTTATTTCCAGATTTGTGACAACTACTCCACTACTCTGAACAGATTCGTACAACTCGGTTTGGAGAGGATGAAAAGGTCTAACTTCGGTCATTTACGCATAGACCGGGCGGCCGTGGAAATTGCTATTCGGTATGGTTTTCATCTAAAAAGTACACTAGAAGGGGATAAAAGAGTCTCATTGTGCACTCAATGGTTCTGGTCATTCCAGAATTGACAGCGTGTCAATGAACATTCCAGGCTAGTTCTCACCACTTGGGGTTTTCAAAAAACTGCAAATCTCTGTAGCGGTTGTTAAGTTCCACGATAGCAAGCAAATGAAACGTCAGACCGTCTTTCGATTCTGGGCAGCATGCCAGTGGGTCTCAATGGGAATGCAACGGACTATGTCACCTTTGCTCTCTGAATACCCATGTGACGATTTACGTGACTTTAACCAGCACTATTGACAACTTTCAGGGTTGTTTGAGAGTTCTTCTGTGTTTTTGGACGACATATTGTTTTTCAGATGTCCGAACCTGGCTCTCATGTGTGTCAGAGAACGAATTTCCAACGGAACTGCCCTGCTTTTGGCCAGTTTCGCCAATCAACACCAATTCCGTCTCCATCTGAGGAGAAATGCAATGTTGAAGAGGGTTCGTACCCAAGTTTGACGGAAGCACACCCTAATTTCTGCTGTGCTTCAGTCCTATGACGCGATCATACTCATATGTGCAAATTTGTTCGTTTTCTGTGAACTTCTGGATAACTCAATTTAATCAAGGCTACAATTACATTGGTGTACTTCTTTTCATAATCAAACGCAGTCTTACATACAATGGAATTAAGTACCAGTGTCCCAATATTTACAAAACTCACTTGAAAGAAACCAAAAGAAACCAACCAGCTTAACCTGGTCCCGTGGCAAAGTTCAAGTTTGAAGATGACGCCAGTAATTTAGTAAGATAGTCAGTAAAATCAGTAGGGAAACTGGAAACCAGTATTATGTGCAAAGATTGAGAAACCAGAACTATGTTTCCGTTACAGTACCCTGCAAAATCATTTTCCTGTTCAGGTATGCTGGTCCCGTGGCGAAGTTCAGTGTCTGGGTTACGGTATCAACTTCGATTGGCTGAGAAGGTCGTCGAAGGACTATGACGTCACACTGGGGGAGATTCAGAAGTTGACCGAATCCCCGGTCACCGTAATGACTGACAAGAGATATAAAGATTCTTTCCTCTACCACATGTTTAGTTGGTGCACGTGAAACACGTACACAGCAGATAAATCACAGTATACTTCATGACTACGTGGACTCCTACAGTGAGTAGACCCACCTTGAACAAGCTTTTCTAATAAAAACAACGGTTTTACTTTCTGAAAAAGTTGTTCAATGACAAAATATTTTATTGAAATCGAATGGATATTGAAGTTTTGTGGAAGCAAAAGAAAATGTTGCAATACTGAATGAACGTTAGAATCTGAGTTGTCTGTAAATGTAGGCACCGTAAAAGCCATACATTGACAGAAACATTGAACTGCGAGACTAATGTGACTAGTGTTTTTATACTCCATTTTATCCAAATGTAGACCACCGAAATAAAACAATTGCATCAGGGATATTTTGCGTTTGCGTGTTGCAGATAAAGTGACAATATATCTATATATCCCCTCTTATTCCTAAATCTTTTTGAAGTACACTCTTTCCCAGTCTCTTTCTCTCTATGTTCCCCCCCCCCCCCCCTTTTTCTCTTCCTGTCTCTTTCCCCATTATTTCCTAGCCAATATTCCAATCGATGACCCCTTCTGTTTTCGCGACCCTGCTTGCGCCATCGTGGGGGTCAAGCTCCGCCCACTCTTGACCCTCCCCTAATGGTCCCCACAGCAGTCATTCTACCACACACTACCCCGTTCACAGCGGACCACCCAAGCGGCTCTCCCTAAACCTCCCACCAAGTCTCTCCCTGCCTGCTCCATTGTTACAGTAACCCCTGGGTGACGAGTTCGGTGAATGTTACTTCGGTGCGATACTCTATGAGGATATCACCGGGTATACATTCATCGAACTAGTCATCTAACGGAATCAATAGGTTTTTGTATAAAGTTAACATGAACTAGAAAAGGGATTGGTTTTTCCAACAATTTTCCAGATAAGACTATATACAGGCTTGTATTTGTTTCTCCACAGCGGACCACCCAAGCAGCTCTTCCTAGACCTCCCACGATGTCTCTGCCTGCCTGCTCCATTGTTACAGTAACCCCTGGGTGACGAGTTCGGTGAATGTTACTTCGGTGCGATACTCTATGAGGATATCACCGGGTATACATTCATCGAACTAGTCATCTAACGGAATCAATAGGTTTTTTGTATAAAGTTAACATGAACTAGAAAAGGGATTGGTTTTTCCAACAATTTTCTGGATAAGACTATATATAGGCTTGTATTTGTTTCTCCACAGCGGACCACCCAAGCAGCTCCTCCTAGACCTCCCAAAAGGTCTCTCCCTGCCTGCTCCATTGTTACAGTACCCCCTGGGTGACGAGTCTAGTGAATGTTGCCGCGGTGCGATACTCTATCTAGATATCACCGGGTATACATTCATCGGACTAGTCATCTGACAGAATCAATAGGTTCCTTGCATGAAGTTAACATGAACTAGAAGATTGGTTTTTCCAACAATTTTCCAGATAAGACTATATATAGGCTTGTATTTGTTTCTCCACAGCGGACCACCCAAGCAGCTCTCCCTAGACCTCCCAAAAGGTCTCTCCCTGCCTGCTCCATTGTTACAGTACCCCCTGGGTGACGAGTCTAGTGAATGTTGCTGCGGTGCGATACTCTATCTAGATATCACCGGGTATACATTCATCGGACTAGTCATCTAACAGAATCAATAGGTTTTTTGTATAAAGTTAACATGAACTAGAAAAGGGATTGGTTTTTCCAACAATTTTCCAGATAAGACTATATATAGGCTTGTATTTGTTTCTCCACAGCGGACCACCCAAGTAGCTCTTCCTAGACCTCCCAAAAGGTCTCTCCCTGCCTGCTCCATTGTTACAGTACCCCCTGGGTGACGAGTCTAGTGAATGTTGCTGCGGTGCGATACTCTATCTAGATATCACCGGGTATACATTCATCGGACTAGTCATCTAACAGAATCAATAGGTTTTTTGTATAAAGTTAACATGAACTAGAAAAGGGATTGGTTTTTCCAACAATTTTCCAGATAAGACTATATATAGGCTTGTATTTGTTTCTCCACAGCGGACCACCCAAGCAGCTCTTCCTAGACCTCCCAAAAGGTCTCTCCCTGCCTGCTCCATTGTTACAGTACCCCCTGGGTGACGAGTCTAGTGAATGTTGCTGCGGTGCGATACTCTATCTAGATATCACCGGGTATACATTCATCGGACTAGTCATCTAACAGAATCAATAGGTTTTTTGTATAAAGTTAACATGAACTAGAAAAGGGATTGGTTTTTCCAACAATTTTCCAGATAAGACTATATATAGGCTTGTATTTGTTTCTCCACAGCGGACCACCCAAGCAGCTCTTCCTAGACCTCCCAAAAGGTCTCTCCCTGCCTGCTCCATTGTTACAGTACCCCTGGGTGACGAGTCTAGTGAATGTTGCTGCGGTGCGATACTCTATCTAGATATCACCGGGTATACATTCATCGGACTAGTCATCTAACAGAGTCAATAGGTTTCTTGCATGAAGTTAACATGAACTAGAAAAGGGATTGGTTTTTCCAACAATTTTCCAGATGAGACTATATATAGGCTTGTAGTTGTTTCTCCAAGGCGGACCACCCAAGCAGCTCTCCCTAGACCTCCCAAAAGGTCTCTCCCTGCCTGCTCCATTGTTACAGTACCCCTGGGTGACGAGTCTAGTGAATGTTGCTGCGGTGCGATACTCTATCTAGATATCACCGGGTATACATTCATCGGACTAGTCATCTAACAGAGTCAATAGGTTTCTTGCATGAAGTTAACATGAACTAGAAAAGGGATTGGTTTTTCCAACAATTTTCCAGATGAGACTATATATAGGCTTGTAGTTGTTTCTCCAAGGCGGACCACCCAAGCAGCTCTCCCTAGACCTCCCAAAAGGTCTCTTTCTGCCATTTCTGCTCCATTGTTACAGTACCCCCTGGGTGACGAGTCTAGTGAATGTTACCGCGGTATGATACTCTATTTAGATATCACCGGGTATACATTCATCGAACTAGTCATCTAACGAAATCAATATATCTTTTGTATGAAGTTAACATGAACTGGAAAAGGGATTGGTTTTTCCACCAATTTTCCAGATAAGACTATATATAGGCTTGTATTTGTTTCTCCAAGGCGGACCACCCGAGCAGCTCTCCCTAGACCTCCCAAAAGGTCTCTTTCTGCCATTTCTGCTCCATTGTTACAGTACCCCCTGGGTGACGAGTCTAGTGAATGTTACCGCGGTATGATACTCTATTTAGATATCACCGGGTATACATTCATCGGACTAGTCATCTAACAGAATCAATAGGTTTCTTGCATGAAGTTAACATGAACTAGAAAAGGGATTGGTTTTTCCAACAATTTTCCAGATGAGACTATATATAGGCTTGTAGTTGTTTCTCCAAGGCGGACCACCCAAGCAGCTCTCCCTAGACCTCCCAAAAGGTCTCTTTCTGCCATTTCTGCTCCATTGTTACAGTACCCCCTGGGTGACGAGTCTAGTGAATGTTACCGCGGTATGATACTCTATTTAGATATCACCGGGTATACATTCATCGAACTAGTCATCTAACGGAATCAATATATCTTTTGTATGAAGTTAACATGAACTGGAAAAGGGATTGGTTTTTCCACCAATTTTCCAGATAAGACTATATATAGGCTTGTAGTTGTTTCTCCAAGGCGGACCACCCAAGCAGCTCTCCCTAGACCTCCCAAAAGGTCTCTTTCTGCCATTTCTGCTCCATTGTTACAGTACCCCCTGGGTGACGAGTCTAGTGAATGTTACCGCGGTATGATACTCTATTTAGATATCACCGGGTATACATTCATCGAACTAGTCATCTAACGAAATCAATATATCTTTTGTATGAAGTTAACATGAACTGGAAAAGGGATTGGTTTTTCCACCAATTTTCCAGATAAGACTATATATAGGCTTGTATTTGTTTCTCCACAGCGGACCACCCAAGCAGCTCCTCCTAGACCTCCCACGATGTCTCTGCCTGCCTGCTCCATTGTTACAGTACCCCCTGGGTGACGAGTTTAGTGAATGTTACCGCGGGATGATACTCTATGTGGATATCACCGGGTATACATTCATCGAACTAGTCATCTAACAGAATCAATAGGTTTCTTGTATAAAGTAAATATCAACTAGAAATGGGGTCGAGTTTTTCAGAAATGTTCCAGATGAGACTACATATAGGCTTGTATTTAACACTCAGACTGTGAATTTTGCGATTGTTCTCACTCAGAACGACTGTCCGAATAGCGTAAACTATTAGAAATACCAAAACAGTTCGAATACGTTGACGATCAGGAAGAAGTCAAGGCAAGAAAGACTTTATTTACTAATCGACACCCTTTTCAGCTCTGTATAATCAATAATTTAGTGCGTAGGCGAGAAATAGGGCAATGATGGTTATGGATACTGTAGCGACTGATAGACCGCTGCTGGTAGTAGTTGGAGGCATTGTGGACGTGGCAGAGGCAGCTGAAACATGGAAATAGGAAATGTAGTCAATTATCTTGGTTCGGCTGTGTACTGTGTTTGTAGTTTAATGTGAGGTGGAATTCTGCGGTGTTAGAACGGTCGTAACACGTCAATTTGGTCGCAATCTTGTGGTTTGTTGTCGCAAAAGATAAGTTTTATTTCAATGTTATCAAGAGTTCTGGTGATTTTTTCCCGTTCTTCCAAATTAGTCAGTCAATATTTTGTATAAAACAAATGTAGTATACGTGAAAAGCTCATCAGTCGTGGGGACGAAAGTTTATGTGATCTGCAGGTAGTAAAGTCTACAGTTACAAAAGTTTACCTGCAGCGTTTCTTTTTCGAAATTAGCATTGATGTTTCTGGTTTTTTCGCTGCCATTTTAGTATTTATACATGTCTTCTGAATATTTGTTTCAACAAATGTTCATTTCTATTCTGTTCAAGTTCTGTGCAAAGTTCACGTGACCCAGCTGACCATTTGTGTGAACGTGAAAGTGCACGTGATCCACATGTAAGCATATCTACTGCTACTGGTGTGAAGTTCCCGTGAAGTATACATTGTAAAGTACACGTGATTTAAAGTTGGTGAAGTCTTGGTTCATAATTTCACGTGAATTACACCTGAGAATACCGTTCATTTGTATCCTAAAGGTTTGAATCACGTAAACTTCACGTCCTCAACTTAGAGTGAATTCTTCAGACCCAAAAGTTTACGTGAATTCCACGTGAAAAGGGGCTGACCATCGGTGGGGGCTTCGTCGTTGACCGTGGTACTATAGTCCCGATTGAAGATGAAGTTGATGAACATCTGGAAGGCTTCCTTCGGTTTTTCGTTCGACGACGACACGAAATGACCTGCCCCGCGGACCGTCAGAAAATCAATACCTGAAAATCGATAAAATTTATGTTTTTGTTGTCGATCCCAATTTAATAGTTTTGAAGAATTGGATCAATATTCCAAATACTCTCTGTGACAAATAGTGCAGTTTTTTGACAAACTATTTTGACGGTGAAAAATCGCCTGGAAAGTACATTCGCCAACTGCCAAAGTTTTCGTGGAAATGGCGAGAACTATATAACATAACCATATGGAACTGGATAGAACTTATATAGTCTTTTCCATTCCTACTGAAACTCCTACAGTAGGATTACGAAACTTCCAGTTAGTTCTCAATCATGTGAATGTCATCCGACATGTGAGTATAGTTCGTTTCATTCCCACTGAGACCCGTTGGCATCGTGCCAAGATTTTTGGATGCGTATTTCTCAGAGAAAACATGAGTATTCTGAAGTCATTTTTCGTTTACGTGTTCTTATGAAACTGAACAATCGATAACAGAAATTTGCAGTTTTTTGAATAACTACAGAGTGGGGAAAATTTGACTGGAATATTCATTGGCACGCTGCCAAGTCTCAGTGGGAATGACCGGAACTATAGCCCTATTACAATACGTGTTTCAAAAGTTTCTTCGAATACATTGTAGACTATAGTGTTGGAAGCAATCCATATAAAGTTGGATCACCTACTGTGGGAGTCTCAGTAGGAATGGTATGAAGTATACATATTCCCTATTCACGCATAACCCGGCAAACACACAATCAGTGTTCGAGACCGTTTCATACTATTCCCGTTTTTTCTTCTCCTCCACGTGACTTTTAAATTCAATTCTGTTGTACATCGGGGTCATACTCCTTTTCTTTCTGATGTGAACTCCTCCTACCGTACGACTGCCAAACTTCTACTTGATTTTCAATCAGTTCTCTAATTTCTTTGGGAATTTCAGTATTTTCGCTTCCAATTTTGTACCAGTCCAACATTTGGTGCTCGCTTTCACCAGAAAGCAACTACTCTAGCCAAGGTTACTGTAGATGTACTGACAACTATATCTTATTCATTTGTCGATTTATCGTGCACTCGACCACATATATGTTAGGGGAGGGGGGGAGGGGATAGATAATCTAGCCGGGGTCATCGACTGTCTGTGCTACTCTTTGGGTAAGCCGAAGGGGTCACAGAGGAGCGAGAGACAATGGGATTTCGAGAGACGCAGACTAGAGGTCAGGTCGTTTCTCGTGACGACGCCAGGCAGTAAGATAAGAGGAAGGAGAGAGAGCAAGGGAGAAGAGAGACTCAGAGATGCAGACGGGACGCCAAAACAATCAGAGGTCAGGTGACTAACGGCAGCGATGGGATAAACAATCGGGGAGGTTAGCAGAGGGACCTTCCACTGCGTGCATTTTCATAATGTTCGCTGTACTAAGAACTACCATACAAGAAACGTAACTGTTTGTTACTACAACTACAACCCAACAAACCTTTGTTCGGTCGGAAAAACCATAAGTGGAAGTTATTGGAACATACCTTGGTATCGAGTAATGAGGCCGCACGTGGACGGTTGTTGGTTCTCGTCGTTCCAAGTTGTCTCGTTCGAAACCTGAATACGAGCATGAAAATCGAGGTTGTTTACCTTACAAAGTATTTCACAACTTTGAGGTTGAACGTTGTGATATAACAATTAATCGAAATAATATTGACAATCCGCGTTTTCTCTGCATAACAGTCGAAATGTTAATCTGTTTCAAGAACTATAGGTGGACTTCTATAGTAGGAACGAACAAAACGACCTGTTCTTTTTGAAAGTTAAAAACTATGTAGGTACTAGCTAACGCCTTTATTATCACAAGCAATCGAGTACATTTTCGAGAAAGTCAGCATGGATACTGGAGTCCATATAAATACTTCTTATGTTTTTCGGTTCTATTGTGTTCTAGAATTAAAACTTTGTAAGTTTTCTATTTTTACGAACCTTTTTCATATTGAGTCCGGCCACGAATTGGGCGTTGTGAATAGCATTACAGATGGAGTCTGTGTCTCCGTTGAACAGCATTACCTGGAATGGAGAACAATTGTAGTTTCGTAGTCCACGGAACATCAAAAGTTGGTTAAATAAGGATGGTAGTTTGACCTGGATACACAGCAGACTTCTTAAATTATCAAACTAAACAACAAAGTATAACGATAGAGGAGTTCACAATAGGAAATCGGACTGTTATAGTAAATTGTAGTGTGGTCTGCTGTGTTTGTAGTTTGATCTCACTGCGTTTCAGTCGACATTTGTCATATCTGCTGGAGTTCAAACTACAACTCAGCCATTGTCCTCTTCCAAGAAATATGTATCGTGCTAGCTGACTGTCGCGTACACTGTGACCATGAGTAGTAGTTTGGTCTTGAATCATGACTTGAAAAATAAATTAATTATAAGGTTCGCTCTTCCGAAACTGATCCTATACGGCGTATGATGTTCTATAGTTCTGGTCATTCCCACTGAGACTTGGCAGCGTGCCAATGAATATTCGAGGTTATTTTTCACCACTTTGGAGCTTTCCGAGAAACTGCAAATCTCTGTTAGGGGTTCTTCTGTTTCATAAGAACACTAAAAGAAAAAAGTTCTTAGAATACTCATGTTTACTCTGAGAAATGGTCATCCGGAAACCTTGACAAGCTGCCATCAGGTCTCAGTGCGTATGAAACGGACTATATCTCTGCTGTGTTTGTCGGATGAACTTCCTTACCGGTCAAAACCCAAATGATATGGAGTTCAAACTACAACACGAGTTCAGTCCCGATAAAAAACGGCGAACATCACTATAGAACATCTGCCTGGCCAACACAATATGTGAGATTCGTTAAAGTTGTAGTTTGATCTCAGTTCAGGATTCGGAGAAACTGCTTGACCCACCCTTTTCTTCGCATCCATCACCGTTTTCACATTGGCCGCCTGATTCAGATAATGACTTTCTCCGAAATCATACTGCGCGGCAATCGCGTCACTAAATGATGCTTGTAAATGTTGATACTGATAATAATAATAAGAATAATAATGTATTTTTGTAGAGTTTTTAGCCCCACAGGAAAACTGCCCAATGTTTGGTTTTTATGGTAGGATGCGCTCTTTCAAACCGTTATTAAAGGAGACCGGAGCACAACTTGATTAGAGGTTTGTTTCGGGCTTCTTTTAACTGTATTGAGATCAGAGAGGACAAATAACTCGTATATTAGTTTGATCAGTCCACGTGACATTCACATGACAATGCCGCGCGAAACGCAACGCGTCCAATCGAAAGTAGGATACAGCAGCTTTGCGAGAAACCATGTTGCTCTCCGGTCTCCTTTAAATTTTTCATAGCTTCTGTTATTACACTGTCAGTAGTACCAGTTGACCAAATAATTGCGTACCAAATAAATGATTTCGTACCAAGTAACTTTATTGTACTGTAAGAGTGGTAGTAGAAATGGAATGGACTATACACTTACTTGCAGCTCTGATACTTTGGTACAGAATCCGGTATATTCAAAGCCTTTCGGAGGTCATCTCTTTGCAGGTATACGGTAGAATCATTGTAATGGTAACAGGAGGGGAGTTGCTGGAAAAAAGATTGAAGTATGTTTATACCAATCATAACAATTGTTATTATTATCATTACATCAATATATCATTCCAAAATTGGCATTCTTGAAGATTACCGTTGTTTTTGAGTGTTACAACACTAATCTCATAATCAATTTGATTCTGTTAACTACTATACTACTGTTAACTATTCCAAGTGGATGCAATGAATTCGGTCTAGGCTTGCTCAGAACGTAAAACGAATGTTTGTTGTGTTTTGAAATACACATTCGGTGAATTTGTATATTCTGAAAACGTTGACTATTTCTCATATACATTTAAAATAAAGGACGATTATGTGGACCAATCCCGTGTGAACTGTCCTTTAAACTGCCATTGAAAAATGTATTGCAGTTCAAAGGACTGAAACGTTGCGATTGGACCACATAATCGTCCTTCTTTAAAGGATGTTCATAATATTTACACTTCAATCAACTCACATCAGCCTTGATGGCGGGGAATCTGCTTCTGAGATGATTTTGTAGTATTGTACTTTGGTATCCCATTTGATGCGGATCGTCGGACGGATATTTGTAACACGAATAATACAGGAAATACGGGTCCAGTCCGGTATAGTAGTTCGCTTGAGACAAGTAAGAAGCCTGGTAGAAAACGTGGTTTCATTTATTTGTATTTCTTCATTATTCATTGATCGCCAACATATTCCTTTATTTCGGTTCATGTAAAGTCTTTGTTCCGTGTGAAAAGTATTATTGTCCCAATATTCATTCTTCTGTTGTGTGTTGTTCATTTATTGTTCCAATATTCATTCTTCTGTTGTGCTAAACTTAATTCTTGGTCTCTTTTTAAAGGTTACCTCAGAATAGCATGGGTTGCTCTCGTTCAGTGTCATACTGTAGAAATCGCAACCGTCCACGTAGTTAGCCGTGGAGCAGCATTTGGCCATCGCATTACGGTAATATCTGAGAATTCGATTCTAATCAGGGCGTGTTTATGTCATAACTTATTTTAGTATTTTAATAAAGAAGTTAAAAAGTTTCGACTGAAAAGGAACGGGATCAAACTACAAAAACAGCTGGGTAGGGCAATATAGGCTCGATCCGGAGCCACTCAACCCTAGTTGTCAACGAGTTGGAGACAAACCACAGACTCTAAGAAGTTGTGTAGTGTACATCTGTTAGCAACGTCCGAAAATGAATTGTTGATACAAATTTTTTATATATGAATTTAAAAGTGTGTAATAGTGAATTCACGACGTACGGAAAACGATAACCTGTATTGTTCGGTTTGCAAGTTCGCATGTAGAAGCGTATTATAATATTAATAGTTTCAAGAAAGTTTTGTGGAAAAAGTAACTTTTTCCAACTAACTCCTCATCAACAAATCCGTGGTTGTAATTGAAATGAACCCCGCTGTTCAGGTTCAATTTATCGTCCACACAGCCATTTCCTATCGCCATTCCCTAGAAATAGAATGGATGAAATACACGTTGTATTTACTATTTACATGTTCATTCACGTTGATCATTATTCATCCATCATACGTTGAAAACATGTTTCTATTCTAAATAGTGAATAGAACAAGCATTAATCAACATAAACAAATACACAAATGCGTACCATGAAATGTGGGAAGTTGGAGTCGTTCGTCAGTCGAGCCGATAACATGGGTACGTAGGTTCCCCCGTACGACTCCCCCGCCACATAGAAACTGTTGTTCTTTCGCTCCGGAAACTTCTGGAAAGGAATTTTCAGGTTTTCCCTATTTAAAACAAATGGAGATTGTACTTTCCGATAATTGAAAAACGACGTTATTGTTCGTACCATATGTATTTGTGTCATAGAAACTGTTTCGCTCACGAAATTTCTGGAAAGAACAACTTTTTGTTCAGAAATTTGTTGTGGAAACTTTACAAAATTGTTTTTGTTTATCAGGACTCTATCATTTGGTATTATTGGTATTGGTGGTTTAATATTATAAATAGTTTCCGATTATTAATCGGAAACATAATATAAATTAACCCAATTCTATTTACAATCTTACTTTTCATACGTTTAATCGTATTGGCTGTAATGGATTATTTAATCCGATTTGAGCGATAAGCGCAAATGATAAAATATCATCAAAAAAAGTACAATGACAAATAAATGATGCAACTTTTAAACAAATGATCCCACGGATGGGCTATTCTCTATATTTTGTACTGTAATTATATATGTACGAATGACGAGAACTATAGTGGGTGCCAAATTTATAAATTTCTGTTTCTCGCCGGAATCGAAGCTGCGAGCAAAAGTTTCGTAGCAGGGCGCGAACAACTGCGCTATTATAGAACGTAGGCAGAAAGCTTTGGAATCGAACACAAGCGTGCGTACACAGCGGAAAGTGAGATGAACAGTACCCTCCCGCCTTTCCGTTGGCAACGACTAAATACGTGAGCGGAACTTTAGTGGTTGTGGTCAGACTACAAGTCAAACTACAAACTACACGTACAGAAACCACTCTGCAATTGCCAGATAGTTTTTTACAAGTCAAACTACAAGTCAAACTACATAATTCAAACTGAAAGTAAGATATATACTTGCCTGAAACCATTTTGCGATTGCGATATGGTTCACTTCTGACCGAAGTTCAAACTAAAAGCTTGTATACACCAAAATGAGCTTGTCAGACTACAAACTACACTTGCCTGGAACCATTTTGCGATTGCCAGATGATTGTCGTTTGCAACCTCGTCGTCGGTATACTTCCAGTCGGATTGGTTGCCGGTTCTAATGGAGAAACCCACACCGGCAGGGGCATCCAGGTAGATGATGGACACATTCTGAGAGAGAATTAGTGAAAGAGAGAGAGGGGGAGAGAGGGGGGAGGGAGGGGAGAGAGGGGAGAGAGAGAGGGGGAGGGAGACCAGATGATTGTCGTTTGCAACCTCGTCGTCGGTATACTTCCAGTCGGATTGGTTGCCGGTTCTAATGGAGAAACCCACACCGGCAGGGGCATCCAGGTAGATGATGAACACATTCTGAGAGAGAATTAGTGAAAGAGAGAGAGGGGGAGAGGGGGGAGAGAGGGGAGAGAGGGGAGAGAGAGAGGGGGAGGGAGACCAGATGATTGTCGTTTGCAACCTCGTCGTCGGTATACTTCCAGTCGGATTGGTTGCCGGTTCTAATGGAGAAATCGACACCGGCAGGGGCATCCAGATAGACGATGGACACATTCTGAGAGAGAATTTGAGAAAGAGAGAGAGGGGGAGAGGGAGGGAGAGGGAGAGAGGGAGGAAGAGAGAGGGGAGGGTGCGAGAGAGCGAGAGAGAGAACAGCATTAGAGAGAGGGAGAGAAAGGGGAAAGAGATTGTGAAAAATAGTGCCACATACCCTGTTCCAAGTCCACGGGTTTCTATGCACAGTGTCACCGAAATCGTGGGTTCTGAATAAGAAACAGAATAATAAATGAATCGTAAAATATCAATTACTCTATTCTTAGGATATACTTTCATTATGTTTGAGATCAAGTGGTGGAACAGTTATTCGTCTTTCTAGCGTCGAACCAGTACGGTTCTGAATGACAGTTTTGAAAAGGAGCTAATTCATAATTGGCCCAAAAAGTTGAAACTAACTACAAACTTCAACTAGTACAACTACAAAACAACTACAAAACTAATATTTAATACTGAATAGTGCTACCTATAAGGTCCCATTTCCACAAAAAGTCCTTCCAGGGAAGAACAGCCGGGACCTCCATTCAACCAAAGGACCAAAGGGTCAGTTGACGGGTCGTTTTCCGACTCAATGTACCTAAATGTAGGGGAGTTCATGGAGCAGTTCATGACGCGTATCGACAGAAAGTGACCTTAATTGCCTCCTTAATCCCTCATCACACAAATGTTGTAGTTTGATCTCGATACAAACTTACCGAGAAGGATCAAACTACAAAAACAGCCGGTTAGGGCACCCCGCGTGCTTCGGAGAAACCTGACCCTGTGTACTCATCCAGTAATGAACAGTCTCTGTGGAAGAAGGCTATTATTTGGATAGTTTCTAATACTCATGTCATTCCGAACCCAACACACACGAAATCCACCAGTAAAGTGTTCGAGAGAATTCACTTCTATAGCAGCATGATAATACGAGTAACTCTCCTCAACTCGTACAGATTTGTTACGGTCTAGAAGTTATTCTCTTAGAAGTTATTCTCAGTTATTCAGGTTTATTGTTTTTGCTGTTTTTCGACACTTTTGAATGAATAGTCATGTAAATAGACCAACCAGTAGTATAGAGCCTTTGTGTTCGAGATATTGAGATATCCTGAGTACTGTTTCGATCTCATTGGCTCCACGAGATTGGGCAGTGACGAGATCAGCTCGGCATCGGGAGCACATAGATAGGGGGAAGCGAAGAGAGAAAGCAGAAAGGCACCCAACATTCTGGCAAATAGAGAATATACAAGTTCTTTATTGAGCACGTGACTTTCCACACTGATCTAAGGCAGTTTTACAGCCGTGGGAAACTTCTGTCATATGAAGATTTTCCAATTTTAGTTGTAGTTTGATGCCGCTACACGTCATACTTTGTTTATTTCAATACAACCATGACAGTGATCAGAGAACATAGAAGTATCTTTAGAGGGGGAGGGCCCGTAGAATAGAAACTAGGCATGGGTGAGCTTTATTACCAGCTCATGCGGTCCACCATGAGAATACCGCGCCGATAGGGATCGAACCCTGATGTTTTGAGTGCTAGCGCGCACACAACCAATCGACCACTCGGTCCAATTGTAGTTTAATTTATGTTTTCGACCGAAACGCAACGGGATCTAACTACAAACACAGCGGGATAGAGAAACAAACATAGAATGGTAAGGCCTTGGTGAGAGCGCACCAAATACATAATACTACTTCTGAGAAAAACTTTGTAGAAATGCTGGAATTCTAATTTGATAACAATGCACAAAAGAAGTCTTGAGAAAACCTCGAATCCAAGTAGGGGCTCCGTTCTTTTTTGAAAAAGATCGAATGCGTTTGGGAACTGTGGATTTGTTATCAGTAGCATATCGGATTGATGACAACGTGAACTGATAAACACTAGCTAAGAAAAACGAGAGAGATAGAAAGGAAAAGAAAAAGAAAAAGAGAGAGAGAAGAGAAAAATAGGGAGATAGAGAGGGATAGAAAGAGAAAGAAAGCGGCGAAAGGGGTATAAAGTTTTTGCGCTAGAAATTAGTCATTAAAAAAGATGCCGACTAAATATAAGTTTGTCATAGGCAGCGTTTTCATATTGAACTTCCTATCTCTACCTTCTCCGAATCTAAACCATTCAAGTTGGTTCTCGATCTTTTCTACACCATCATTTAGGGTTTTTCCCTGAAGCTGTGCTATACAGTGTAAACTTCCCTATTATAGCTGTGTTTGTACTTTTCCCATTGTTTTTCCGAGAAGTATGGTGTGTGTCGAGATCAAACTAAAGCATATCCTAAACATCATTTCTCTACGGGTTTCTTTCAATTCTAGGGGTTCGTCCCTTCTGATGTGTTTGTAGTTTGTTTCAGTCAACATCAAACTACAACCTCGATACGTTTCGTTCAATTCATCTCATGGTCTTCACTTGGTAGTGTTCTTCCTATAGGGCACAGCTCAAACTACAACTCTACAACCTAAACATCACTATCACAACTACATGACTCATGTCTGCTCGTTTATCCGTTATCCCACTGTAATTCGGATTACAGTGCCCCCAATTCATAACAGGAACCAATTACCCACGGCTTATAGGCAGACAGCTCGGTTCAAACTCGCATTCTATCACTACAGTCCGCTTCCTATGTTGCAGATTCTTCCATAATAACAAAAATAATTCTATAACGCCATACTTCGCAAACACTCAGAATGACTGGCTTGTCATTGTCACACAATATAATTCGCTTCATACGTGGATATGCACTAATAAATTTGTGTATGATCTTTTTTTATCCGTTTTTTACTTCTTGCTGTACAACACACTATCACCATCAGCAGCTGTTGACTCACAATATATAGTCTTTTTCATACCTAGTGAGACTCCTACAGTAATATTACGAAACTTTAAGTCTGTTCAAATAACGTAAATAGTATCGGATTGGTTGACAATTTTTACATCAGATTGTGATAACCTATTACAGTATTTCATATAATTTTCGACGAAGTTGAAGTTTGCTTTTGAACACATCCATTGTAGAAAGCGAAAGTGTAATGTAGGAGTCTCAGTACGAATGGTGTCGACTATACCTAGATACTTTCTTAGTCCCCCCCCCGTGCTCTGTTACCTTATGCAGAAATAACCCGACACCCACTTCTTTATCTGCGTCTCCTCTATCAGCACACTATCTCACCCGATCTGCATCCTTTGCAAAGACAGAGATTTCTTTGAGTTTCTCTACGTTTTACGCGACTGATATCCATCACTTCTAGTCTTTTAGTAATAAAATATGTGATTGATTAGCACTGTGATCCCCGCCTCGTAACGGAGCGAAGTGAATGCATAAATGTTGAATTATATAAATATGTAAAATACATAAGTTCAGAATGCGTTCCATTATAATATATCTTCTAAGTGCACAATTATTGGAGTTTCTCCACTTTTGAAGTTACAAGTTTTATTGATTTCATCCAATCCAATTGTTCTACAACTTTAGAATGCGTTCCTTCGTTATTCTTTCTTCTCTCGTACTTCTCTACGTTTATGCATCGGACGAAAGCAGCGAAAGTGGCGAGTCTCTACACAAAATTCATCCGCAAGAGGTATGGTCTTGTTATTTAGTAGTGGTAACAATGTAAATTTGTTTGTATAGATTCGTCTTAACTATAAAAGTTGAAAATTACACAGTTTCCGGTTTTTATCCGGTCTTTATTGGATAATTTTGTTGTCTACATACTTGTTTGTATACATTACACATCACATTTTTAAACACTGGTTACAACCGTTGAAATTAACGTTATTTAAACACACTGAATGTTTTGTATTCCTACTGTAGGAGCCTGGGTAGGAATGAAAAGGACTATATTTTAAGGTGCAGGCTCGCGAGGGTCATTCCAATGAAACTGGGGAGGGATTCTGGACAAAAGGTTAGACATAAATTATAGTATAGGGGATAGCAATGTTGTAGTTTGAACTCGAAACACGCCATAGACATAGTTCATGAATCTCGACCAAAAAACCATGGGATCAAGCTGTATCTACAGCGTGAAAGTGCAACATTCACCGATTGGCTTGGTATGGAGAGAGCGATCCATGTAACTAAAATGTTCTTGGAAAGTGTACTATTTATGTGTCGGTTCAACACAATTGCAGATGTATCCTAGTTCACACCCTGAACAGTGCATTGATTATAGACCATAAGATAATTCTGCGTGTTGTATATAGTGGTCAAACTACATTTTAGCTCCCTATATACTGTACCCTTTTCCCAAATCGGGCCTTTACGCCATACAGTGCATGTTTCTCTATTCCGTTGTATCTTTATATTTCCAAAATAGATCAAACAACAACTCAGACATTGTCAAATGTATTATATAGGGCTATAGACATGAATTTTGATGTGTTTAGTGACCAAAATACAACTTAGGCATTGTCTAATTTTCAGTGAAAACTGGTCTGAGCCACGCCGGCGGCTACATCAAAGGCATCTTCCACCATAACAACGGGACCGAGTCTGGAGAATCTCACGAGGAGCACAACTTCCCGCACCATCCTCCCATGAGAAACGGTACCGGAATGGTACCTCCCGGTAACGGAACTGGAATGGTACCTCCCGGTAACGGAACCGGAATGGTACCTCCCGGTAACGGAAACCGCATGGGACCCCCTCCTCCCAAGAACACCACAGGTATGGTGTCAATCATACTGATAACCGGAGCATATTGTACATTGGATTGGTAGTGAGAACGAACTTTCTTCACATAGAAATTTACAAGATTCGTTAAATCCCGTAATGTTCACTGAGAACGTAGAACAGAAAAACACATCACTACGTGGAGGACATCTGCTCTCTAAATCGGAAATAGCAAACGGAGTTCGGTGACAATTTTCAGTACCACCACGTTTCCTTCCAAATCGCAACCATACATTTGGTGACAGTGTAACCCATCATTATTAACTTTATTATGATTTCCAGGCAAACCTCAATAAAGCTGGCAGACAGAAGACAAAAGAAGCAATTGTCCAGTCTAGAATGTGTTGATTTTTTATGTATTCGAATAAAATCTTATCGTTTCTTGTATTTATCTCAGGTGCTCGAATTGATTCAGTTGTTCAAGAAGGAATCAAGTTGAAAAACGAGCGTTTTCATTCTAATCACTGACTTGGCAAGATTTGTTTCGATCTGAGCTGGTCTAGCGAGCTCGAAGTTCACTACAGTTAGTGTCATGGATCCGCAACTCTCCAGAGATTTCGCAAATATACCATAAACCCACATCCTAGTTGTACTTTGAACTTCAGCATGATCAAACTTCAAACAGAGATTACAAGCATCCCTCGTTTCAGTCTGCTTCGCCTGAAACGACCCAAATTATATCGTATCAGAGGAGGTGTCTGTCGATAACTATGTTTTGTGTGAAAATCCACCGTAAACGTATCAAATCGCCGAACCGATAGGAAATTACATTAAAACTGGCAGTTTTCAATTTTAGTTCGTCTAAAATTACTAATCACTCACTTAAATGAATTATTCATGAGATATTCAAGTATTCATTAAAACTTTAATGACTTTGGTCAGTCGATACTGTACTCAAAATTCGAAATTCGCGCGCAATTACCCCAATCGTTGCGAGAGAATTACGAACACATTTAATTTTTCCAGTTGAAACTGGGTTTTCAGAATTTCCATTTTATTCATATTTGTTAAATATTTTAACGATATTATCTCTATGTAATGTTTACCAATTGTTTTCATTGAGTTCATGATTCGTAAAGAAACGAGTTTATGTATTCTAACACATTATTTAACTTTCAAATTAACGAGCTGCTAGTCACATATTAATAAGTTTAGTTTCAGTTCAGTTGATTATTGGTGTACCAATCTGATATAAACCATTCAAAGTGTGACTTTTCGAGCTTGAGAACGGTTTTTGATCTTTTTGATTGAGCAAAAGCTGTAACTAGCTGTGTGTAACCATTCGTTTTTGTGTGTAACCATTCGTTTTTACTAAAAGAAACTCGATACAAGTAGTTTATCGATACTCGGTACAATAACCAGCCCCGTTATTTCTCTACGTGCTTGTCCCTTCACGCATTAATTATGTAAGTATCCTGGAACATTGTTTGTTCATCCTCACCAAGGCTTCGTTTTTGTTCACTTTTGAAGCTAGTGAAATCGGTTGGTTCTTCAGTTTGCTAAACTGGGACTCTTTGTTAAAAAGAGAAAATTAGTTCGCTGACTTTTAAATGTACAATATTAGCAGAAATATGCATTATTAGTCATTCCTATTGGTTTGGATCACTCTTCTATTGATAGCAACACAATCATCTCAATACCTCTTTTCATTTTAATGTATTTCAGTCTTTCGCAAGGAGAGAGCTCTCTACGTGGTACGATCATCTATTTTATTTGGTCTGTGGGATATCTACGCTGTCTTCAAATCTTTCCAGAAAAGGTATGTTATCGTACTTTAACGTGTTCCTCATTTTCAAATATTCAAATAATGTTCAAAAATTGTAAGCACCCGATTTTCTGATCTGATCTCGCAACCAGACGTACCACTTTTCCTATGTGCCTCTGTCTGCCAATTTTCAATCTTCGACCTGTATCGTTCAGTTTTCCTTCAACTTCAAAGATACTGTAATCTCAGTTTTTACCGTACTCCTGTGAAGTAGGCCGAATAGCCGGCAAAATCAATTAAACTAGCTTCCTTCTTGAAAGTATCGGGAATCTGTTTACTGTTTTCGAATCCTTTTGCTGCAACAATAGTGCTCAAGTTAAATTTCACCAAATATAATCGAAGAACGCGTTGTTCCGTAGAATAGTCGCACTTCACTGCCTTCTAGCTACCTTTGCAACTGTCAGTAGTTAGTTTCATCCATACACCAGTAAGTGTAAGGTCCGACTATTCGACGAAAATGAGTCCGTTTCAACTACACGTGAAAATGATGACTTAGCATCAAAAAAAGACAAAGTATTTTGTCTTTTGGAGAAAAAATAGCGCGTTTTTCGATTTTTGCGATTATTGGGACAGTTTTACCGGGGTATGTTGGTAATCGGTCGTATAGCTGTACCACCCGAGTATCCCCCAAATAGAGTGGGCAGAGCGGTCTCAGTTTGAGACATACCCAAAATGGTTGTGATTACCTGTGGCCCATACCATTGAAGTATGTATTTTGACCACAAAAACAGAAAGGAACCCGTTAAACGGCATGATTTTACGTTAAGCGAAGATTTTCGATGTTCGAAAAAATTGAGCCCATTTTCAGTTTTATATATATATATATATGTTTATTCATGAGCTTGTACAAAAAAAACACAAATCATGAAAAACTAGGACCCCTAAGGGGCAGAGCGGCAATACTCTACCTACAAACAAGGGGAACGTAAAATCGATTATGTTTCAGAAGAAAGCAGTCTGGTTGAGAGGTCACGATTCCAACAAAACCATAACATAACAAAAATAGAGGGATGTGTATGTATAGTTTTGAAAAAAACCTCACTGCAGTTTGAAGAATGATTTCTGTGGGTTCTAAAATGGCTTCCCGCGCGACGTGAGAGCACAAAAATAGTGTACTTTTGAAGAGGGTACAGAGCAGCGAGAACATAACATTTAACAAAGTATCGTATTTGGTATTTTTGTACAAATTCATGAATATATTCTGCATTTCCAGTGGAAACTAGTTTCTCTGTCTCAATGGAGGACGATAATGTTCAAGATGAGATGGTCGTCATCAAACAAGAGGTCAGTTTACCAACTTTCTCATAGAGAAACATTGGCCTGTTTTCATCCTCCAGTAAATACGTGGGGCGGCTTTGTTATCCACAAAAATTGATGAGAAATCGGGTGTTTTTCTGGGTAATCATACTACAATACTGGGTGCGTGGTATGGTTTTCACTAGTAAATACGACTATTGTGGAGATTAAGGTTCAAAATCTTTGTTTAAAACAAAAACGGGTGATTCCTGGGAGCAATCAACAAACTTGTCCTTCATTTGCACCAGTTAGGTCATACACGATACACCGCCAAGGGCCTCTTATTCCTTTAAAACTTTCGCGACCCCTTCGTGTTTTTTCGTGTCGCGACCCCCCAAAACGGCGATATTCAACTAATTTCCGTACGATTATAGGTGATTCTGTATGAAAATCGTTAGTTAACAGCTTGCGACCCCCTACTTTTCACAAGGATTTGTTCGCGACTCCCTCTTTTATGAGGGGCCTTGGCGGTGCATGAGTTAGGTGGTCCAATTAATTTTCACGTGCTATAGTATAGGCCTGTTTTGATGGTCGCAAAGCTGAGACGATTCCCAGCCACTTTTGTAGCTATTTGGATTTCGACGAGAGATTGCGCAGGTCAGAGAGACGCAGACGTCTGCACGTCTGCGCCCTCATAGACCTCCACACACCACACTCTCTCGCTTTTGTAGCTGGCCGAGAGCATTGCTCGGTAAAGTTGGGGTCACCTGTGTTCATACAATGTGTTGATTAATTTATTTCCGCCAAAACGAGAAAATTTGACTATTTCTCATGCTCAATACTTAGGTTTTACGTGAGTAAGTGACTCTTTTCTGTCAAATATTTAGATCATCTTACTGGTGTGTGGGAAAATTAGAAGTGTTACTTATATATGTATTTTATGATTCTTCTTTTTCAGGTAGATAATGAAAATGACGGTTCAATGGCGGATGCCAGCAGCGAGACGGGTTAGTTATTTATGCTAAAAACTATTATTATCACCCCCCCCACTAAGTGTACTTTGGTACTTTCAAGAATGGTACTTAGATAATACTCCGTTACCCCTTTTTCTTTCCTGAAACCCTAAGATTACGATTTATGGCCAAGAAAGTGTATGCTGTCTTGTGGCCAAAATCGGAACAACTTGGTCCAAACTCGAAAGCGGTTCAAAATCATAGCGTTTAATAACGTAAAATCCGAAAGACGAGTCACATTCACATATTCTTAGTGTATGAAATATAAGGGGTGACGGGTGAAACAATGTTTGGGAAATGCAACTTCAATTTCGAATCTATTATTTCTTATCTATTGTTTTGATCACGCATTTTACCTGCTCAACAACTTCATTCATTCATTATCAATATTATACGTCGATAAATGATGTATAATATATATTATTCAATTATTTTTTCGTTTTTCATTATTGTTTGTTGGTTGCAGATAATGACATTGGCGATGCTGACATGGTGGACAACGAGGGGCGAGTCGCGCGCACCGGACCGGATGGAGAAATCGAGGCCGACCTCGGGGACACCATCCGAAATTGTCAGTTTATCACATTTGTTCAATAAAAACGGCTTCGAGATGGCCAAATTTGGGATAATGTGAATGTTTTTAACATATGAAATTATAAACCAAATATATAAAATTGGCTGTTTTTTGGAAATTCTTCTTTTCGGGTAAATTTGGGAAAAGAGACCAAAAAGGGAGGCTGATCTCGGGGACACCATCGGAAATTGTCAGTTTATCATATTTTCGAAAAAAAAACTGTAAAAAAATGGCTTTAAGATGGTAAAATTTGAGAAAATGTGACTAATTTGACCCCAAATATATATAATTGGTAGTCAATTTTTGAAAAGTTTCAAAACGTTCCCAGTTGTTGACAAAAAATGACCTCCTTTCGGTTTAATTTGGGAAAAGAGACCAAAAAGGGAGGCTGATCTCGCGGACAGCGTCGGCATTTGTCAGTTTATTCACTTTTTCGGGAAGTTGTCACTATTATTCATCGTTGTTGACCCCAAAACTATCAAATTTCAATGGAAAACTGCGGAGATAGCATTGGGAATCATTGGTTATCCACATTTTCGAAAAAAATTCATTGTTTTTCACCAATTTCAACTCCAAAACCTTTTTATAACCCTTTTTCCCGAAATTCGCGGAAAGGGAGGTAGTTTTGCCATCTTTGTACTCTTCGGACAAGTTTCATAAAGAATGATCGTATGTGTTGTTTTATTTCTGTTTTTTCAGACGTCATTTTGAGGGAACTGGGTTCCGGAACATTTGCCAAAGTGTTCGCGGTCGAGGATTCTGCAAATGTTAGTTTATTAAATTCACTTAAATCACAGGTAAAATGGGTAAATTGCGGTGAGAAAAGTTATATAGTGGTATTATGGTATATAAACGTCTGAAAACTATCATAAGCTCAGGAAAAAGGCTATTTGGAGTATGTTGTATGGTTCAGCCTGTTGTAAATTGTGAGTAGGTGTTTTACTCGATATTTCAATATGGTTGGTATTCCTGTAGTGAATGGTTCATATTGCTGGGGATTAAAGATCGTTTTCTGTGCACAACGCGCTTTTGGCCCATTTGTAAAGTATACCTTTCTTCTCTTCTACAAGTTGCAAGTTTCGAGATTTTCGGCTCAATCTCATTTTTTGGGTTTTCTAATCGTGGGGCGACTTTAGTGGATGTTGCATCAAATCACCCGTTTTTCTTTCAATCGAGGGTTTGAACTACCCTATTTTCAACAATACGCGCATTTTACTGGTAAAAACCTAACATTACAACGTGTTTTTTCAGTTCATACCCAAGTAAAAAAACTGATTTTCATTACATTAATGTGGACAACAAAGTTTCGTTTTGTATGATTTCCCTTTTCAGCCAGCCGCCGGAGAATTGGCGTTGAAGGTGGTGCGAGCCCATCTGGACTACAGTACCCCGTCGAGAAGGGAGGCAGCCATGCTGCGCCGGCTGAACACACATCATCCCCAGAAGGCCAGGTGAGAAACATGCATACACCAGTAAAACTGGCAGAATGTAGCCACAAAAATACTGAAACAGTTTTTCGTGAATTACGGGATAACTGGCCTTTTTTTCCATGCGAACTCAGGAATTTTTCACGGATATCGATCTAAAAAAAACCATTTTTTGTTTGTGGTACAGTCACACCTCTCTGGTTATGCACGGGTGCGATACCACGGTTATCTAGTCGGGGATTCCAAACGTGACTGAAAGGTCCTATAACGTTTCCAAAATGTGTGGGATTGTAGGATAATTACCTTGGCTACGTGTGTATACTCGTTAAACGCTCAGATCTTTTCTTTCTCTCTCTCTTTAGATTCTCACGCATTGAGCGTGTAAGTTAATTAAAGCTTACTACCTCACCGTTTACTTCTATAAAATCTCTAAATTTTGATGAATCTCTCTCTCTCTCTCTCTCTCTCTCTCTCGCTCTCTCTCTCTCTCTCGCTCTCTCTCTCTCTCTCTCTCTCTCTCTCTCTCTCTCTCTTTATATTCCTCCGTCTTTTTCCCATCTTCTGCCCTACTAATTTTTCTCCCTACTTCGTCCCCCTCCCTCTCTCTCTCCCTCTCTCTCTCTCTCTCTCTCTCTCTCTCTCTCTCTCTCTCTCTCTCTCTCTCTCGCTCTCTGATTGTTTTCTTTTTCAGATTCATCGTTCCTTTGCTGAGAGAGTTCGACTTCTCGCAACACCATTGCATGCTGTTCCCTGTGTTCGGTTTGGATGTTGTAGCATTCATGGTTAGTTTACGCGTTTATCGTATCCTTAGTGAAATGTAGAGATTATACGAATTGTAGTTTGATCTGAAAGTGCAGCTGAGATAGGTTGGTAAGTTATTACGACTGTATAACATATGGGGTGCAAACTACCAAGTACGTTCACGTTTACGTAAAAAGTATGAATGGAGCACAACACGAGTTTTTCTCTTACAGGATCGTTTAGCAAACAAACAAACAAACGACATGTTGATTAATACCCTTTCCAAACACCAGTAAGGTCCGACCTTAGCGACAAAAAGTAGTTCGTTTCAGATAAGAACACGTGTAGATTTATGATTTTTCCATCAAAAGGAGACCGATTTTTTTGTTTTCGGCAAGAAATTGGTCCGTTTTTCCGACTATTCGGACAATTTCACTGGTGTATGACTGTTCCGGTTACAGGATCGAAACGGCGGCCGGGGTTTTCCGGTGGATCAGGTGAGGCGGATGGCCTTCGATGTGCTGAGTGGTCTGGAGTATCTCCACTCGTTGGGTATCGTGCACACGGACATGAAACCGGAGAACGTGTTGTTCCGGAATGACCGGTTTCGCACGGAGAGAAGGGACGATGGAGAGGTGGGCGGATTACTCATCAAATAAAAAAGAAATATGGGCTAGATAGCCCGGCAAAAGTAACTATTTCTCTTGTTTATCGCGTTCAAAGAAGGTTTTGCTTCTAAAACCGTTGCCGGATGAAACGAAGGGGAGATGGGCCTCTCATTTATGTGTATACACCAGTGAGGTCCGACTATTCGATAAGAATTAGTCCGTTTTTTTTAGATTTAAACGTGAAGGTCAAAGTAGACCGATTCTTTGTTTTCGGCAAAAAGTAGCCCGTTTTGCAATTTTCCTGGCTATTCGGACAATTATACTGGGGTATGGGGTGTGGGCTCGTTACCTAGTTTCCGTATTACGTTGATGAATATGAATAAATTATAAATCTAAAAATACCGAGACTTTGTATGTAAGAAGCAAGAGATAAGATAGATTACATGTGGAAACTGCCTATTTTTTTCAATATTCGGGGTCGCGAGTTAAAAACCAGCTAATTTCATGCAAAACTGATGAATTTCAAACCGAAAATTGATGAAATACCCTTGGCGGTGTATGATTAGGGTGAATGTTTACCGATAGCCAACAACTGGAATCAGTCAATACATATACTATTCATGAGCCACTCACCGGCAATCCAACAATGACTGTGTATATGTTTCAGGAGGTGTATCTCCTGGATGAGGCATCCGTCGTGATCTGTGATCTAAATTCGGCGGTCAATACCGCGGTTGACACGATGCCGGCTGGCACCATCCAGACGCTCAACTACAGGGCGCCCGAAGTGATTTTCGGTTGGTTCAAACTACATTTCATACGGGAGACACAGCAGTTGATTGAAAATCGGGCATACACGATTAAGGTCCGACTATTCGATGGAAAATAGTTCGTTTCCAGATTAACACACGTGAAAATTGATGATTTTGCATCAAAAGTAGACCAATTGTCTTCTTTTCGGCGAAAAGTAGCCGGTTGTTCAATTTTGTATGGCTATTCGGACAAGTTCACTGTGGTATGGTTAATTGAATATAATGTGTTTTGTGGTAACCAATTACAACACCTAGTCACCGAAAACGAGAACATTCGTCTAGTTTTTCATGCAAAATTATCAATTTTCATGTGTTCAAGCTAAAAACGGACTACTTCCGTTGGATAGTCAGCCCTTACTGGTGTATTAGAAAAACAAGATTTCAATGTTATTGTATTATTAAAGTACAAGTTAATGGACTAATATTTTGAAAAAATGTTATAATGAACAATAAATTTAACAATTTTGAACTTTTATGTTCGGTGAATTCTATATGTAACCGGGCTTTTTGGTAACCTAACCGGTTTTTTTGGTAACCTTTTTCCGCTTACCTCGATAGATAACCGGTCGGGAACACGGGAACCGAAAATGAAAAACTGGTTACCTGTTTTTCCAACGCAAAGTATGTTATGTTCACGTTTGCTTGTTGCAGACCTGGAAAGAGGGTGTCCGATGGACGTTTGGTCGGCCGCCTGTCTGCTCTACGAAGTGATGTGGGGCACCATCATGTTCGGTACGTTCTCAGTCTTTTCCTCTGTTTTCGGCCTTTTCGGGTAACTTTTAAACAAAGACGATTATGTGGTCCAATCGCAGCGCTGCAGTCCTTTAAACTGCAATACATTTTTCAAATGCAGTTTAAAGGACCGTTGACACGGGCTTGGTCCACATAATCGTCCTACTTTAATATACATCGCCAAGGATCTCTTATCAGCTGTAAATTGTTCGCGACCCCTCCTCAATTCGAAGAGGTGTCAATAGCGGCGGGTCGCGGGTTTTTACCGATTTCCCGTTCACCGATTTCGATTTCGTAGAAAATTCGTTCGGTTTCAACTCGGAATCCCAAAAAAGATTGCAACTCTTTATATCATAAGAGCACTTGGCGGTGTATGCATTATCATAGCTGTTTTGGAAAGGTCTCAGCTACAGACTGATTCTTGTTAACGTAATATTTTCAACCATTGGGTCAAAAATTCCGGTGATATCATTATTACCATTTATCAAAAAGATGGTTAGACATATAATTCACTTTTTTTTCGGGTTACATCCACAAATTTTTTATTAGTAATTATTATCACCCAACCCAAAAATGCGCGAGAAAGATAAAACTTGTATTGTATCTGTTTTGTATTGTAAACACTCAGTCAATTACTTTTCTGTTACTTTTCGGATTATACTAAGGGCCATACGTGACGCGATTTTGTTGCCTACAAAAATTGATTGAAAATCGGGGGTTTTATCTGGGTGGGTATAAACCTATAAACTATAGAACTGGATTTCTGGATGGGTAGTGACGTTTTCACCAGTGAAGATGACTATTGTTGAACCGTTGGTGGTTTCTAATCTTGATCTAATGGAAACCGGGTGCTCCAATAAACCAACCACCAAAGTTGTCTCATGTTTGTACTGACCATATTAGTGTTTTTTCATATTGCTTCTTAGTAGGCACCAGGAAAAACTCTATCAGACACATAACTCATTGCTAGAAAAACCCATTGAGAATGAAAACTCAATTACTTGTATGTTGTATGTAGTCGTATTTTCAAGAATTACAAGAAAGTTGAGAGTTTGTCTCTGCTTGTTGCAACGGTTGTGTACTTGATGAGATTCACCTATTAAAGAAGGACGATTATGTGGTCCAATGGCAACGCTTCAGTCCTTTAAACCGCAATACATTCTTCAATTGCAGTTTAAGGGACCGTTGGCACGGGATTGGTCCACATAATCGTCCTACTTTAATGAGATATACTTTAATGAGTTTTTATTTTTCAATGGGTTATTCTGGTTGCCTATTAGTATTATCATTGCAGACTCGGTCGACGATGACAACACCATGCCGTCCCGACTGCGCCATCTGGCGCTCATCCACCGAACGTTGGCTGAGAGGAGCATGGACCCCTACTGCGACTCGTTGACATTGTGAGCTCTTTTACAGCTAGTTTGTCCAGGTTTTGTAGTTTGAACTCGACACACGTCATTGTTTAAGAGTTTCGAGCTAACAGCCTGGGACCTGTAGTGCGACTCGCTGACAGTGTGAGCTCTTTCACAGCTAGTTTTTTTTTGGGTCTGGTAGTTTGAACTCTGTGCCTTTTACGGTTGATATAGACATTATGCAATTGTAAAAAACTGATACCCTAATTTTTCAGTCCTGATTTTTCAAATTTCAGTCTGCCGCGCCATTTGACGACGGTTTTCTTGAATGTTCTGGTTGAATTGGAGATGGAGGATCTTGCTGACAGTCGCAAGCCCTGGGAGCAACTGGACGGAGTGGAGGTGACTTTATTCGGAAGAATGCTACCTCAAATTAGGCCCCGCCTTTTTTTCCCAGTCTATAATGGTACTATTCTACAAAAAGAAGGCGGTTCTCAACTGACCAAATTTTCACGTATTGGCCAGAAATAGCTGTTTCATTTTATGAATTATGGTGACTCTTCGGACAAGGTTACTGGTATAGGACTGTTTCAGCTTGACATATAACAATAGCGTCACACTATTCTATGAAACGGGATGTTGTTTCTCGATTAGCATACATCAGCGTTTTGTGATTTTGCATCAAAATCGTTCCGAGTTTGGTGAAAACAGCCGTCTTTTTAAGAGCGTTTTCTGGGATGCCAACCGAGTTTGAGCAAAATCCTCCTAGTTTTGCGAAAATGATGTCTTTTTGGCAGTTATCCGGCCTCACAGCCATGATTTCTCAGGTGAATTGTATATGTGACCGGTTAGGTTACCAAAAAAAAACCGTTTTACATATAGAATCTGCCGATTTCTCAACTGTGGAGTCAATTTCAACGGTTTTTTTCTCTTTCCAGAAGCGCAACTTCGACGCTCTTCTTCGTTCGATGTTGTTGGTTGACCCGGATGTTCGGGCAACGGCCGGTGACGCCCTCAAGTCCCGGTTCCTGGAGCAATTATCGTGAGGTGTCCATAAAAATCAGTTTAAAATTAGGTGTTCTTTCGGAATAACCAAAAACTACTACCAAAAACTACAATCTTAATCTGTTGGTTTTCATAGAAATCTACAAAATTACCGGTATCTTATTCAGTGTTTCTCATTTTTTGTTCGCCATATGCCTATTTTTGTGTCATGCCATTATTGATTTGTTATTGAATAGCGTTATTCATAATTTATGTTGTTTTGTGTGTTTTTTGGTCCTTGAAATGAATGTAGAAAGTCGACTGTTGTACTAGTCACCGCACAGTTTGGTTGTAAACCAGTTGAACATTACCTACCCTCTATTCTCTCTATTTCCTACAAAACTTAAGTTCAAGCCAACAAGGCCAATGTTACTTGTGGCCAATTACACAAGGAACCCGGTTTTTCTTCAACCGTATCAGGTAGTCTTAACCGTACTACCTGGTTAACCCTTTTGTTAACCCCTGGTTAACCCTCTTTTACAATGTCTTTTGTGGTTAACAAGTGGTTAACCAAGTAACTCGGTTGATGGTTAACTGCTAGGGTTAACAAAATACCAGGTTAAATAAAGAATTCGCCGTTACTTGTGACTGGCTCCAAATGTATCCATCAAAAATGAAATGTAGAGCAGATGCTACATGAAAAAGCTGTTCGCGTGTACGTTTTTCGAAATTGCATTCGAGTGTGTGATCTATATGCTTTTGTTCTGCTAACTCGACCACATTGAACCTTTGGAAAGCTAAGAATACTGAGTATTTTATAAGCAACAAACGGTCATATACTTCTCTCCTCATGTTTTCCACGTTTTCCCACGTGATTTTAGTAAGTATCGTAAAGGTTGACTGAATTGACTCTACCGCACGTTGTTTAGTCACAGGTCTGAGCCGGCCGCGGCCCTTAGCCCCGCCTCCAAAACCGTGCGCCTATGTGCTCTTATTCCGCAATTTGCATGCTATCAATCACTAAAATCGTTTAAACTTGCAATGCCACATGCATTTTTTAGTGAAATGACGTTTAAACGGACAAAATAACCTGTTTCAATAATTTTATATCTACATAAATCCGTTTTCCGCATATTATGAGAATGTTTACTGAATCGATTAAGTGTGGTGACTCACCGTTTCGTTCGTACATCAAGCGGTTGTGGGATTTATTCAATTCATTTGGCTAAATATACCTCGTTTTAAATTTATTATTATTGTAAGTGTAAAGGTCATTAGGAATATATTGAAGTTGGCGGAGTTTCAGTCCGAAGTACTTGGCTTCTTTCTAGTTTTCATGATCGATCACCTGACATTTATTTCGTTTATTGAGCCTGCACTAAATGTATTCGTTGCAAGCGTCGGATAGAAGAACAGACAACTTTACTGTCGGAACTGAGAAAAGGAAGTCTTACAACTAAAAGAACATCAAGAGTTCAATTCTTTGCGAAAAGTTGTTTGCATGTTTGCCTACTAACGAACCGAGTTGTCATTGTTCAATGTGAACCTTTTGCGGCTAGTCCAAGTTAGTTTCTATTTCATTTGAAAGTTAATAGGTCGTGCTTTCGTTTTTTGAAGGAACACGTATACTTATCATTGGAATACGATACGACCAACTTCATGATTATGCATAAAACATGTTAAATCGTTTCACTGAAGAACGTTGGAAAGTACTTGATGTTGGTGTTATCAATTGCTCAATTGCGCTGGCCTTTCAGACAAATTAGTAAAGTTCGATAGTTCGAGTTCTATATTTCGTTCAACTTCAATCAGAAAGTTCTCGCATGTCGCATAATTTAATTAAATCGGCTAGTTTTACTAGAAATGTCGATCTAATGCATTCTCCTTTCGTTTCCAAATGGATGAGATACTCGTTTTTCAAAGATAGTCAGACGTTGCTGGGTCGTTCATATTTATATATTCGTTTTCTTGTTGCATATTTCGCGTAAAGATAGGTTGCTACGCGACCAAAACGGGCTTTCCCGGTGTTGAAAAAGTGTATAGTTTATTCTTTGTAAAAGTGGAAAAAAAACAGCTTTATTTTTCTCTAATATCGAGAAAAATGGTCAGTTTCTAATGCAAAATCACTGCTTTTCACGTATTGCGAAAATAGATTTATTTTTGTAGAATAGTCACATCGTACCTGTGTGGGGCCTTTGTTGATGGCTGAATCTGAATTTTAGTAAGCAAATTCACTAATTACCATGATTTTGCTTTAAAAGCGTAGCTAGGGGAAATCTCTATCATTTATTTTCATTGGTGCTTCTTCTTTTAATGTTCATGATAGTTTCTCCCTCTCCCTCTCTCTAAGCGTGTGTTTCTGTTGTTTTTTTTAGTATTTCGCTTGCTTTCGGAAAAGTATATATACTACATTCTCCAATTCTCCCGCTACGTTTTGGCCTAGTGTTTTATTTTTGTGCAAGTCCGTTCATTTCATAACTTTCTTTTCAGACTTCAGTAACTTCTGAAATGGCGTTGAATGGCGGAAAAAAGGGTCTGGACCCTCTGGTTGAATGCTCAGAGGGGGTAGATACACACGACACTCCTTCCCAGCAACACGGTCAGTATTTATTTATATATTATATATGTATACCATACACCCATTCTTTACTTTATACATGTATTACTTCATTATGTATGTATTCATACATAATTGTATAATGTATGTATCCATACGTGATACATGTAGTTATCCAAATAGTTAATATTCAGACAAATTCGGCGCCAATTTTTCGCCGAAAACGAAAACGTTTGTCCAGCTGTGATGCAACATCATAAATTTCCACGTGCCCGCTTTTGGGCAGCCACTTCGAAGAAATCGAAATCCGCGGCGAAAATACAGCATTTTTAGTTACCAATACGTATTCTTGGTGTTAGCTCACTGTTATCATGCTCACTGTTTTAATGTGAACCGTTTTATGTACTTTTTACGTGTAACTGGAGTAGTATGTTAATTTGCTGCAGAGGTGGCCTCTTCGCTGTTGTTGCCAAATTTAGCCCAAACATTTTATGCACACCAACATAACGCTTAGCTCGTTCAAGTCGAAAAACGGGCTCGTGTTTGTACATTAGTATATGAGAAAACACGTGACCGATGTGTTTTCATTGTACGTCTATAACATGGACTCATACACCAGTAAATTTGTCCGAATGCTCATAAATATCATGAAAACGGGCTACTTTTCCGTCAATATCGGGAAAATTAGCCTATTTCGGACGCAAACCAATGAATTTTCACGGGTATAAATCGGAAAAAGGTTTACTTTTTGTGAAAAAGTCAAAGATTACTGGTGTATGCATGGACTATGTTGATTTGTTGCAGAGGCGGCCTCTTCGTTGTTGCCGGAAAACCCGTTGGACGCGTCGACTTCGAAGTCAACGGAAACGGTGCCGACCAACAACGGAAAGACGAAGAATGAGGTACGTCTTCATTATAGTTTGAGGAAAATTCTCATGAGTTTGCGTTTAAAATAGGACAATTAGGGGGCCAATTCCACCAGGAACCCGGTATTTCGTTAACCCTGTCAGTGGAGTGTCAGTTAACCATTAACCGGGTTAACCCTTTTTTTACAATGGATTTTGGGGAAAGTTTTGGGTTACTTAGTGGTTACCAAAAGAGTTAACCCTGTTAATGGTTAATGGTTAACTGAGAGGGTTAACGAAATACCGGGTTAAATTAAGAACTTGCCCAATTTAGGTAATGGTCAAAAATGAGGTACGATTATGATTGAGTCGTTCGTCAAGCATTCATACACTGGTAAGGTCCGACTATTCGACAGAAAGAAACCAGTTCTTCCATTCAAATACGAATATTCTTGATTTTGCATGAAAACAGACGATTTCACTCGATATTGGCGAAAGAGTAGTCCATGTCCGTTTATTGATTTTCTTTCTGGCTACTCGGACAACTATACTGGTGTATGCAAGTATTTATGTGCAACCTTGGTTTTTTTCAACTCGAATGCGTGAAACTTGATGATTTCGCATCAAAATCAAAAATTGTCAAGTTTCAATGATTTTGGGGAAATGGGGTACTTCGAATTTGTATGATTTTTTGAATTTTCATGAACTCCGCTGGAGTATGTGTATGTGGCATATGCAACTAGTAATAACCCGAAATGACATAGTTGACGGGATTACAACCGTAATTAATTCCCCAATAAGTCTGTCCTATTTTTCAAATTTCAATTAATCTTACCCTCACTTTATTTCCGTATTTCCAGGGAAAACGTCGTCGCATGGGATCCCGTCTCAGCCTGGCTTCTCTGTTCAGCTTCAGCTCACAGGGCGGATCCAAGGAGAACAAGGAGAATGGCAACAACAGGGAACGGTACGCAATTGAATTCACTTATGATCTTCTAGAAAATACCGCTCTTTCTATCAAACTACAGAAATTTGGTCAATTTTGTTTTGAGATAGATCAAGTTGGGAAATTGGAGATCTTTCTGTCAAAGTGCAGATTATTCGGTCGTTTTTGAGGTGAAATGGGGCAACAATAGGGAACGGTAGGCGTTGACTTGAATCATATAGACGTATTCATTTCGATAGGGAAAAACTGAAGAACGTTGGTCAATTTGTGGTCAAATGGAGAAAGAGGAGCTCTTCTCTACTAAACTGCATAAAATTCGGTCGTTTTTGAGGTGAAATGGAGCAAATCGGACTATAATCCAATGCCAAACTGGGACCCTACCGGATCTTTACAAATCTGCAATTGTCACTGATTTCTCGATAGTTTAGAGCAATTGTTCCGTATGGAAAACCTAGGAATATTCACTTGGGACGCCTAGTTGTTCATTCGAAAACCGTGAACCAGACTATACACTTTAATCAGACATTTAAGTTTTGTATTCTGAATTTCACGTATAGACATAGTAGTTTATGCGTCTCAACAAGTTTGTAGTTGTAGTAGAGTTAGCATACGGTTGAAGCAGACTATTGTTTTGAATGAACTTTGTACTGTAGAGTTGACCCACGGTTGAATGTGACTATAAGCTTCAGTTAGGTGTTTGAGTTTTGTAGTCTAAAGTCCACGTGTAGATGTAACAGTTTATATTTTCGACAAATTTGTAGTATGTACTGTAGAGTTCACGTATGATTGAATGGGACTATATGTCGACAAGTGATTGATGACAATGGCATTGAGAGACAAGTGTCGTTATTGATATTTGTGATGAATGGAAAATTGGGCGCGCAAACAAGTACTTTTCAGTGGAAATAACCAGTTTTGTATGGAAATATCGGGAGTTTTTGTCGTTTTAGCTGAGGTTCACCTATTTTTTTGGCTAGAAAAGTTTAGTTTGGGAGTTTGCGCTTGTTTTAAACTGTTTCTACCCCATTTTGTTAGAGTGACTCGGGACATCAGAAAATGGGTAACCAAACTTGCTAACTTTTTACTAGTTTAGGAAAATCAAAACTTTTTTCATCGTGTATATCGAACCTCAGTGGAAATGGTTGGTTCGTTAGTTCTAGTTGTACCAGACATGATATTCAGATGACTTTGTTGTTTACCAACTCCCCAATGTCTTCCTCCTATCTAAACTCTGAATTCGGATCACTTTCACTTGAATTGCAAACTTTATTTCAAACCTATTGAGCTTATTACCGAAAAAACCTCAGTTTAAAAAGTCCGTCCAAGAATTATTGCGGAAAGGCTGTCTGTTGTTTTTGTTTTCGTAAATATATTATATTATGACTGTATGCGTCACGCGACTAAACTGCGGTCTCATACAAAACAAACACAAAATGTCAGTCAGTTCACTGTTTTTACTGATAATCCAGTCGTATTTGGTCGTTTTCCGCTACCAAATGAGGGATGGCTGTGTATATACTACACATCCAGTGAGATGTGACTGTGTACAAAAGAACTATTTCGTTCTGGAGTAAACACGGGAAACATCATAAATTTGCATAAAGATTTTGGCATACATGATCTGTTTTCACCATTTTTCTGATTTTTCGGACAACTTACCTGGTGTATGGATCAGTACCCCAGCTCAGTTGAAGATGATATTTAGGATCCAAAAAAGGAGTTATTTTCATTATTTCGATACGTGATATGTGATATCTCATCAATTCTAGACCATTTATTCGTATTTCGACAGCTAGCTTGCCCGTTTTTCTTCCATTCGGAGACTATTCAAACAACTTTCCCATAAGAAAAGTATGAGTGTCGCACCTATGTTTCAATTTCTCAGCAGTGACTCAGACTAGTGCTGCGTGTGCCTATTGCGCAACCGCTGGCGAACATCGGAAAGAACACCAAACAATGCATTTGTCATGCAGTATGCAGTTGGTATTTTCTCTGTTCTCTCTCTACTTTCCTTGTCTGCTCTTTAAGTCTTTCTCTCTTCCACTCTGTCTTCTCCCTTTCTAGTCTCTCTCCCTCTCTCTTTCCCTCCCCATATCTCTTTCTTCTCCCCTTACTCGAGCAGCTCTGAACCTCCGTTCTTTTTTGTGTTGAACACGGTTTGCATTTCCTTGTGCAAACAGACCATTCTCATGGTGCACTCTGACATTACATGATTGATTTCTTCTCAACGTCTTTTTTTGATTTCTCACATTTCATTAGAGTTTGGTGCTCCTTTTCATAAAGAGAGGGGAAAATCGGGATGAAATGGCAAAAATAAGTTGGACTGGGGACTATGTGACTCATTCTGTTGGAGCCCCTCCCCCTCTCTCTCCTTTCTCTCTTTCTCTTTGTCTCTATTTCCCTCTATCTCTCCCACCTCTCCCACTGAATTGGATTATGTTTGGAGTGAGAAGCGGAGAAAGCCCAACCATTTCATTTATTTATTATATTATCCCTTCCCCCCCCCCCCCCCTTTCATTCTTCTCTTTCACTGATAAGATAACAATCAAACACCCGTTTTAGTCATAACACATTTTGTCGCCAAACGGGAGGCGCCGGACTATTTTTATGTTATAGTACAGGGTGTACTCTGTCTATAGAATGTTGTGACCTATGTTAACATCGTTTGAAGTCTTGACTTTTGTTCCTTGTTATTAAAAGTGAACGGAGTGTAGAGGAATGTCGTGTAATATATATTTGGTACGTCGTATAGTGCAAAGTGCACTCTGCGACCGTATACTGCAGTTTTATAGTGAGGTCCGACTTTTTGACAAAAAAGTCCGATTTTAGAATCATACACATAAAAATTGATCATTTTTGCATCAAAAATTAGACAAAGTTTCTTGTTTGGGCCAAAAAGTAGCCAGTTTTTTGATTTTTGTGGCAACTCGGGCGAGTTTACTGGTGTTTGTGATTTGTGTCTATAGGATGTTGATAGCATTACTTCCTGTCATTTTGAAAAGTAGATATATGTAATGTATAATTACTAGGTTCAATAGTGAACGGTTTTTGATTCGACAGGGTTTCAAGTTCAGCGTTTAGCTCATCAGTTCTGAGTTCTGTTATCTCTGTCTCACGGACAAGATTCTAGAATCAGTTAAGTTTTCCGGTCGTAAAGTAATCTGAATGAACCGTTTACTTTCGCAACAGTTCGATGTTGAGACGTGTCGAATTTGAACGAAAAATGAAGATTGATAGGCGCATAGTGACAGTTCCTATTAAACACCAGTGAACCAGTGTCTTCTAAACTATCATACTACCTTTATAACTTGCTAGTATTTGTATCATTTGCATAATAATAGGTGCATTGTAGATGATCATAGAATAAGAGAAGGGATCAGCACAGTGGTATAGAAGGAATTTGAAGTATCGGTTTTTCGATAAGTGAACTTCAAACATAAACAAGTTTACAGGATATTGGCGTAAAAGCAGTCCATTTTTTGAATTTTCGTAGCTACATAGAGGAATTTACTGAAATATGCCTCTAAATTTCTAATACTCTTTCTAGGTCCTATATTTTGATATTTAATTTTCTTTATCTTAAAATACGAGTGTTACTAGTAGTAGGTCAAAGATCAACACTTTAACTTAACCCCTATTTGCCTATTTCAGGTCCCGATCCCGTTGGTCTTGTGGAGAGGGAGAGCCCCCGGAAGCTGTGATGTCATCGATATCGATTGGCGACCTTCGATCTACCGGTAGATCAACCGGCAGTCATGCTGCCGCCAGCGGGTCGAATAGACGGTACGTTTTCTTCATCTTGTTTGTGTTCTCACGATTGATAATTGGAATAATGGAAAACACCGGGAGAGTTCGATCCGTTGCTGCTGTGTAGTTGAACACTTTTGTCAATTACTTTCAGTCCTACGTTTTCCAGAACGATGAGTATAGATTATTTGCTTTCTACTGAATACACAAAGCGAACCGATTCCTCCCGAACCAGTTGGTTCGGTAAAAAACCGAACCATTTGCGTAATCAAACGGACCTGAACCGAACCAAGCACTAACAAACGTTACACAGTCGGTCCATTATTTCAGCATTAATTACTTGAATTGGTTCGGTTGCACCTTTGTTGGCTTAAATTCGGTTCGGTTCTAGAGCGAACCAACTGGTTCGGGAAGAATCGGTTTGGGGTCGGAGTCGGTTCGGGAAGAAGTTCACCTTTTTACAGTTGAACATCTTGAAATTCGTATTTTTAGCCCGAAAGACCCGAATTTTGCCCAGATATCACAGTATCGATCATTTGGTGTTCACTAGTTATCGATTGAATTCGCAGGTATCGCGGCGGCAGTGACGCGGGCGGCGGTCCATCCGTGGAGGAAAGGGGCGTGGCTTCGGGGGAGGGGGCGGAGTCGGCGGATCCTCTTCTCATGGAAGAGAGTGACCAGGAGGGAGAGACGGAAACAGCAGGGGCAGTTGCGGGGAGAAAGGTAGTCATTCTACTGGTATTTCTCCATCTGGTGTTGTAGTTTGGTTATCAGAATAGGGGGGGGGGGGGGGGTAGCTTTCAATACTGGATAGTCCTTTTCATTAAAACGGGCCTGATAGAGTTCATAGGTTGTTTCTAGAATGATGTGGTAGTGGTAGAGAAAGTGTAGTTTGTATTTTTGATTTCTGGTTCTCATTCAATTTCGGTGCACAACAAAGCCGCCACATGCGTGTACGTTGCAAACATAACGGTCTTCTTTTCTCCCTTTGAAGGCAGAATCCGGCGCCTTGTTTTATGGAAAGGACGACGAAATGTCGTTGATTTCCAATTCTTGGACACTCGTGATACTTGTATAAATACTTGTAACTGTAATACTTTATAAATAGTCTTTTATACTTTTATTTCAGTCGCGAGGTGGGCGGGGCATCGGGAAGTCGCGCGAGTGTCCGTTGTGCTGCATGCGACAGCCGGCTTCCAACTTCCCCCGACTGGTCGGATGTTCCCATAGAAGCTGTAGACTGTGTCTCATGCAGGTTGGTGGTTGTAGTTTGTAGTTTAGTATAATACGGTTGAGATATTGGTCTCTGTGATTTGTGGTTAAAATGTTACACTCCAGTAAGTTTTGTCAAATATACGTGAAAAATCATGTTTTGCAACAAAATCGAGACATTTTCTCATTTTCGGCGAAAAAATAGCCCATCCTTCGATTTTTTCTGACTACTTAGACAATCTTACTGGGGTGTGTTTGTAGTCTGCTGTGATTATTTGGAATTAGGCTCATTTTTGCAATTTCGGAAGGATTTTTCCGAAATTTCATCACATATCACACGTGGTTCAGTTATACCCCCGCAAAGTGAGGAAAATCTGTGGTTCTGCTTTTCGAGCTTCATTAGTAGTAGTTCAGAGATCACAGTTGGCGTTTTCATGATTTATTCGCAAGACGGACATATCATATTAGATATTACGGATTGAGGGCTGAGTATGCTAAATGAGCATATTTCTGTTACTATTCTGGTTTGCAGCTCGACGCAAAGTGTCTAATTTTGAAAACTTTTCGAGCTTTAGCATTTCGCTGCATATGCTTTAGGTTCAATAATATAATAGGATTTGTAGTCCGCTCATTTTCCAGAAATTTTTCCCGGGAAAAACCTTATATCATATTCCATTTTGGTGAAAACCTAAACCAATCCATATTTTCTAATCATGATCTTGTTTTCAGTACGTGGAGATGGAAATAATGGAAAACCGAGTGGAAGTATCGTGTCCCGAATGCCCGAATCATCTGCATCCTGCCGATATTAAGTGAGTTCAATTTATATTATTAAAGATAACCAAAAAGTGAAAGGAGATTATTCTTGAAGTCCCACAAGACAAGGTGAACGTTCCAGAATGAAACCCATACTGTTGAATTTGTGTATGTGTTTTTGTGTCTATTGAATGCGTGAAAATTAAAAAAAAGATTCATTGATTTTGGCAAAAAAAAGCAAAAAGTTCATTCATGTGTACTGTGTACACGTGAGTACACGTGAGTATATCATTTCCCTACGGTTGTTTGCAAAAGTCTGGTGATTGTACAACATACTTACAATAGAGTCTTGATCACACTACGAAGTAGCCATATATTTATTAAATATAATAAGAACAAGAACATATATGTTTAGTTCAAACAAAACAACTTAATATACAAATGTCATGTTTGCAGACGTCTGGTGGGCGGTCGTTCGTGTCTGATCGACAAATACGAGCAGTTCTCCCTCAGAAGATATCTTCTCACCGAACCCGATGCCAGATGGTGTCCCGCGCCCGACTGCGGGTAGGTCATGGTTATTGATTTATCGATTTTATCCTCCAGAAAATAGAGCCATTAACAAGTAAGGTGTTTTTTACCCTCCCTGTTTGTTAAAGGTGCCCCGCAACCGACTGCAGATAGGTCAAATTCACACACCAGTAATGAGTATTCTGAAAAAAAAGGATTAACGAATCCGTTTACCCATCCAAATACGTGAAAATTATGATTGTGCATTAAAAAACGGCCAAATTTCCCGATATTAAAAAAGTAGCCCGTTTTTCGAAATATTCTAACCATTCGGACAACAGTTTTGTCATGATTATTGATTTATCAATTTTTCTTCGGACTTACTCAAGATGACCTGCCTTTTTTTGATTTTCTCTCCTATCGTTGCGTTTCGTGGTCAAAATGGTCCTATTGTAAACAAAATCGGGTCTCATGATGGGAGGGCTGCTCACAACAATCAGCTCGTGTATGATCTGGGTTTAGTCGAGAAAAGGAACATCGTTAGGTGAACATAGCGTTGCTTTCAGTTACGCGGTGATCGCTGCTTCGTGTGCGGCCTGTCCCCAACTGAAGTGTCCCCGGGACTCGTGCGGGGCCCTTTTCTGCTATCATTGCAAGGTACGCGTTTCCGGTGTTCACCACCTTCTTTACCTTAAAGTTCCTATTCTTCTAGTTCATCTCTGTATATCGAGCTTTTTATCTATTTGTTATCTATTTTGAATAACCACCTTTGGATGATAGAGGTAAACGTACGTGGTGCGTTCTAGATCAGTGGGCTCCTTTTTGTGGAATGATAATGATAGTCATTGGTATGGCTTTGCGATCCCGGTGTTATTAGTAAATTAGTGTTATTATCAGTATAATTATCATTATATTATTGTATTGTTCCAGGGTGCGTGGCACGCGAACCAGACGTGTGACGAGGCGCGGCGGCTGCGTGGCGGTCCCACGGCCACCTCATTTCGACCCAACGGAGGGGGGAGGAGGATCACCAACAGCTCTATCGACGCACAACTGAGACGTGGGTTGTTGTTTGTTTGTTTACTTCTAGTTTTAAACTGTTCTTCGATTCGGACGTGGGCTGTTTGTTTTTTTTTCGTTTTAACAAGAAGTAATAAGATGCTCCATCTGTGCGGCTAGTCTCAGTCATAGTCGCGTGAAACTTGGTCGTAGTTTCGGTGAAAATGTGACGAAAGGTGCGCAGTTGGAACAACAAAATCGTTCTCACCTCTCACGTATGCGACAAACCTCAAACCCCTTCATTCCAGTCAGCGACGAAAGTAAGCAGTAGGCAATATTGAAAATAGGAATATCTACGTATAATGGGATACATGGGAAATGGGATACGGTCGTTTTCTGTTGTTTTAACCGTGATGTGTTTTTGTTGTAATAAGTTAACCAATTTAATTCAATAAAGAAAGTTTGGTTTCAGCAGGCGACACGAAAGCGTTCATTCATTTGATTTAGATCAATTGTTATTAAAGAAGTACGATTATGTGATCCAATCCCAACGTTTCGGTCCTCTAAACGGCAATCCATTTTTCAATTGCAGTTCAAAGGACTGATGTGTCGGGGGATTGGTCCACATAATCGTCCTACTTGAGAATGTTTCGATTATTGATTCATCTATTCCAGCGGGCGACATCAAGGCGTGTCCGAAGTGTCACACGTACATTGTGAAGATGGACGACGGCTCGTGCAACCACATGGTCTGTGCCATGTGCTCCGCCGAGTTCTGTTGGCTCTGTCTCAAGGAGATCAGTGATCTACACTATCTCAGGTTGGTAGTTGGGTTACGGTAGCGATCTAGCTTAGGTGGGTAGGGTAGTTCTTATTATCTCGAACTGTTGTGAAATGGGGTGTTTTTGTCGTAATCGTGAGAAGCTATTTTTTGTTGGCTCTGTCTGAAGGAGATCAGTGATCTACACTATCTCAGGTATATTGATACATACATATTACATATATTTATATTTATTTACAATGGAAACACAAATGATAAAAAGAAACTAGGACCTTATAAGGTGTAGAACGGCAGTTGACGAACAGTTTATGATTGGTAATTGTTGTGAAAACCTCTTGTTTTTTTTTGTAATGAAAAGCTCTTCAAATTATGATCTACCCTGTCTCGCGTGAGTGGGAAGACGGCTTACTGTTGCATGTTGCCATACTCCAGTAAGACTCGACTAAGCGACAAAAAGTAGTCCGTTTTCAGATGTGAACACGTGAAATTTCAGGATTTTAAATCAAAAGTAGACCGATTTTCTTTATTTCGGGTAAAAAGTAATCGGGTTTTCGGATGTTTCTGACTGTGCGGACAACTCTACTGGTGTATGCATGTAGCTTCTCATTGCGCTCAAATATTTCCGTCTTTTCAGTCCCACCGGATGTACGTTCTGGGGCAAAAAGCCGTGGACGAGAAAGAAGAAGCTGTTGTGGCAAGTCGGTCAGTTTTATCGATTTTCTCGGTTCCTGTATTTTGATCTTTGAACTTACGCTTCGGAAGATGGCAACATTCTGAGGTTTTGGATTCTCAAGAAGGTTTATTTCGATCATTGTTGAAATTGAAATAGGACGAAACGAGAAGGTTTCTACCTCTTAGAGATACGGAGTTATTCGTTTATAATATCTTAACTCGTTTTTTTCCTTACCCGTCTCCAGTGGTAACCACCAATAATTTTTCCCTCTCCCGAGAGCGTCTTTGGGCTCCCGGGAGCAAAATTTCAACCAAATTTGTCTCCCGGGAGAGGAAAAAAATGTTGGTGGATACGGCCACAGATAGGCGTATATTGTCTCAGTTAGTCAATGATTTATGTGTTTATTGGCTGGCCAACTCCGCTAAATAGTCAGAAAACATGCAGCAACGGGCTCCTTCTCTGGAAAACTTAATAAAATTGATCTTTTCCAACTCCTAATTGTGAAATTTGACTCATTTTAATGTAAAAATGGGTTCTGTTTTGAAGAATAGCTGAAAACTGGTATGTGTTTATTGTTATTATTGTTATTCTATTCTCTTGTTCAGGTACCCTTATCGGTGCTCCAGTAGGTATTGCCCTCATTGCCGGTCTCTCCATTCCGGGAATCATCTTTGGCGTTCCAGTCTTTGTTGGGAGGTACGTATACGATTCTAAAGATTTCCTGATTCTCTGGTATTAGTTTATCTTGAGGCTTGGAAAATGGGTTTAAAACAGGGTTTCGTGAGCAGAAGAGAATTAATCGAGCCGGTGTCTTCGTCACGTAGTCGATGTCACCCTAAAAATACACTTTGCTTTTCGAAAAGTTTTCATCAAATTTTGATCGCTTTAATGCGTTTTATACGTTATACCTTTGCGAATGATGTTTCTATTGCGATCATTATTGGATTTATATCCTATCCCGAATACTGTAGTCCTCTGTTTCATCTGTGTCCTTTCCAGGAAAGTGCACCAGCGTTTCCTGCACTTCTCGAAGGCGCGTCGCCGACTGGTGACAGCCGCATGTGTGGCCGGATCCCTCGTGGTCAGCCCCGTCCTGGCCGTCATGGCAGTCGGTTCGTTGTTGTTGTTGTTGTTGTTTACTTGTTTGCCTGTTTTGTTTGTGGTCTTCTGTTGGTCAAGGCAGTCGGATCGTGTTGTTGTTGTTTACTTGTTTGCCTGTTTTGTTTGGAAACCATGAATGATCCCCGTTCATAAATCGTGGATCAAATAAACCATTTGGACTTACTCACTGGTATGATAATTGATGAGAATGTAGTCCATTTTCTTCTAATTCGCCTCTTTTTCAGGTGTGGGTGTGCCTATAATGTTGGCCTACGTCTATGGAGTTGTGCCGCTTTCTCTCTGTCGAAATGGAGGTGGGAGTGGGGCATTTTTTCTATTCTTTTGAATTATATATCTTTTATGGCGAATTCTTCATTTAACCGCGTTGTGCGTTAGCCACTAACCGAATTTATGGTTTACTTGTTTGTTAACCACTTGGTAACTGCGAATTTTACCCAAAAGACGTTGAAAAAAAGTGTTATTAGAGGGTTAATGAAAAAGTTCTATGGTTACTGTTGTAATCCGTTAACGGTTAACAGGGTTGACTATATTCGCGGTTTCTTGTGGAATCAGTGTAATTTGCCTCATTTATGATTTTATTTCGGCGACTTTCGGTCATGTGTGGCATAGCGCGAGTGTGACTGATCCATAAAAGTAAAACGTCGATTTATGATGTTCTTTGTGGAAAAAATTTGAATCAATAATCATGTTTTGTACAGGCTGCGGTTTGTCGGAGAGCGGCTCTTCTCCCCACCAAAATGAAGTGGACGAGGAAGAACTGTGGAGGGAGGCAGCCGGTATGTATTGACTGTTATTGATTATTTTGATCGTGTAGTAATCAAATATGCTTTGTAGTTGTAATTCCATTATACACGCAATGATGATCTAATTTTGACCAAAATACACATCAAATTAAAAATATAGCGGGTAACATATATACGCTTGTTGTGGACAAAGCGTGTCCTATATAGTTGGTGATGTTACGTTTCAGAGCTCATGTTCACTCATTGGCTGTGGTTGGAGACTTTTAAAACACCAATAGATACTGTAGATATGACAAGTTATGGATTTTATGTTTTTAAAATACTGAAATGAGACTTTAATCCTTGTTATAGGCCTGGAGAAGTCGCAGTTATTGGGAGACGGCGAGCCCCAACTGGATTCTACATCAATCGCACCGGGCATATCTATGCAAGTGAGTTACAACTTTTATTATATTACTTTTATATCGTTTATATATTACATAACGATACCGTTTTTTCAATTCTCGTCATTTCTTCATTTCCCTATTTCTCTCATTCATAATTTATCATTTGAGGAGAGCTGTTTCGCTCTGGGACGTTAACCAAAACGGATCTATTTGTAATTTCAAAAGAATTTCAAACCAGCCGCATCGCACTGTAAGAACTATAAGACCAAGATTCGATTCTAAGATTCTACATACGCTGAGATTATGGTTCTAATAGTGCAGAAAGAAAGTAAACTTTAGCTTCGAAATGAATTTGAAGTGTTGCTTATGTTGAAGCGAAACAGGAGTATAACGTCCGTTCAATACCCAAGTTGTGCCATTTTCTTCATTTCAGATTATACGGAAAGAATAATGGTTTTGGACCAACATTCCGTTAATTTTTTCGCTATAACTATTTTGAGAACTCTATTTAAGAGTGGCAGTATCTCGGCCAACCACGCGCGTCTTTCTGTCCACAACTACTCGTCGAAGCGAGCACGAAGTCCCAGCATTTCATCAGGTAAGAGGGGTTCACATATCATGTAACTATCTAACTAAAAGCAGCCTATTTATCATTATAGATTTGTGAAATCTCAATATTTCACATCTAAAATAGGCCAATTCTTGCAATTTTGGCGAAAAGGAAGATATTATTCTTTTTTGAGTTTTGCGGCCATTCGGACATGGTGACTGGAGTATGATGGGGCTCGCGTTATTGTTTCGACTAGTCAGTTCTTTGTACTGTGCTCAGGCGGTATTCTTTTCTGCTTTGTAGCTTGCTCTACCGCTTTCAGGCTGTAAGGTTTCGTACTTTGTAGTTTGATCTCTCTAATATATTTGTACCTTGTACTTTGTACTCTGCTCAGGCTCGGGGGGTCGTCTCTCGCCCGAAGTTCGCACCAACTATGAGGAAGCAAGTACGAAGGCCATGGCCGGCAGCCACTACCATTTCTATGGAGATGATAAGGTTGGTAGATCATAATAATAATATTTATAATGTTTATTACACAAAAGACAAAAGTGAAACTTTCCCCGTGGAAATAATTGAGAGTCTGTACACACCAGTTCGGTGTGACTTTTCTACAGCATTCTTACTTTTCACATCGACGTGTAACGTTGACACTGTAGAAATATTGATTAAAAAACATGTTCTGTAGTTCGGCATTAACGCCGATAAGGATTTGTTCATATACCAGTAATTTCGACTATTTGACAGATATGAATTCTTTTTTATATTTAAATTTATGAAAATACATTGTTTTGCCAGAATAGACGTTTTCGGTGTTTTACTCACGTAAGGATTTGTTGACAATATTTTGATTTCAGAGCGTGCACACGATGTGCTCTGGTCACGACGTGGTTTCCTATAGTGAAGAAGTGGCCAGTACGAAGGTATGTTATTTGTTACGTATGTTTTGGTTTGGAATCTGCCCGAAAATGAGCTAACTTTTTGCCTAAAATAGGGAAATTGGCCATTTTTGATGCAAAAGCATTAGTTTTCACGGGTTTTGATCCAAAAACGGACTTGTTTTTGTCGACTAGTCGAACCTCATGGGTGTAATTCGCATTCATTTGTTTTGTTTCATCACATGCAAAATGCATTGTTTGAATTATGAATGAAAAAGTTTATGAAGTTGTATATTTATCTAAATCCATTATATTTCATTAATTCATTTAAGGCTCTGGCCGGCTCGGTTCACGACTCGAAAAGTTTGTCGGATTCCACGGGCAGACATCGACACGACACGAACATCGAACAGAAATGTACGTGAATTACGTGAGAACACGTGGAATGTATTTGGTACACGTGAATCACATGTGAAATGGATCGGGTCACGTGAAGTACCTAAGAGTGACGTATGGTTACGTGAAAATGACGTGAATAACTTGTATTCACTCTTGCAGGTGTAGAAGAACAGTCTCACGTGGCCATTTTTGCAACTCCATCCACATCGTCCGCAGAACATATCAAGTGAGTCGAATGATTATTGATTGTTTTTGTAACTGTTGTTTACTGAATTTGTAGCAGTTATTGATTAGTTTTGTAAGCGTTGTTGGTTATTTTATTAACTCATCATAAGATCCGACTATTCTTTGGTATGGAACCTGTTTTTTTCAAAATACATATTAACGTCATGCATTTATTTAAAAAAAATTAATTTTAGCGAAAAGTTAGTTGGTTTCTTGACTATCGACAGATTTACTGTAATATGGTCTGATCTACCCGTGTTCAGATGGCAGATTGACGAGAATGCATCTGCGGCAACGGCAGCCATCCGCCGGCGACTGGAGACGCGCGCAGCCTCGACCGCTCCGCGCCCCAGCTGCGTCGCGGCAGCTGGCAACATGCCAGGACAGGCGGGCACATCCACATCCACAGCTGGTTGGTTCATTATGGACAATAGTAGTATTAATAAGAATAAATTATAATTGGTCAGTTGTGTTGGGTTTCTACTTTTCTGCATTGAGAGGCTCGGCCGGATTATCCTGGATCAGAATAGAGATAATGAGATTTTCAAATTTAAATTTCAAAAAACTCTGTTTCTGGAGGAGATATGTTTCTTAGTAATAAATAGCAAAAATATGAGCTTACTGTGTCTCGTGTACCTCAAAAAGCAACTGTGCGTGAATTGAAATCAGACATAAATGAGCATACACCAGCTGACTTTTGTCAGCGGCCCTTCCTCCATGAGACCCGATTTTTTTTATAATATGGTCCTCCCTTACCTACGTTGTCAAAAAAAGATGTATTTGGTCAAAACCCCAATTTGTGAGGTCCGATGCTTCAAATGTTCAGTATCAAAATAAATTGTTCATTTCCGTATATTTCTAGACAGTCATATGGATGAGGTGTCGCCGACATTGGATGGAGTTGACGTGGAGGCGCAACACCCCTGCTCTTCCCGGTCGGGCATGACGATTGGGCCGACCGGATTAGGCTCCGCCCACCAGGATACGCGCGACGAGGCGGATCCGTTCAAGATACGCGCCCTACTGGATAACATGAAGCAGATGGTCGCGGCCGACGTGCCACAGGAGAGAGCATATGAGTGAGTCTCAAAGGGGGCGGGGCCTAATTTGGTTTAGTTCTGTTGTTCCAGTTGAATCTGATAAGTATGTTTTGCCCCTTCCATGAGGAGTACATCGTAAAACGAATATATGTCTTTTCTTCAAAAACGGATGACTTGATTGTGTGCAAAAATCGATTGAGTAGGTGATTTATCGGTGTGGCCAAACTACAAGATGTGCTAGAAGGTACTTAGCAAAATGCTTTGAAGATCTGTCGCGAATTCCGTTATTGGTTATATTGAAAATACTTAACCTATTCACGAAAATGCCGAATACTATCCATTCATTAGTTACATTGAATAATTTCATACTGCATTTACGAAAATACCAAGATATCGAATAATATCTGTGTTCAGACCTAGCTCGTCCCGCTCTGTTGCCGTTTCCTCGCGAATTCGCCATTCGGGGTCCGGCAAAAGTCTGGCCACCGTGGGAACAACGCATTCCAGTAGTGCCACTGACACGCAGCTTATGGGGTTAGTTGTGTTTCATTTATGATACATACTAGTTATTTAATATTCATTTATGCTCATTCACAATTATTCTGATTCGAGTTCCACTGAAACACAGCTTATGCTCTCGGGGACAGTCTAACTGCCGTATGAACATTGCGTAGAGTACACTCGTTGCCATTACGGTGTGTCCCCTATCCCGCTGTGTTTGTAGTTTGATCTTTTTTCAGTGGAAATGTCCCAATTATGGCGTGTTTCGGGATAAAACCACCACATAGATCAATGAGATTTCTAATTTTGTCTTGGTCGCACTCTACAGTTGGATTACAATTATTTTATTAGTTATTTAATTTTTCGATTTTTTCCAGTCCCGATCCAGTCTCCTCATCGCCGCCCGTCGTTTCTTCTTCGAGGGAAAAACGCGGCTTCTTCTCCAATCTTTTTGGCCGAAAAAAGAAGTGATGACGTCATAACTTGGCTCAAAATCAACGCGAATCGTTGATCTACGAGGTTTCATTGCCTGTTTACAGTCTTATTTCATAGTTTTCTTGCTTTTAATTGAGAAAATTTGATTTTGTACGCTTCTCACTGAGAAGTTGGCTCATTTAGCATCAGTACTGTGATTCAAGGTTTTGAAACCGCGAAGATTTTGTCGTTTTTTGCTCAAACGGTGACGATATTTGATTCAATTTGGATGTAATCTTTATTTTATACTTGTGCATAGCTAATTGCATATATAGTTTTAGACGTTTATTTATTGGAACAGGCGAATTCTTTATTTAACTCTTAACGCGTTGTTTGTTAAACGCGCCAGTCAACCGTTAACCGAAAAAAATGGGTAATACTTTTGTTAACCACTTGGTAACCGCAAATTCCGCCCAAAAGACGTTAGAAAAAAGGATTACCAAAGGGTTAACAGAAAAATGGTTAAAAGGTTAACTGGCAGGGTTAACGAAATTCGCGGTTCCTTGTGGAATTTGCCAAAAATTTGTTTTGTAGCCGATGTCTTGTCATTTTAGTCTTCTAGTCGAATCCTTTGGTTTGACATGTTTTTCTATCAATATCTTGGATTCGCACCGACGCTTTCAACCGATTGCGGTTCATTTCACAATTTTCACGGGAATTTGTTTGTAAACACGTATTCTCGTTCTGCCCATCTATGCCCAACTTGGAGTATTAAGCCTGAAATCGTTAAAACTATGTTATTACCCAAGATTTTCGGGAATGTTTGGCTGTTTTGGAAAATTTCCAAATATTTTCTCGTTAGCCATGGGTAACAGCACTGTTTTTGATATGAATTTAAGTGTTCTGCTGTAGTTGTAAACATTTTTATTCGTATCTTGTAGTTTACTCGTAGAAAATCGAATTGTATGCCCAATCTATGTAAGTGTATTATTTGTTTTACATCATCATATCTCGCAATCGTTCATTCCGTTTAGTCTTTATCCGAACTCCCTATATTGCCAACTTTTTTCTACTGTAACTCGGTAGGACTATTTCAATTCAAGCTGTTTTACAAGTTAAAATCTAGAAAAAAAACAGCTTGATTTGAACCAAATAACTCGGGGATACTTGTAGGTATAGTCATAGCTGTACCTTCCCTTTAAATAAGTTCCCTGTGATTATTTTTATCTAGTTTATGTCATATATATGTATGTATTCTTTGTATCCGGAATGAATTTATACAATAGTTGTGTTTTGAAAATGCTCTCAAACAATGTTGTAACATTATTGTTTTATTTGAAGTATCTCGTGAAAATTATGAGAGTATGAGGTATAGCTGTGGCGGAAGGAATGTGACCCAAAACAGTTGTAGGGTAGTATCTAGAATTTTCTGCTGTGTTTGTATCTCGAGTTGTGCTTTTGTTCGATTGTTTCGACGAAATAGAAAGAGCTTTTAATCAGCCACGTGACCTATCCTAGCATTTCACAGTAGCACGTGGAATTAGGGAAGAGTTAGAATGTCTGCGTCTCCTTGACCTACAATGTCTCTCATCTTCTCTGTCTAGGGGATTTTAAGTGTTGTTAATTCCGTCTTTTGTAGTATTTGGGGATGTTGTTGACCAGATAACTTCGAAAGTGGGAAGTTTTCTGTCATATATCTCTATCTTGACGAGATAACACATCAGAAAGTGACAGATACCGCATGCCGTTCATGAGATTATATCATAGACACTACGATTTTCAGAAATTAGTACTGTATGCAAATTAAAAAAATTCAATTATAGCATGTCCATGATAACCGCGGCTTCTCTGAACCTCTCTTCGGACGAGAGATTGGAGGGTGTAGAGAAGCAGAGATGTCCCACCTGCACCCGAATGCGAAAGTTTTTCTGCTACGATTGCAGAACACCGATGGAGGGGGTATTCACGCCCCAGGTGGAGGTACGATTATCGATTTTATGAGAAAGGGGATCTTTACCTGTCTTTACCATTCATCAAAGTGCTTTGTTGTTCATTGCGTAGAAGCCACTATTTGTGTAGCGGAATTTCGATTTCACAAAGTGTGTGCGATACTACCAACGTTATTTGAGCAAAAGTCAAGTTAATCAAGTTAATGTTGCCTTCATAAAATGTGGAAATTGGTTAGTATAGAGGCTCAGCTTATGGTTTTTCAGGGCGAAATTATTAAAGTGTCACCAAAGTGCTCTGTTATTCATTGCGTTAAAGCCACTATTTGTGTTTTGTGTAGAGGAATTTCGATTTCACATAACACTCTAAGGAATCGGACTGGTTTTCAGGTGGTTTTTAGTGTATGTGCGATACTATCCTTCGTGCAAAAACCTTAATTGAGTTAATGGTATTTGATCAGACGTATACAACTATTAGACGACTCTCCTAACTTTGGGTGACAAAATTAAATAATTAGTACTGGAGGGGGCTCCGCCGTTTGATGTTACTTTCATGAATTGTGGAAGTTGTCTTATGCATGACGTCACTCTGTGAATCTGTTTCTGATACGTTTTGAACGGTTGAATACAAGATGCTCAGGCAATTGTTTTTCAGAGGAAATGATCAAATTGCCACAGTATACTGTATAGTGTACTACAGTATGATATGACATGTTTATATTCAGAAGTATATGTGTTTTATTTCTTCTCCGTACACTCTGTCATTACTCGTCTGGATGGCTCGTTGGCTCCGTTATATGAAGCTTATATACAGTTTGCTGCAGTGTACAGTTCGTATATGGTGTGCTTTGCAGTGCATTCAGCTACAGTATGCACAGTGCAGTATACACTTTTTACGAATGTACTTCAATCGATATCAATCAATATATTTGCAGCTGCCCTGTTTCGTGGACATTGTGAAGCACCCGATGGAGAAGAACTCGAAGAGCAGTGCACTCCACTGCAAGATTGTGGCTCCCGCGCAAACTAGGGTCAGTTCAGACTACAAAATACAAAATTGGCAGTTCAAAAACTTTTGCTACGTAACAACCAGATTCTATTTGGAATGGAAGGCTGGTGTCAAAAGCAGCCGAAGGGTTTGTAGACGAACAATCGTATTCAATTTTGGTTGTTTTGTTGGCTCCATTATATTGTCCAATTGTCTATTATATATAGAGATTCTGTTGAAATGCATCTCTCGAACTAGCTTAAAATTGCTCGATTCTACTTTGTATATAAACTAAGGACATTAGCCAACAGTCGTTCTTGATAATAAACAACAATGTATCAAAATGGGCTGGGCACAATGTACTGCTGAGAACAAGTTACTGCCAATTGTCGACGAAAAAGTGAGACGCAAAATGTCTGATACTGTCTGTACAATTGCGGACGGTTGGCGCCATTGTCGTTGAAGCAGGACGATTGATTATGTGGACCAATCCAGTGTCAATGGTCCTTTAAACTGCAATCGAAAAATGTATTGCAGTTCAAAGGACTGAGCCTTGCGATTGGACCACATAATCGTCTTTGTTTAAGAAGATTTTTGTTGATCTATGGATACGAAGTTGTGCTGCTGTCATTTTTCTTGGTTTTATTATTGTTTATTTTTTGATAGGTTTATGTTTAGGTGTTCGATTATCCGGATGTGTACGATTACCGACAGGAAGAGCAGGGCGCGGAAAACGGCGGAAGTACGGTGGGTTGTAGTCTAATTTTGTCCTGTATTACTGACAGTCTAGTCAGAAACAAGTACGGAACAGACTCTTAGTTGAACGGAATTTTCTCCATAAAACGGAATATACCAAAACACGGAGAATTCAACCTAAAGTGGGACGATTATGTGGTCCAATCGCAACGCTTCAGTCCTTTAAACTGTAATACATTTTTCAATTGTAGATTAAAGGACCGTGGACACGGAACGGGATTGGTGCACATAGTCGTTCTGCTTCTAGATGATACAACCTGTATACTGCAGAGCTAACTACAAGTGATCATCCGCTATAGTTCTCTGGTCTGTTGCAAAAGTTGGTCTTTTCTCCACCTCGGCTGGTAGTAGTTATGATGCTGAAAGATGCATCATAAACTATGTAATATTATTGTTATATCATGTTGCAGGAACTCGTGTTTCCCTCTTCCTCTACCTCTTCTAATAATAATTGCTATTATAAGATACATATAAAATACTTATATGATATCAATATTCTGATTGCAGGTTCTCGTGTTCCCCTCCCCCTCTGCCGTTTCCATCCAGGATTTCGTGCGGACCCGCGGTCCCATCAAACGATTCGTCGTCCTGGACTGTACCTGGTTCCAAGTGGGAATCATGCAGAGAATACCACAGATACAGGGTTAGTTGGGTGCTGTTTTGATCATTCTGGTGAATTCTGTATCTATTTGTGGTTTTATAGTAACCGAACCGATTCGGATAAGATAACACTTTCCCGGTTAACTGAGTAGGTATTGAGGTAACCTGGTAGTAACCAATAACCAAAATTTGGTGACCGAGTCATGACACTAGGTTCTGTCAGACACAGCACATTTTCGGCACATGAGCCTATGAACAAGAAACGAAATCGCGTTTTTTCGGTTCCATAACTATCCATTTGGCTCGATTCCGCTGTGTTTGTAGTTTGATCCCGTTTATTCGTATTGAGATCAAACTACAATTGAGATTTGGTATTTCCCTCTGTGATATGCTCATTTAAGGTCTGCCCTGTGTTTCGTTGCGCGACTACAAGACAGCCTTCTGGCGGCCGCAGCACAAAATCAACGATGTGGGTTACGGTAGTTTTCTTTTCTAATTTGGTCAGATTATGTTTAATGAAACCCACCATATTTTTTTCATTTACTATCTAACATGAAAAAGAGAGAGAAATAGAGGAGATTGAGGCGTTGTGTTTGAGAAATTCCATCTCTCTACGATATGCGTTTTGGTACTCTACAGACCTAAAGAAAGTGGCTAGTTTAGCAATTTTCCTAAGTCCTGTTATAGTTTCGAAGTCATACCATCATTCGAATCATGTATTCTCAGTATTAGATTCGTATTTCACAATTCGTGATGGGCTGGTCGTAGTTGGTAGTTTTCCAATGAAACTGTCATCATTCTAAATAGTCAATGTCATATAGTGGGAGTGCCACACTCACCAATGCGGAAAGACACGTGTACAATCGTGAATAAACATTAACTTCAATCTTTCTGTGGAATTTGATTGATTTCCAGTCTCATCTGGCCACAATTGAAGCCATCTACTACGCATTGAGGGAGTACCAGGAGTGCGGGATGAAACAGGCCTATCAAGGTGAGAAGGGAAATGGAGATAACAAGATTTTACAATCAAAATGTAAGAAAGTAAATGGAAGAAGGCAAACAAATTGTAAGAATGAACGTAGAAGAAAGAGAGTGGCTCGTTTGTTAGTTGGATACTTGTTGCTCACGATGTTGCATCTTGAGCAAACATTTGAGATGCTAAGGCTCTGACCACTCTGTCACAGTACGCGCGAAATAAATTCGTAAACATACTACTCCAAACGTCTTCGAAAAACAGACTACTTTTCGCCAATATCGGAAAAATTACCCCATTTCTGATTCAAAATTTGATGGTTTGTGTTTTTGAATGAATAGTATTTTCCATATAATAGACAATCCTTAATTTTGAATGTCAGTAAATTACTGTAAATCTTACAGGTTCGTTCGACGATCTTCTATTTTGGTTTTTCTTCACGCGAGAAAAGTTTGACGCCAGACGGGAGGATTACGCGAAGCGGCAGGAGCAGGCGAGAGAGAAGCTGGAGCAGGAGGGTGCAGACAGTCAGAGGGAGCAGGCCGGAGAGGAGGTGGAGGGCGCAGACAGTTAGATGGATAGATTCTAAGGTTTTTCCAATTAGTGTTATGGTTACATTATGTGTCCTCTCTTATTTCTTGGTCCTGATTCAGGATGATTGATATGAATGAATTAAAGGAGGGTACATTGAATCAATGCCGAAGTTTAGGGTGAATTTTATAACGTGAGCATATCCAAGTTTGATGCATTACTTAGAAGCATGCCAAGTAGCTCATTGAGTGTAAGAGTACAGGGCGGTTTATTAAAACGTAAATCTTAGAAATAATTGTGTTTTTATAGCATTCTCTCATTTCTTACGCTTCAAATGAATTTTAAAAACATACAATAGTGGCCGTATAAAGGTTCTTTATAAGATTTTGTATTGTATGAGTTAATTTTGATTGTAGCCGGATACATTTGATTTCGAAGTGTTCAGAGTATTTCTAGAAAAGTAATAGAGGTTATCTTTTTATAGGATTCAAAACAGTTGTTGTTACTTCGAAAGTGTTGTTCTTTTATAGTTGGGTAATTGTTGAGTGTCTTCTTCTTGAGTTATAGACACAATTATTGCTTTGTGTTCTACATCGTTGTTTTTTGTTGATTTTAGTATAAATTTTGTTTTTCTACTTTTCGTTCTACTCTTCGGTGAACTGGATTCGCTTCACCATACTATATCTTCCGAATTTTCAAACTTTTGATCTGTCAAATCAAATTTCTAGTTGCATTTGATGTGTTAAAACCTTTTATAACCTTCACAGTAAGCCGGTTGAGCTTCTACGCCGATTTTTTGGAAGACTTTCAGACTTTCCATTCTGTTCTTCATTCTAGAACCACAAGAATTTAAAGTTTTAAACGTTTTTATTCCAAAATCAACTCTTTCTTATTTGACTCTTCACGGTGTTAGTCACGTGGGATACGGTGTTACTTAGAAAACAAGTGGATTTTGGGTCATAATTTATTAATTTGTTTCAGAATGACGTCATCTCTACGTCTATTTCGTCTATTTCCGCGTGGCGTTCGCCGGTTTTCCGTGGCGAAGACACCGTTTCCCGGCGACGCGGTTCTCGTTCCGGAAACAGTGGAACGGAGTGAGGTCAGTACCGGATCGTAAGAGGCCTGGACTTGAGTGAATTGTAGTTTGATCAGAGAACATGTAGTTCGATCAACCAAATCAATACCTTTTTAATACTATTTTTTCGGTGTAACTGGTCAACTAATTCGGAACTGATTCAAGTAGATGTATCCCGGGTTTTCTTGTAGTTTGATCTCGTTGTTTTTCTAAATTCGTAAATTATCGTGTATATCGAGTTCAAACTACAGACTACAAGTCAGCTATGACTTCTCCCCCCCCCCCCCCCCCTTGTATAAACGCCCTACTCTATCTACTGGTAGATGCATCCAGTGTTCCTCTGTTTCTGTTTTTGTAGTTTGACACCGTTGCGGTCAGAATAGATCAAACTACAATATAATGGTCCCTTCCTTCACAGGTAGACGCATCGAGTGTGCCGCCCGTCCCGCAATTCGATTCGGCCCTCATCTCCCATTTGGAACGACTCTCGCTGCTCCGATTCAGCAATGAAGAGGTTCGAACTCATTTTATTATAGAAATATAGTATGTTGTAAAGTTTATTATTTTCAACTGTGTTGTCTAGGAGAATGATAATATTGTGAACGAGAATTCAAACCCCGCTGAATATCAAGGTGATACGTTAAGGTAAAACGGAAAACATTCGTTCATTACGTTCCGTGTTATAGTGCTTATCAAAAGAATGTCGAAATCCCAAAGTTCACCGAAATTCGTGCTGTGTGCAAACGGCAGTTCTCGTCGAGCCTGTGCGAAAGTGTACTGTAGAAGTGTGAGTAGGAATTGTGGCGAGTTTAGATTCATTTTTTTATAAATAGTAATAATGAAAATACATAATAATAATAATAATAACAATAATAATTGATTGATTCCAGGCTGTCGCCAACCTACGCGAGTCAGTTTCGCGCGCCAATCGACTGCAATTGACAGATGTTACGGTAAGTCAAGGTGGTTTCATGGTGGTAAGCAATTTTGTAGTTTTATTATTTTGTAGTTTGATCTTTGTAGTTTGATCTCGGTACACACCCTGGTTATGAATTTCGATCGGAAAACGAGGAGATCGAACTTCAAACACGGCGAAATAGGGTAACAAACACCGAATTTGTCTTTTTACGTGATCTTTAACATAAAGCTATATCTCCTTATCTTGTTTCAGTTATCCTGGATATATAGATGACTTATCTATTTATCTAATAACCTAATTCTGATTCAAATTCTATTTAGTTGACCTATTTTTGTTTATATATATATATATATATATATATATATATATATATATATATATATATATATATACTTTTAGGGTTTGGCAACAATATCTGTAGTTGGTGTTTGTTAGATCGTGAAATAATGTGTCTGGGTCTCCCTTTATACGTGATCTCTAATCGTTCTCTAACATATTGATGTTTCAGAGGCTCGAACCGATGTACACGGTGTGGGAAGACCAGGAATGTCCCCTGCACGATGACACACCGGAGGAACCAATGGAAGTGAAACAGGTATGGTTATCTCTCTCTCTCTCTCTCTCTCTCTCTCTCTCTCTCTCTCTCTCTCTCTCTCTCTCTTTCACTGTCTCTCTCTCTCTCTCTCTCTTTAATAATAATAATAATAATAATAATGTTTATCAGTATAATAATAGACCAATATGAAATCACAAAATGTAAACTATTCAAACTGACATTTGAGATAACAAAAGAAAAACAGGTACATGAAGAAAGTTGCTAATACCATTTGTTGTTGATGTCAATGAGGCTCAGTTAGAAGACAGAGATGGAAGAGGTACCCAAGATTGATTGATGTTGAAACGGAAACCATAGCGATCAAAGTACACGTCAGAAACAATTGGGGCTAGATGAGGGGTCAATTGATAGCACCCATGGAAACAGCTGTAACGTTCACGCATAGAAACTCCACTCAGCTGCATATTATACAATATGTCAACATTGTCATTTACACATTTCAAAGAAGCATCATCAAGAGCATCATGGAACGATGGAGGGTCAATAATGGATGGTGTATCACACATAGGAGAAGGATCATCAGATTTTTGTGTAACTTCAACAGGAACGGGACTTTGGATAGCAGGTTGATCATCAAAACGAACAGGGGTTGTACGGGTAGATATAGCATTTGGAGATGGAAATGCGGACACAAGATTGGAAACGACATTTCTAGTTTGTTCAACTAACTCCATTTCAATTGGCAGAATAGGATCGGCAGACGGTGTTGATGTTGTAGTTTGGTCGGTGACCTCAGCTCGGGCGGCGTCTCGTTTCGATTGTCTGGCGAGGAATCCGGCCTTTCGCTGTTCCGGGGTCTCGAACTTCCGAACATGAAAAGTTGACATAGAAGCATCAGACTTCATAGCAGTAGAAAGATCAATAAGACGAGGAAACGGAATACCATCTTTGATAGATACTTTGAGTGGACGAGGTGAACCATCTTGACGAGGTTTACCCAAACGGTGAAGAATAGAAATATTAGATGGAGAAACGGAGACCAAATTGAAAACTGCATTCACCTTTTTCTTTGTTGAAGTATCCTCTGGTAGGCCATAAATGGTGAGACATCGACGATCATTAAAGTGGTGAAGTTGGGATTGAATAATAGTAGGTAGAGATTGGGTCAGAGAGTCGAGTTTGTCGTTGAGAGTTTTGATTTCACTCAAAAGGGTGGAAAAATGGGTTCGGAGTGGTACCATTTTTGGACGAGGCGATGGCATAGTAATCAATCGAGAGGGGTCACCTCACACGACCGACACAAATGGTGGAAATGACCGACACAAATGGTGGAAATGACCGACACAAATGGTGGAAATGACACAAATGGTGGAAATGAATTTTCCCTCTCACACTTTCTCTACCCATAGTACAGTAAAACTTTTCCAGTAGCTTTGCAGATTTCAGGACAAGTAATTTTGTCTGTTTTTAATAAGAAAATTTTTTGTTTCAGTTTTTTTTTTGCATTCCACATGAAAAAGCTTATTCTCAACATAATAGTCATACCTTAATGTCTATGTCTGTACCTCTCGATTCCAGGTGCTCTCTAACGCTTCTCTGACCGTCGAGGACTACTTTGTGACTCCGCCCGGAAACGTTCCGCTCGAAGATTCTGACACCAAATTGGATTTCAATTTAATCAATAAATGGGACAAAATGGGCGTGGCCTCACTGAAACAGCCCAAGAAACGGAGGGATCACGAGAAGTGATACATGATTTAGGAATAATAAAGTTCTACATTATAAATTGTTCTTTTTATTTTGAAATTACAATAATTTCTTCAAATGATTGAAAAATCTTTTTTAGTTTCTTTCAAGCTCCTAAGGCGGAATCCGATGGTGAAAGGTGATTATGATATGAGAAGAAAGATAGTAGATTGCGAGAATGGTTGTAGTTTGTGGTATAATTTTGAATTTATAAGAACATTTTCTGCTCTTGAATGTAGAAACAAAAATGGGTGGGCATTTTGAAAGAATGGTTTTAGTTTGTGGTATAGGTTCGACAAACATTGTAGAAATTGTCTGGTAGGTTGATCAAAAAACGGATTTACGGTTAAAAGGTCAGCTGCACTAAAAATAAAACGTTCTCAAAATGACGTAATTCCCATTTATTAGTAAACTCGATGACTTTTCTCGCAAGGTCAAAAGGAGACTCCATTAATAGACTGTTAAAGGAACAGGGTGATGTGCTCCATTGATAACCGGTCAGGTGTACGGTAATGGGGACAAAGCGAAATAATTTAATGAGACGCCCCCGGCTAAACCCCCTATCATGCTAATATTATTCATTCATCGTATCAGTTCGACTACAGGTAACATGGTTTTCCCGTTCTTTCTTATAAAGTGGTTATGTAACAGAAAAGTCATACTGTATAAGTGACTTTCTGTTGTGCACTTGAGACCCCCACAGTCAAACCCCGTTAACATTATTCATTCACCGTACCAGTTCTACATCGAGTAAGACCCTTTCGCTCCTTACTTCTCTCAAAAAAATGTAGTCTAGAAAGTGTCCCAATGTTCGTTGCAGTTTTGTTTTGAAACAGCCCTAATTTTCGACCAAAACGCAACGGAGATCAAACTACAAACACAGCCGGATTGGTCACCCTCCACCGTATAGACCTCATTTAGACATAGCAAAGCCTACAGTCACTGCTCAGGTAACAGCAAAGTCATACTGTATGCATGACTTTCTGCTGTGCACTTGGGGCCCCTGGCTAAACCCTCTATGATACTAACATGATTACTTCAAGTAACACGTCGGCGCGTCTCACTTTTTCTAAAAAACTATAAAAGGTTCCTAAAGCAAGCCCCTGCGTTTCATCCTGTATGTCGCTGTGTTTGTAGTTTGATCTCGTTGCTTCTCGGTCGAATTTGTCGATTATGGCGTTGATAGAGATCAAACTACAACGGTAAGTCGCCACTTTCTATATAGTGAGTGCCAAATTTATGAACTTCTGCCTCTCGCCGGAATCGAACCTGCGAGCAAAAGTTCCGTAGTAGGGCGCTAATCACTGCGCTATCAGAAGGCCTAACGGGCAAGCTTTAGAATCGAAGACATGTGTGCGTACCCAGCGGAAAGTGAGATATACAGTACCCTACAGCCTTTCCGTTGGCGACGACTATAACTCGTCTTTTATCAAAAAATTTTGTATAGTTAACGACATTCCTACTGAGACTCCTACGGTACCCATTTAATCTTTCCAAGTGTTTCGTGTCTTACCATAGGGAGTGACCAAATCTCTCCTGTAGTCTATACGGTACCCGCCAAATTCACGATTTAGGACTAAACGAAACGGGATCAAACTACAAAAACAGCGGAATGGTTCATACTTCAAACACAACTGTCAACAAACACCGTTTATACTTGAAGTAAATGGAATAGTCACGTAAAAATGGGGGGAATCGTGCACTTTGTCATTGCACGTTCCTGATTTCTGCTGTGTTTCACATGTTTCACGTGACTGTGCAATTGACTGACAGTATGTACTTGCATCATAGATCTCGTTCAGAATCTCATAGTCATTAGACAATCTCAAATGAAGCGAAACAATTCGGGTTACTGTAACTAATTCTAAGCTTCCGCAATTTCACTTCTCCGTTCAATTCGTGCACTGGAGTGCAACGATGCGATTTTAGCTGCAGACAGACTATAGTTCACATCATTGCTATACTGTCAGTCCATTGCACAGTCACGTGAAAGATGGTGAACACACCAGAACTCACTAACGTGCAATGAGAAACAAAGTGCACGATTCCTCATCACGTGACTATTCCATTTACTACTAGTATACTTAGACTCCTACAGTAAGCATTCGAACTTTCCAACGACAGTTTAGTAGAGCGAAGATACCCTTTGTCAGACATACTTGTAGAACACTATGTGTACAGAAAAATCGGAACAGAATACGGAAATTGTCCATTTTCTGATAATAACTACGTGATTGAAACTAACTGAAAGTGTTGCAAATCCCAAGAAGAACGAATAGGAAGTGACCAAATATTCGTTTTAGTTTGATCTCAATATAAGCCATAACTTGTTCCCAAGAAAGACAGCGGAATTTAACTACAAACACAGCGAATTAGAGCAACATGCACCGTATGTACTTGCTTTAAAAGAAGTTTCATTTTACACTTTACAACTCACCAAAACAGCCCTCAAACTTCCAACTTAGACTGTTTTCGATCTATTTTTCCAACACCGAATCAAAATCGAATGCGAGATTTGCTGAGCTTTTCCTTTTAAGTAATAAATGTACAATATTAATGATTGAACCAAACTGAAAGGCTTGTAAGTTTACTGTAGGAGTCTGAGTCGCAATTTGAAAAAATGTTTTCATTTCCTCGTTAGTTTGTGTACCTCTGTAGCACTTAAATAGTTTGTTAGTTAACAAGTACGGGCTCGCTATTTCAAGCAACTATTGAGTGGGTATTAACTACTCATAGCCCTAATAGTCCACTATTAACTTAGTGCAGTGATCAATTGAGAAAGTGTCACTTTCTACTTCCGTATAGGGGGATCCCTTTGCTTCATTCCGCTGTCTTTTCAGTTTGATTCCGTCGCATGAGACGTTATTTGAAAGTTCTGCTGTGTACAAACATCAAATTACAGTTTGAATTGGAATATAGAGACAATTTATTGAAAGTCTTGGTAACTATTTGTGTTTTCGTCGCAATCTGTTTCCGTCCTAATTTACCATCTGTTCACAAACCAAACTACAACTTGTAAATATATTCATGTTCTATTGATGGATAACTATATGAACATACGTGTAATTGTCGTACAACATATAGGGTTCGCTGGTTACTGGCAAGCCGATAGGTGTATGTTGCTCTCCCCCGATGTGTTTGTAGTTAGATGTTTGAAGTTTGTTGTTCCTCCAACTCCCAGCGCCCTTTTGACGTCAACAACACCTTCACACAACACCCAGTGATACGGGAGAGAAAAGAAGCTTGTATTGTACTGTATTGTATATTATTATTTCTCTATTTTTTCTTTTTCTCTGATGAGCGAGTGCCACATTCTTTGAATGTAGATAGATAGATAAATGATTGAATAATAAATAAATATGCCGTTGATATCAAACTACAAATCATATACCGTATACCTTCCAGGGTATGCACAGTCCGAGTCTTCTCGTGTTTCTACTTGCATTATTGCTGACAGTCGCCGCCTATCCCCGATTCGATCAATACGCATCAAATCACTACCCGGATCAAACTCACGGGGAGGAGGATTTAGTCAGGTAACTACACAAACCAATAAATCGATATATTGATCACCAAACTGCAACTCATGAACTTGATATTCAATGCGTCACGGTGTCACGTAAACCCCGTGCATATGATTTCCGAACTTGACATGTCGTAGTATAGTGAGTGCCAAGTTTATGAACTCCTGTCGCTCGCCGGAATAGAACCTGTGAGCAAAAGATTTGTAGCAGGGCGGTAACCACTGCGCTATTAGAGCACATTAACAGTAAGCATTGCAATAGAAGACATGTGTGCGTACACAGCGGAAAGTGAGATATACAGTACCCTCTCGCCTTTTCGTTGACGACGACTATAACATGAATGCTCACGTGAACTCGCGTGAAGACATTTCACGCGTTAATTGAACTGTACCATCTACGCGTCAAGAAAAATACGATAAGCGCACCACACAGAGAAAGTTATTCTTTTCTTCATTCTCCAATCCCGTATAATTCGAGTGACACATCTACTCATCTACCAATCGTAAAGTCACGTGTTGAATCGCAAACAAATCTATTCATCTGTACAATTAAAATAAAGGGAGAAACGAAAAGAAAGTTATTAATATTATTAATATTATTATATGATGACGTCATAACTGCAGGGTTCCGGCGGAGCGTCGATCTCATCTGAGAAACTGTTTCCTCTCGCCCGTTCAATGTCTGCTGCCCGTCGACAATGATCGATTCTCGAAATTCCACAAAAGATTCTATCCATGACGTCATCAGTCGATAATCAATCGATAACGACGTCACTACTGTTATTGGATTATTGATTTTTTGAAAGTTTTCACCCCGTTTGTCCACGACGATTTGTATGTGTTAGTTGGTCGAGAATGAATATGAGCAAGCTGTTAGGAGTTGATTTGTTTCTGGAAAATATTGATTTTCAAGTAATTTTGTAGGTCAAGAGAAGCCGGTGATTTGGGTGACTCGTGAGATGATCTCGCGTCGGGTTTAGGAAGTTTTGAAGAAAGAAATGGTCATTTTGTGCTGGGTCTGTAGTTTTGTAGTTTCATCCCTTCCCCTTGGGGTAGAGCTAGAAAGGCAAGTTGTATAAATGTTGTATACTAGAAGTAAAATGAAAAGTCACGCAAAGTAAGCATTCTAATGAGGAATCGTGCACTTTTTCATTGCACGTTTCTGAGTTTTGATGTGCTTAAAGAAGGGCGATTATGTGGTCCAATCGCAACGGTTCTTTTAAACTGCAATACATTTCTCAATTGCAGTTTAAAGGACCGTTGACATGGGATTGGTCCACATAATCGTCCTTCTTTAATATGTTGCACGTGACTGTGCAATTGACTAACAGTATGTGTGCCGAATTTTGTTCTTCATCTAAGCATTTCCAAGGTTTTTAGACAGTATGAAGTGCTTCGGAACTCTGAGGCCGTGTACATGAACATCCCGGCCTTTTCGTTCGAACCTGAGTCTCCTCGAACATACGCTATTTCTCTACTGTAACATCCCGCCGGGATACGAGATTTGCGAAACAGTGTGCTAAAGAGAGAGACGCAGGTTCGGATGAAAGGGCCGGGATGTTCGTACTCTGAACGTGTTGACCACCTCGTCGTAGTTTGATCGCGAACCTCGTTTTAGACTAAACAGTCGATTTCTCCAGTAAAATCGTACTTTCGCCCCCCCCCCCTTTCCTCAATAAACTGTATAGCCAGCTACTAATCTCCACATAATTCTCAGGACCTATTTTTCTGAAATGCTTAAATATGTAAGACTTAATATATCTTTTTATTATTTTAGTGAAGAAATATGTCATACTTTCGCCCCCCCCCCCCACAATAAAGTCTATAACTTCTCTACTAATCTCCATATAATTCCCATCATTTTTTTTTTCGGGAAAAAAGTGTAAATGTTTGTGATGTGCGGGGCAAATTTGTGGGAAGGTTAGTTGGCGAATTAAATGAGATGGAAGGAGACTGAAAAAGAGGACAAAAAGGATGAAATGAGAGGAGAATGGACATGATGGGGCTCTCTATCTCTCTTCCTCTCTCTCTCTCTCTCTCTTTCTCTCTCTCTCTCTCTCTCTTCAACCCTCTCTCTTATCATCTCTATGTTTCTCTCTGTCTTTCCTCCTCTATATTCTCTCTGTTTCTTCTCTTTCTTACTTCTCTCTCTCTCTCTCTAAGTCCCTTCCCTCAATTTGGTTTTCCATTTAGAAATGACCTTTGATAGTGTTCCAGATAATATCTTCGACTATCGACACCCGTTTAACAGCTGAACGCAACAGATGGCTGGCAGTAGAGAGAGAGATAGAGAGAGAGGGAGGGAGAGAAAGAAAAAGGGAGGGAGAGAAAAAGAGAGAGAGAGAGGGAGAGAGAGATAGAGAGAGGGAGAGAGAGAGAAAGAGAAAGAAAGAAAGAGAGAGAGAGAGAGAGAGAGAGAGAGGGAGAGGGAGAAAGAAAGAGAGAGGGAGAGAAAGAAAGAGAGATAGAGAGAGAGAGAGAGAGGGAGAGCGAGAGCGAGAGCGAGCGAGAAAGATAAAGAAAGAGAAAAGGAAAAAAGTAGGAGTATGTAGAGAAGAAAGAGAGAAAGAGAAATTAAGAATTCTGATAATCTTAGAAAAGTCAGGTGAACGGTTTATACTCATTTTCATCTAAGAACATAGATCATGGCAGATGAAATCCAACCCAACTACGGTATCCTAAACTTTCTTCTGTGTTTCCCCCTTTTTCCCTCATATTTCCAATGACTTCCGTTCATAATTCGACATTTGTCCTTGATTCCTCGTCTAATGGACTCTTCTCTGTGTAATGGAACCCCCTATTACCACCCTATTGGAAGGACACAGCAAAAATGGTGACAGACTGTACGCAATAAACCGTCACAGCACAATGGATACTGTAACCCGTTATTAATTGGGTCGATTAGGGTGGAGGACAGGGGTTTGGGTAAAGTGTAGGTAGTTAACCGATATTTTGTAGTTTGAACTCGCAACATGCACACGTTACGAATTTATACCAAAAAGCATCCTATATAATATAGTTCCGGTCATCTCCACTGAGACTTGGCAGCGTTCCAATGAATATTCCAGGCTACTTTTCACTCCTTCAGAGTATTTCAAAAACTGCGCATCTTCGTGGTTTTTTGGTTTCATGAAAACACGGGAATAAATTTTTTTTCGAGATACTCATGTTTGCTCTAAGAAATTAACATCCAAAAATCTTGGCACAGTGCCGATGAGTCTCAGTGGGAATGAAACGAACTATAACAATGAGTTGCTGTCCATCTGCACCATACTTCTTGAACCGTTTTGAAAGTTATGAATGTACTAAAATTACTTAGATCAAATTTAAAAACGTGGATTGTGCTTTGAAGCATTGTGATAAGACGCCAAGATCCACACAACCCCCTTCTAACTGATCCCGGAAACGTCCTTCTGTCATTGTCTCATTTATTTGTCGTCAATTGTATAATAATAGAGTCAAAAGATGCCGCTCTCCTCTTGAGTGGGGACCACCAGGTCGGAATACTCAATGGTACGGTCCCCCGCTGAGAAACATGGAGGTGACCTGCTTATTATTAACAAACACTGTATAAATGTAGAAACATTATTGTTTTCACATAGTAAAAACGAAAATACATAGTTATAAAAATACGCAGTTTGAACTTTTCCCGCTATTTCAGATGGTGAAAAGAATCAATGATACGGTCCGCTGCGACACTTCTTAGGGAATATCCAATAACCAGATATTTGTTGTAGTTTGGTCGCGGAACAATAGATCAAACTACAAACACAGTGATATATGGCAACGATAGGTTGTGTAAATCACGAATTTCGACCGGAGAACAAACAAACAAAACGAGATGGTGCCACGTAAAACAATGTTTTCAAGGTTTATCGAGGTTTCTTAGTGAAATTGAAACGATTCACGTTTTCCTTATAACAGTACCCATTGATGCTTACCTCACACTCCTTAAGGAACTGTGTCACTTGAATAACCTACACCAACCTAAATAACCCTTAACTAACCTTGTTCAACTCGAAGAAACCTGAAATAATCTAAGCTAACAATAACCGTTCAAGCGTGTCTTGTAGTCCTTGAAAATATGTGGCACTCACTTTAATTAACTTAAACTAACCCAAAATATCCCAAATGGACCTAATATGACCCAAAGTACACTAAAGTAAGCTGTATCCTTGACTAACCTAAAATGTCCTAAATGAACCTAATATAACCTAAATCAACGCGAACTAACCTAAAATAACCATAACCGTTCAAGCGTATCTCCTAGTCCTTTAACTGTGCACTTAAGGACCTGCGCACCTGTACCTCCTTACATAACCTAATTATAATTATAGAATAGGATAAAAGGGGGAACCGACCAACGAAATGAACATATTATGTATTGCATCACAATGTACCTATCAAAGGGACCACAATTAGACTAATACGACCTTTTGCCCTAATTATATACAGTGGCCCGCTATAGGTGTGACCAAATATTGTAGTTTGATTTGACAAAACAGCAAAATAGGTAACAGGTCAAACTACAAACACTGCTAAGAGGGGAAAACTATCTTTTCGAGTTGATTACCATGAGAACTCACAGTAAAAATGCGGGGGTTAAACAATGTTTTTTTATACATATGAGCCATTTTTGAGAATATTTAGTGTTTCTAGATTTGAGTATAGTTCAGATAATTGCTATGGAATTCGGTGACGGGTCGCCGGCGATGTCGCCGGAAGGGGTTGATGGCGACCCGCCGGCGACCTCGATGTGCCGCCGGCTACTCGCCGCCAAATTCCAGAGTCGGTAGGAATTAGGAATATAGCGATCTACTGTTAGTCAATTGTACAGTCACGTTAAATTTGGTTCGCCCCTATAGTTCCTACTCTATAACCCCCCTCTTCCCGTGGTTCCATACTACCAAACTACAAGTTATGACATACTAGACCGAAATACAATTTACCGCAACACTAGATAGTGATCTCCTGTAGTTTACCACGTTATGTATGCCGATAGAACTACAATTTCTTAACTGAGCTTAACTGATTTGATTTGTCCACCCCGATAGTTTCCAACCCGAATCCCCTCTCTCTCCTATAGTACGCAATTAGCACCACCACAGTTGATTTCGCTCCCAAATCATAGGTTTCGTTCCGATCCGGTCACAAATTTCGAATTTTGTCCTTGTTTGCCTCATTTCGCGCACTAACTTCCCCTTCAATTTGGCACCGAAAAACCGCGCGCTAATTGCCTCCGAGGCCACGCCCACAAAATCGCGCCACAGCCGCGACAGCTAATTTAGGACTCGGCTAATAGGCACGTTGGCAGTCCATTGAAATCCCATGATTCATGGTAGTTTACGAAGAATGAAATATGTTTGGCCTCGACGGAAACAAAAAACACAGACAGAAGTTGTGACACCGTAGTTTGCTGGGAAGAGTATGGGAAATAACCATAGCTGAGTTGCAGTTTGGACTTTATAGTTTAGCCATGCTCCAAAATTTTGAGGAAATTTTTTTGAGCGATTCATGTGTGAAAAGCTAGTCCTATAACTGCTAGATATTCTTTTTTTTTCGGAATTCTAACTCGAACTCAAAAGTGTTTCATCGTGAAGATCGAAGGATATATGGAGAATTCGCATACGATTAAGAACCTTACGTTACAACCTTTTACTTTTGAGCTGATATTTTTGCATTTTTTTCGTGGTTCACTGGAGTAGTTACGCAACAGCTTCCTTGATGTGTTTCTAGTTATGAAGAAAGCTTGTCAATGTTCTCGTAAAACCACCTAAGGCAATAATAACACCGAGTGAAAGTTTGGTCTTGAAATATAACACATTCAAATGTTTCGTCTAAGAATACTGCAATCAAACCCAAAACTAATCGGACGTGAACAAAGTTATTGTGTCGGCATGTTGCGCTTTAGAGACCTTTTCAATTCTAGATTTGAGGGATTCAAAGGTCGGGGGCAAGTCCATTTATTGTTTTTGGAGTTCACATCAATAAGATATAGTCCTTGTTACTCTTACGTCACAAAGTTCCGCCTTGTACAGTTTTCTGAGTTCTTTTTACCTAAAACACCAGACTACATTCTCTCTCCTGCACTTTGTCCTGTACCGAACAGTTCACCATTGAAACTCTCATTCTTTCACTTCCCCTCTCTCTCTCCCTCTCTCTTTCTCTCTCCAATCTTTCTCTCTCTCTCTCTCCCTTTCTCCGCTCTCTCTCTTTGTCCCCTCTCTCTCTCTCTCTCCTCCCTCCCTCCTCCCCTTTAACCCCCCCCCCCCCCCGGTAAGCCCCGCCCCCCGCAATCGAGCCAATCATCGTCGTTTTCTCGTTTAGTCGCAATTCCTCTCATTACCCTACCGTATCCCGCCTGAGATGAGTTTGTTGGACCCGCGCCAATTCCTTTTCTGTCTGGGTGGTCCCACCACGAATTCCCTCCTTGGAACCATGCCAGATTCCCTTTCTGGTACCTCGCCAATTCGCTCGGAAGGCGGTGGCAAAATGACGTCATCATTCCGTATCTCCGATATTCTTCATTCGCAAACTGAACACAACACCATCACCGGTTAGTTTCATACGTATTGATTGAATACAGTTTTAGTCTGTTTCACAACAAACATTAGAAGTTCACATGTGTTTGTATCTCGAATCTTAAAGATACCTTTTCGTTGAAATGTTACATTTCATGTTCGTTGTAGCCCAAGAATCAACTATTTTGCTAACAAATGTAGTATCAAAATTTGCAATACAACGAACATCTTGTGAAACATAGAACACTAGTAGTCTATAAAACAGGATATGAACCTAACTCCATCATTTTCATCATTTTCTAACCTGTCTATCTATCTATCTGTCTATCTTTTCTGTGCACTCGACCGTACGGTTCGAACAATCCAAACGGGGGCCAATTTCGGGCAATTTGCCAGAATTCAGCCGGAAAATGATAGTGTTTAGCCACTTTTCGGATTAGCCCATTTGCACATTGTTCCACTACTAATTACACTAATAATACATCTTTTGTAACACTAATCCACTTTGTGTACGGTAGTTTTGGGCAGGTCAACTGGCAATTAGGCCTTAGGTACGAACCTGTGGGCAAAATTATATTAGGCAATTGCTCTACCTTGTTATTTCTACTGTTGATCATTTTGTAACTTGAGTGCGAAAACGACACAGTTAAAACTAAAAAACCGTTGTTTTAAACATTCCAACCTGTGAAAGTTGGGTATCTCGCGTTTAACTTGTTGTAACGTGAAAGTTGTAACTTTTGAACGTCAAGATCAGAACACAGACAAAAGTAGAACCACCGTATCCTTCACATATTCTCCAGACGGCGACTATATTCTTCATTTCAGAGTCGGAGCCGCGCGCCTCGTCTGAGGAGTGTCGCTCGAGTCCACTGCGCGGCAGCCCTTTGGGGGAAGATTCGCTGCGCGGCAGCCCACCCTCAGAACACAGTCCGAATGGTACAAAAAAGGCACGGAAGGCACGAACCATCTTCACCGACAAACAACTTCAGGAGTTGGAGAACACTTTCGACAAGCAAAAGTACCTGAGTGTACAGGACAGAATGGATCTGGCACACAGGATGGGACTGTCAGACACGCAGGTCAAGACGTGGTACCAGAATAGGAGGTTCGTCTATCTCTTTCTTTCTTTCTCTCTTTTTCTCTCTTTTTCTCTTTCCCTCTCTCTCTATCTTAAGACATGATACCAGAATAGAAGGTTGGTTACCCTCTATATCTCTCTATCTCTCTATGTCTCTCGGTTTATAACCCTCTCTTTCCTCAATTCTCTTACTCCCTCGCCCCCCCCCCCCCCTCATCCCATCTCTCTCTCTCTCATCCTTTCTCCCCCTCTCAATGTAAATCCAATCCAGCTAACACCCTCCCGTCTACATTTCATGGATTGCTCCTAAACACGCCACTTTCTGCTAATTCCCACCAATTTGGTTCAATTTACCCAAATCTTCCGAAAAAGCTTTTCCCTCCCTCTCTCTCTCTTCTCCCTCTCTCTAATCTCATCTGACTAATTTACACGAATAGCGTCCATTTATAGTCGTCGCCCCGACCAAAAACACAGCGATAATTGCGTTCACCGTAGCCACTTTACCAATTTACACACAGAAAGTGGCCCTCTTAGCGCCTCAGGTAATTTAGCCCCTTAGAGGGGCTTCGCGGTAGAAAAAAAGAGATGTATATTGTGTACATAATTCCAACTCAGACGCAGACAGTACGAATTCAAAAGTTTAATTGCTTTTTCTGAGCCAACGTTGAAAGTATTACGTGAGCCATAGACAATATTGGAAACCTCAAAGAATGTTTGTGGTTGTTATTGTTCACAAAGTGAGTTGATCGACTCGAACCCCCAAATTAGAGAACAACGGTTCCTTTAAACTGAAGTCAAATTCGAAGTCAAATTCTGATCAGATCAAATGATCAGAAAGAGTAGCAAATGAATCGGTTACAGTTCCGATGGTCGACCAAATGGAACGTGTGAAACTTAACATAATTCATGGACGTGCAATAACGAGAGTTGATCACGTGATCTCACGTGATCTCTTTGACCAACTGTTGACCTCTTCCGTTCCATCTTTCGTTTTTAACGCACTTTCTTGTTATAAAACTGTTACGGAAACGGAACACAGAGAGAACTTCGGTTACAGTAACCCCCTCCCATTGCAGGACCAAATGGAAGCGCCAGGCCTCGACGGGAATGGATCTCCTTCAAGAGGCCGGCAACATGGCCGCCGTCCAACAACTTCTCCGCACCAACCCCTACTGGGCATCCTGCCTGGGCACCGCCCGTCCCCCATTCCTTCCCATGGGAATGCCCCCGCTCGGCGGGAACTTCCCACTAATGTCACTGTTTCCACAAATGAATGTGGATACCTTTAAAGGCCATGTTTCAGAAGAAAAGTGACTGACTTCTATCGATTTTCCCAGAAAACTACCAAAAGTTAGCCAGAAATTGAATAGTGATAATTATAATAGTAATACAACATACCATACTTTTCATTTACTCAAAACAAAGAACGTGAAATCGAAAGATATCAGTCAGTTTTCGTAAACTTGACCAATTAAACATTTTCCACTGTTTTTTAAAGCTTTCCAGTATCCCAAAAATTAACACCAGCAGCAGAACATACCGAAAACTTTTCTCAAAACCTTTTTTCCTTCGCTGACAAAACTTTTTCTAATCTGATGTTTTTCACGTTTCTCAAAAGTTTATCAGGATCAACCAAATACTATCTCTAAATTAGCTCCGTTTAGCATGAAATTCTCCAACCCTGTGAGTGATTGTGATAATATATATTTAATAATGTTTACAAGTTGTATTTTCTCTATTTTCAATTATAACTTACAACTTTAAATGTTCACAAACTTTTTCAATTTTCAGTTTTCAATCCCAACTTCAGTGCTATCTTGGTATAGATATGTGGTTAGAAGCTTTAAGGTGTACATTCAATTTTCTTTTTCCCATATTTTCATATTATTCGGTGTATTTTTGTTTTTCTCGATCTCTATGATGCGTTGTATGAAGAACTCAAATGATGTTTATATGAAAGTCTATTGAAATACTATGGAAACAATAGAAGATAATGTTTCGAAAGTGAATGAGTGTGGTGCAAAAAAGATGTTCTTTTTCTTATTCTTGCTCTCTCTCTCTTTCTCTTTCTCTCTCTGATCCTTTATTTGATAGCTTCTATATATCTCCCCCCTCTCTCTCTCTCTCCCTCCCTCTCTCTTTCCCTCCCTCTCTCTCTCTCTCCTCTATCTCTTCTCCTCTCTCCCTCTCTCTCTCTCTCCCCCCTCTCTCCCCCCTCTCCCCCCTTCTGCTACCAGATGGCTGCCTCTCTCTGTCATTTTAATGACAATTAGTTCTGAATTTGCTGCCAACCGGTTTTTCGAGGCTACCATGTGGTAGAGTTCCAAACACTAACAAATTAGAACATTTGAAAATTTCAATTTTTCGTTTCAGTTCCTTTCTCACTCTCCCTCTTTTCCTGTCTCTCCCTCTCTCACCTCTCTCTCTCTCTCTCTCTCTCTCTCTCTTTCTCTCTCTCTCTCTCTCTCGTACCGTCCCCATATCTGCCTCTCTCTCTCTTTATATATTTCCTCTCTCTCCCCCTCTCTCTCACCTAGTACCTTCTCAACATCCCTTGAACATCCCCACCCGTAATACGAGAGGAGTATCAATTAAAGGGCGGAGACGAGCCTCTTTCAACCGCGCTCCATAGCCATTATACCGTAACCGGTACTCAATTCTCAATCTACTCACCGCGCGCTAAATACCATGACAAACACTACACCTCGAGTGTCAAATGATCTCTATTAGGGAAGGGGAAGGTTTTCCTCGTTATGTATATGTACTTTTTAGCGCAAAAAACTGTTTATAGTGTGCCAAATAGGAGTTGATCTCAGAAACACTAAGTTATACCTTGATTGTCAAATGATCTCTATTAGGCTGAGGGATGTTTTTCTTAACTTTGACCAACAAAAAATCGGTGACCAAATAGAAGTTGTAGTTTGGTTCTGCGTTGTAGTCTGACCAGCGCCTCACGACAGGACCGGGAAATAGAGATTCAGAAACAAAATAGGAGTAGCAGTTCGACCTACACGCACAGTATAATATTGCTGCAACTGAACGCGGGACGGGGGGGGGGTCAAAGTGCAAAGACACAAAGTCAAATGATGTCCATTAGGGAGAGGAATGGTTTTCTTAGTTTTTACCGAAACAAACCATTGTATATAGCGTTTCAAATGTCAGTTGTACTTTGGTTCTGAGGTGTAGTCTGACCGTTGAGAAGAGGTTCAGAATCTTACGAAATAGTAGGTGTAGTTGGACAGGATAGATAGATTACTGTAACTACAATGGGCATATGAGTTATCGAACTGCCAAGACAGCCGATGTATATTTGGAGGAGAATCGTTTTTTTCAGAGTTTCTTCCTTCCCTAGATTTCACCTGTAGTGAGTGCCAAATTTATAAATTTCTGTCTCTCGCCGGAATGGAACCTGCGAGCAAAAGATTCGTAGCAAAGCGCCAACCACTGCGCTGTTAGAGTACATTACGAGCAAGCTTCCGAGTCGAAGACTCGTGTGCGTACACAGCGGTAAGTGAGATATACAGTATCCTCCCGCCTTTCCGTTGGCAACGACTATAAACTGTTAGTCGAATGCACAGTCACGTGGAACATGTTCAACACGGCAGAACTGAGAAACTTGCAAGGAAAAAGTGCACGATGCCTCATTAGAATGTTAAATTTACGTCATTATTCAATTCACTCCTAATAAGCGGTATAGTTGACATCATTCCTACTGAGAATCCTACAGTAACCTTAACAAACTTTCCGAAGGCTGTTGTGAAGCTGAAACAAAAGTTCATGGAAAAAGCTCTCGTGTAGTTACTCTACCAGAGAACGAGAAGGAGGTACGAAAATCCTCCACTTCTCCGATCAAAAGTAGGTGAGAAGAACGGCTTTGAACTTTCCAAATCCTACTGTAGGAGTCTCAGTAGGAATGGAGAAGACTATAGGTGTTCTGATGTGTTTGTAGTTTGATTCGGTTACTTTACTTTCCGTTAATTATCGAGAGCAAACCTCTGGCCACTTCCCATCAAAAATGCCTATAATTTTACCCCAGCCCCTCCTCGATAAACGGTAGGTATATGTAACACATTACTCTTATAACTTCACTATTTATATTTGTACCCCCCCTCCCTCCCCTAATATACGGTAGGTATGTGGAAGTGTGTCAATTGCGGGTGTTTATTGCCAGCCGGCCATTGAGAGCTATAACTCGTGAAATTGAGAGACAAAGCATGTGGCAGATGGAAGACGGGCGAACCGGAACAAAGTGGCCATTTGGGGGCAGCCGGGCGAGATTCTTTTGTTTTAGGGAGAATTCAGGTAACTTAGGGGGAGTTAGGGGTTATAAGGTAACTTACGTAGGGGATTCAGGGTTATTTTTATCGGGTTGGGAGGATTGTGTTGGGTTTAAGGTTCTTCACGTAACAAAGTGGCCATTTGGGGGCAGCCGGGCGACATTCTTTTGTTTTAGGGGGAATTCAGGTAACTTAGGGGGAGTTAGAGAGATACGTCACGTTAGTTACTCGAAAGTAAAGGTTGTTCAGCTAAACTTGAAGAAATACTAGTTATTTTACGAGCAACGTGGGAGGGTTCGTGCGTTACTGATTTGGAAGCCACTATGGTAAACTGAGTTCATTTAACTTGAGAGTTAACGATGGTTCATTTAGGGGCAGCGGGACGAGATTCCTCTGTTGTTTAGGGAAAGTTAGGGCTCTTGGGTAACGCGATAGAAAAGTCAAGGGACTATTATGCCCTAAAAGGAGGATTTTGGGTGATCGAGTAGACCTTACGGTAAATTAGACTGAAAAACTATCCTCTTGCATTCTGATGTGATTGTAAGGTTAAATTTCTGATGTTTTTTTTACAGAATGTTTAATGGTCATTCGCAAATAGTTAACAGAACTTTATTGAATTGTATCTCGTCAAATTATTTACATTGATGTGGGTAATAGACAGTTACATGCCATCAAATAGCATTCCATTCTGGGTAATCATGTATGGGTATGCACTGTATGCAGGGAAAAGAGAGAGAGATGAGAGAAATAGAGATTGAAGGAAAAATCAGTTAGAGAGGAGGAGATTGAGAAGCAGAGAGAAATTGTGTTTCAGGGAGAAAGAAATAAAGAGAGAGAGAGAAAGCGAAAGAGAGAACGATAGAAATAGAGATTGTACAATTCCATACAAGTGTTAGACACACCTATCCGACGTATCTCTCTATTTGCTACATTTCGAAAGTGATTTCGAAAGTAAAAGTCAAATTTGTCACCTTGTATCTTCTTTTTATAATGTAACTTCATTTTAATAGGAAAATGTGTTTTTTCGTAACTCTTCACCTTGACCCTTTTCGCTTAATTAGCTTCAAATACATCTGTTGTTTATGTAATTCTCCCCTCATAATGTGTCGTTAAAGGCACGGGAGAACTTGCGCAAGCGGCGCACAGCGCAATGAATAATTACCGTAATCTGACATGAGACGGGCGGTCGCGCGGAAAAAGACAGTGGGGGACAGACTGTGGCAGGGGTGGTTAGAGGGATAACTTGACCGGAAACGAGACTAATTATGAGCATGTTAGAGAGGGAGGGGGAGAGAGTCTAGAGAAATAGAGAAATAGAAAGGGACCTCATGAAGGTTGGGGAAAAGAGAGGTGTTTCGCACTGTTTTCCTTTGTGGCTCCATGTTCTCTCTATCTGCTCTCTCCCCTCTCTCCCTCCTTTCCCTCTCTATCTCTCCCTCTCTCTCCCCTCTTCCCTCCCTCTCTATCTCTCTCCTCATCTCTTTTTCCTCTCTCTCTCCATCTCTCGTCCCTCTCTCTCTCTCCCTCTTCCCTTCCTCTCTATCTCTCTCCTCATCTCTTTATTTCTCTCCATCTCTCGTCCCTCTCTCTCTCGCTCTCCCTCTCTCCCCTTCTAAAGTATCTTCCTTGGTCTTGGCATATCCCCTGTCTCCTCTCTCTCTCTCTCTCTCCCTCTCCCCCTCTCTCTCTCTCTCCCTCTCTCCCCTCTCTCTCTAAAATATCTTCCTTGGCCTTGGCATATCCCCTCCCTTCTTTCCCCAATAATCGCATATTTTGATGCGCAGGGCATGCTAATTACTGTAGTTATGACTGAATTCTCTCCATTATACGACTACAACCAATAACAAGGTCGTCTTCCGTCAACTATGAGGCAAAACGGGGCAGAATACCCATAGACTTGGAGGGAAGTGGGAGAGTTAGAGAGGGAGAGGGAGAAAGAGAGAAAGAGAGAGAGAAGTATAGAGAGAGAGAGAGAGAGAGAGAGAGAGAGAGAGAGAGAGAGAGAGAGAGAGAGAGAGAGAGAGAGGAAGAGAGAGAGAGGGGGGAGGAAGGATAGAGAGAGGGGGGGGGGGGGGAGAAGGTTAGAGAGAGAGAGAGGGGGAAGAAATAAAGAGAGATAGAAGTATAGAGAGGGAGAGAGAGGGAGTGGGAAAGTGGAAACGTAAGCACCGAGATAGTCTAGAAAAGTAATGTTTTCTTCACCTCGAGCAAACAAGCAACTTCTATGTATTTATAGTATAGGTTTCGAGGAAGAACTGCACAATCCTAATTTCAATTCAAAAGAATATTCCCGACCCCTCCATCCGGACTTTCCACGAGAATTTGTTCGCCATTCAACTATTGACTATTGATACTCTCGGGTTATGTGTCAGTTTTCATTGTTTCTTTGTTTAGAAAAGTTTATTTATTATAAAAAAGTTCATTCGATGTGAACCAGTTGGTTTGAATGAGAGAATGAGTTGAGAGGGTAACATTGCGTAGGTCACAATAGAACCGGATACCTTTGACACAGCGAAAGAAACGGACGCATAGTGGTTGCCCGGCGGAGAACACAGTCGAGAGTGACTTTCGAGAACAAAATGTGATTGTAGTTTGATCTGTAGACACAGCGCAAGTTTTGAGCCAAATATACAGACTATGGGTGGCTAGAATGAGCCCTGCTCCTCTCAGACTTTTTAGTTTGCTTACATTTAGGGAAGTTAGGTGAAGTAGGCATTTTTCGAAAAGTTGCCTCAAGGGATAAAGGTGTGGTATGTTCTAGCTTTACCAACTATGAAATACTGACGTATTTTCACGTTTTACGTCATCCCAAAGTAAAAGTCGTTTTTCCCAGACCACACATCACAAAACATGTCTACCGTATACTCTTTCTCCTGTTCATTGCCTTAACTTTAAATTCAACTGGATAACCAACTATTTCTTGTAGTTTGATACACTGTAATTTGTAGAGTGCAACCGAAGAACGAACTACAAACACAGCAGAAAACATGTCTACCGTATTCTATCCCCCTCCTTTTCTGGCCACACCTAGTTAGTTGGTCGTATTAACCACACGTACGCCTACCTAATCGGTGGCAATAAAACACCTTGACTCTTGTAATTTGGCCCTTTGCCAATGTACCGCCCGTGTTTTCGGGACAAGACGAATACAATGAAGAAATAGTCCTTCAAATGGTCTCATCGCGACAAATTACGGTAGGTCGGCTGGCTTTGAGGAGGGTGGTAATTGGAGTGTTTGGCTTGAGGTGCGAACGACTTCTGAGGCGAGAGAGAGGGAGAGAGAGAGAGAGAGAGAGAGAGAGAGAGAGAGAGAGAGAGAGAGAGAGAGAGAGAGATAGAAAGAGAGAGAGAGAGAGAGAGAGAGAGAGAGAAAGAGGGAGAGAGAAAAGGAGAGAAGTGGGAGAGAGAGAGAAAGAAGAGGGGGTGGAGATAGAGAGAAAGAGGGAGGTAGAAAGAAAGAAAGAGAGAAAGAGAGAGAGAGAGAGAGAGAGAGAGAGAGAAAGAGAGAGAGAGAGAGAGAGAGAGAAAGAGGGAGAGAGAAAAGGAGAGAAGTGGGGAGAGAGAGAGAAAGAAGAGGGGGTGGAGATAGAGAGAAAGAGGGAGGTAGAAAGAAAGAAAGAGAGAGGGAGAGAGATAGAGAGAAAGAGTGGGAGAAATAGGAAGGAGAGAAGAGAGAGAGAGCGAGAGAGAGTTACAACCTTACCAGAACCATATTGTTCTTTCAAACTATCCATGAAGCTATTGGTTCATTTATCTCAGAAGTTGAACTTTATTCCACCTGATCCCCAAATCTGTCCCAATCGCACTCTGACTAATTGTCATTACAGTAACCTGAATTATCTACCTTAGAGTTAAACTCCCCCCCCCCCCCCCAAACCTGCTCCAATCGCAACTCCACTTGACCTATTGCAATTACCGTAATCCCGCATCGGATGTTATGACATATCATTATCCCCATAGATTAGCCGCTAATCGCGTGGACCTTGTTATGTTATTAATAGCGGACAATTGTTAGTCTTCGATGATTTTACAACAAAACCTTGACACAGATAAAGTCACGTAAATACGTGAAAAACTGGTGGGAGAGGGAAATTGGACAACTATGTTGAGCTTATTAGAATTGTAAGAAAGAAGTTGACTACAACAAATTAAATTCAGAATACAGTTGTTAGATAAATTAATAAATGATTATTTGTTAAGTGCAAAGATTTCAAAGTCGCCCTGAAACGTGAAAATTATAGAAAATGTGAGTTTTTTGAGTTAAATACCATAACCCAATGTCCTATTTATCGTACTTCGATAAATATTTTCACACAAGTTCAATAGAATATGTACAATTCTTGAACTTTTTAACCCTCAAGTCTTGTTTAGAGAAGGGAAAACAATGTTTAAATTTTCTGCTGTGTTTGGACATTTCTCAAGTGTACACTCATTTTCGACGAATTAAAACTGGTTCCGTTTCACGTGAACTGCAGTGAAGTGTGAGGGAGGTAGTGGTATGAGAAAGTCATTAGGAGAGAAAAAGAGAGCAAAAAAAGAGGGAAACAGAGAGAGGGAGAGAGAGAAAGGGGAGCGAAAGAAAGAGAGAGAGGGAGAGAGAGGGAAAGAGAAAGAGGAATAGAGAGATAGATAGGGACAGTGAGAGGCAGGTAGTGGTATGAGAAAGTCACTAGAGAGAAAAGAGAGCGAAAGAAAGATGGAGAGAGAGAGGGAGAGAGAGAGAAAGAAAAGAGAGCGAAAGAAAGGTAGAGATAACAAAAAGAAAATAGTTTGAGAGATAGGGAGAGAGAGACAGAGAAAGACAGAAAGATAGAGAGAGAAATAATAAGAGAAAAATAGAGAAAGAGAGAAAAAGAGAAAGTAGTAAAGTGAAGAGGTAGGTAGGAGGAAAGTGTACCCAAATGATAAAACTGGACCTGCAAACTTGAAACTTACCGAATGAAGTATACCGTGTTCTTAATGTATTTCAACTATTAACAAATATTTATATTTCATATTATTTATGAAACCTGGGAACTTTATTTGAGCTTCATATTGAATGAACTTTATTTGGTCTTCTGGAGACCCTTTTGTTCAATTTCTTTTTGCTTTCTTTTTGTCTCTAGAATGTGTCAAGTGGTTGATGTCAATCAGCTGTTAGGCCAATTAAACGACTTTTGCGCAACAAATATAATAATATAATGATACTCATATTAGGCAAGCAGGTAGATGGGTTAGGCAGATAATGGTTGTGGGGACAGACTCCTCTCTTTCTCTCTTTCTCTCACTCTCGTTTATTTCTCTCTATCTTTCTTTCTCTCTCAGAGACTCTCTGTCTATCTATCCCTCTATCACAGTTTATCTCATTCCCCCTACCCCCCCCCCCTCTCTCTTTCCCCTCTGCCACCCTCCCCTCCCCTCTCTCTCTCATCTCCCCTGCTCTCTCATTGTCTCTCCCTCTCTCTCTCTCTCTCTCCTCTCTCTCCCCTCTCTCTCTCTCCCCCCCCCTCTCTCTCTCCCTCTCCCCTCCTTCCCCCCTCTCTCCCCCCTCTCTCTCCCCCCCTCTCTCCCTCTCCCCTCCTTCCCCTCTCTCTCTCCCCCTCTTTCTCTCTCTCTCCCTCCCACTCTCTCTCTCTCTCTCTATCCATTTGTGCATGCCAGCAGCTCAGTGTTCAATTAACCTCGTTACTGTATCACACGGGCCACTTCACCCGCCACCAACATATGCGTACCGAGATAATAGGAGGCGATTGAATGGTCACGTGAAATCAAAAGTCACGTGAATAAAAAGTCACGTGTAACGTGAGGAGTAGTTCCAGAAACACGTGTAGATCAAAAGTCACCTGAAACGTTTGTTTTTCAACATCTGTATTACGGGGCAGAACTGCAAAACATAACCGATCATGAAACTCAAATCCAAGTTGTTTTCCAAGTTGCAAATACTACACTGTTAGAACTAGAGTTACACAGCTGTATTGTACCACTTGGAGTACACATAGAGATGGTGGGAGCTATACCAAACACAATCACAAAAAATTGTTATGACTCTCAAAACTCGAGCCTCAAAAATATTCTTCGATAATCGAAGTTTCAAACTTTGAAGCCCATTCTGGCTTTCGTTGCACTTTTTAACAATAACACCCCTCAGAACTAGTGTTTGCCACTCCAAAAAATGCACCTTTTCAATTCATAATAATTTGGCTCCATGAAGTGATAAATAATAAAGTAAGTAAATCAACTTTTTCCACGTATTTCATGAGACTTTCTGCGTTTTTTTCCCGAACAAGACCACTTTTTCAAATAACGAATTCATATAAAGAAATCATGTACACATAGACATATGAGATCAGCTCTGGCGCAAAAATGCAAGTAAAAACATGGGTCAAAGTTCGTTACACGTTTACTACAGTGAATACACGTGCTAAAACGTGAGTAAAACATCTTCACACTATTTTGCTAACATATTTCTGGAAGTGCGCCGGTGCACGTGTGAAAAAAACATCATCTAGAACTTATTTACCAACGTTTGGCACGTCACGTGTAACGAACTGTGAAAATGCAAATAAAAATACAAGTCGTTGTTCGTTACACGTGTACTACAGTTATTACGATTTGGAACTCATCAACCAACGTGTACACCGTGTAACGAACTTTCACCTCCAAAAAATCAATATTATTCCTCACTAGACACATTAATAGGCGGGGAACTATCCTTAGGCGGCTGGCTAGTCGGCAACATGAAAGGAAAAGAAAGGGGGAAGTTGGGCGCTAAACCCATCATAAGCGGAATATTGGGTCCCATCGCGAAGTGACCACCCAGTTGGGGACCACCCAAGGAGTTCTGGGGACCACCCATGTAACCGGACCAGTAGGGGTTGGAGCGAAGGAGTTGTTGGACGGCCGCCATGTTGCCGGCATCTGCCAGCAGATCCATTCCGGTGGAGGCCTGGCGCTTCCATTTGGTCCTGGAATGGGAGGGGGTTACGTTAGGTTGGGAAGATCACGTGGGATCACGTGAAGAATCACGTGTTAAACTTTGATCATTGCACGTTCATGAGTTATATAAGGTTTCACAAGTTCCATTCGGTTATGGAATGAGTAGGGGATTAGGGTAGGTCATAGAGATCACGTGAGAAGTCACGTGAAGTTTAACGTGAAGACCGAAGATTTGTCACCCCATATCATTACAAGTTCAATAAAACAAGCGGGATTACAGTAGATTATAAAGGTCACGTGACATGACGTTAAAATTTAAGTTTAGACTGAAGAGTTTTACACGTTTCGTTTGGCCTGGAATGAGGGGTCACGTGACACGTGACGAGAAGTTATCAGTACGTTTGTACGTCATCTTTAACATAACGAATTTAACAGTACTCATAGAGATGTTTTCCCCGTTCATTGTACTGTCAACTACCGATTGAAGGAAAACAGGGGAACTTCTCAAAACGCAATTGAAAAACCTCAAACGAATGCGAACATTATATCGAAATATTACTTAAACGGTATGTTTGTCCCCAGTTCGGCCTTCCATATAGTCAAATGTCAATTGTTTCGCGATCAGTCTACGGTGGCTGTAAATTGCGCTGTGTCTGTTTACAAGAGGGCGCGTAATGGAATGGCGTGACGATTGATGTATAGGGGGAAGTCCGATTAGGAAACCAATTTGGAGGGGTTCGACACGATTGGGAGAGAGAGAGATAATTGGGAGGGAATCTTAGGAGGAAGAGAGAGATAGGAAGAGGGGAGAGAGAAAGAGAGAGATGATAGGGAGGGGGTATTAAGAGGGAGAGGAAGAGGGGGAGGGAGAGGAGGAGGAGTAGAGATAATTGAGAGAGAATCTTAGGAGGGAGAGAAAGAAAGGGAGGGGAAGAGAGGGAGAACTTACCGATATATAGAGAGTGGCTGAGAGTGAGAAAGTGAAGAGAGAAAAAGAAAACAAAGCAAAAGAAAGAGAGAGAGAGGGGGACAAGAAGATAGGATAGAGAGAAAGAAAAAGAGCGAGGCAAACACATAGACATATAGAGAAGAAAAGAGAAAGAGAGAGAGCAGAGAGAGAGAGAGAGAAAGGAGAAACCGGATGTGATGCCCCCCGTTTTCTACCATATCAATTGCCAATTAGGGTATTAATAAGGGGGGATCTGTTGAATATTCCATGTTTAGATGCGAGCCGACCCAATAATTTAATCATTCCTATTCTCTTTCTCTCAAATAACAGCCGCCATTTCCGCGTGTATTAAACAACAATAAGAGGGTCGTTATTAAAAAGAGATCCATTATTACTTGTAAGGGTTACGGTAGCAGCGACTTGTGATGTGCATATAGAACAGATTGTACAACAGGTAGTCACGTGCAACGTGTGAACCAGTGAACACGTGATGAAGTACACAATTACAGACTGTTTTTCACCAGGGAGAGAAATTGAGAGATGTAATTATTAAAAAGAGATTCTCATCTTGAGAGAGACAGAAAGAGGACATAGAGATATAGAGAAAGAGAGAGCTAGACAGAGAGAGAGAGAGAGAGAGAGAGAGAGAGAGAGAGAGAGAGAGAGAGAGAGGGAGAAAGAGAGAGATAGACAGAGACGAATCTAGAGGGTAACCAACCTCCTATTCTGGTACCACGCTTTGAGAGAAACACAGAGAGATAGAGATAGAGAGAGATGGAGAGAAAGATATAAAAGAGAAAAAGAGAGAAAAAACGAGAGAAATAGACGAACCTCCTATTCTGGTACCACGTTTTGACCTGCGTGTCTGACAGTCCCATCCTGTGTGCCAGATCCATTCTGTCCTGTACACTCAGGTACTTTTGCTTGTCGAAAGTGTTCTCCAACTCCTGAAGTTGTTTGTCGGTGAAGATGGTTCGTGCCTTCCGTGCCTTTTTTGTACCATTCGGACTGTGTTCTGAGGGTGGGCTGCCGCGCAGCGAATCTTCCCCCAAAGGGCTGCCGCGCAGTGGACTCGCGCGACACTCCTCAGACGAGGCGCGCGGCTCCGACTCTGAAATCGAGGATATAGTCGCCGTCTGGAGAATATGTGAAGGATACGGTGGCTATACTTTCGGATGTGTTGATTTCGACTATGTACATTCACTTACAGGAAACCTATTTTTATTAATAGTTAAAGGTTTGTGATAAGTTCACTATAAAAAATTACAACTTTCACAAATTAAACGCAAGACACCCAATTTTCACAGGTTGTAATATTCAAAATTATGTGTTTAGTTTTACTTATGTAGTTTTTATACATTTACAGTTGACCTGCCCCAAAACTACAGTACACAAAAACGTTCTTAATAGTAGAAAGGTATATCAACTGTCACTTCAAATTCTGACCACAGGTTCGTACCCCGTCTAAGGCCTAATTGCCAGTTGACCTGCCCAAAACTACCGTACACAAAGTGGATTAGTGTTACAAAAGATGTATTATTAGTGTAATTAGTAGTGGAACAATGTGCAAATGGGCTAATCCGAAAAGTGGCTAAACACTATCATTTTCCGGCTGAATTCTGGCAAATTGCCCGAAATTGGCCCCCGTTTGGATTGTTCGAATCGTACGTTCGAGTGCACAGAAAAGATAGACAGACAGGATGGACAATTATAAAAATGAAAGAGATAGTATAGAGTGTGATGGTACAGAAGACTATGGTTTTGTACAGGTTTTACAGGGACAACAAGTTTTACAACGAAAATTTTGTATGTTAGTTTTTGAGACTGTATGTTTAACAAAATAGATGATGATTGTAATTAACGTTAAATGTGACGACGAAAAGGTCTTTTTTGAGATTCGAGATACAAACCATAGCGAATTACAAATTCTAATTTTGTTTGTAAAACTGAATAAAACTGAATTCAATCAATACGTATGAAACTAACCGGTGCTGGTGTTGTGTTCAGTTTGCGAATGAAGAATATCGGAGATTCGGAAGGATGACGTCATCTTGCCACCGCCTTCCGAGCGAATTGGAGAGGTGCCAGAAAGGGAATCTGGCATGGTTCCAAGGAGGGAATTCGTGGTGGGACCACCCAGACAGAAAATGAATTGGCGCGGGTCCAACAAACTCATCTCGGGGGGGGATACGGTAGGGTAATGAGAGGAATTGCGACTAAACGAGAAAACGACGATGATTGGCTCGATTGCGAGGGGCGGGGCTTAGCGGGGGGGGGTATGAGGAAGGAGAGAGGGAGGGAAAAAAGGGAGAGAGAGAGAGAGAGGAAGATTAGAGAGAGAGAGGAGAGAGGGAAGAGAGAGAAAAGGACAGAGAGGAAAGGTTTGAAAATCATGAGCTATGAGTTTTCCCATTTCATGAATAAAATGAACCTTCAAACATGGAAACACTGATGAATCACACATTTCACATACAGTAGATTTTGTCAATATAAATGTTTTGATTTTGAACTTTTCTAAACCAGTGCAACATGAGACGCAATTAAAACTTTCAGGCAAATGTTCTAAGAAGTGAGCCGAAGTCAGCCAACTGAAAATAAGAAATATAACGTATTATCTAAGAATGTAACTGTTTTATATTTCCTGTTTCAAAAGAAGCAAAGTTCATTGAGTTTCTCCACATATTAGTGAAACATCTTCAAATTCAAAATACCATTGAAGTGTTATTGTCAAAACAGGCATAGAGAATAGGATACCCAAGTAAAACATAGTTTTCCAAAAAAGTTCTTCATTGTGTCAGTTCCCATGTGAAGTGACGTTACCTCAGGTTCCGTGAACTTCCGGTCACGTGTGAAACGACGTGTGACGTGTGAACGTGTACATTCTCACGCTTCTTCTCACTCGAAGTGCGAGCAAAGTGACACCTTTTATGGGCAGATGGGAACTGCACGGGAGGTTATAGGGGCTGGTAATTGTCGTATTGAGTTCTAAACAGAATTCTTAACCAAGATTCACTGAATTTTCAAGTTGTTGAAAGTTAGGTTATGAAAAGACCGCTCTCTAGAAATAGTTGACTGTTTTCGTGAAATCCCTCGCAACATACCTCGTGAGGTTTTCTCGTAGTCCAGACAGAATTTTGTGAGGGAATCAAGTATGTTTTGACTTTCGGTCTCTTTCCATCTTATTTTCTCTTATTTTCTCTTTATCTCTTTTCTTTCTTTTTCATTTTCTTTCCCTTTTGTCTGTCTCGCCATTTCTGTAGTCGAAATGCTATACTAAACAGTTTCAAAACTCAAGTGTTATTATATCGCAATGGACACTTTGGGGGATAAACCAGAGTGGCCGCAACCTGTCAGATCTTCCGCAAACAACTAGTACCAGCTATACTAGAAGTAAATTGAATACTCACGTTAAAGGGACCGTACCTCTATAATGTGCAATGTAGGTAATTTTTGAGAAAAGAAAAAAGTCATTTATTCTGTTTTGAGATAAAAGTTCATACCGTACGAACAAAAAGTTCAAAAAACTACATTATTACGGAGCAAATAAGAAGCCAACAGGATTTGGGTTACTGTAATGCAGCAATCCTTAATCTATCACTGCTTTGTAGTTTTCATGATATTCAGAAATCGTTTTTCACAGATTTCAAATTGGTAATTTTGGCCATGTTTTGACTATGGTTTCGTATTTTTATGGACATTTTGAAAATTTTGTACGTAGGTGAACTCGGCGGTGTATGTACGTGCGCGTGGTAGCGCCACATTTTTGAGAACACGGAGCAAGACAGGCAGTCGACACCTATATGAATGATTTCTGTTTTTTAATGTGAACAATATCGACTAATCAGCTCGAACCTCCAAATTAAAGAGGAACGGTCCCTTTAAGTTTGCTTCCTAATGAGACATCGTACACGTTTTCATTGCACGTCAATGAATTCTGCTGAGTTTAACATGCTTCACGTGACTCTGCAATTGACTAACAGCATATATTTTTCAGTCTACTCGGGAAAAGATGGAATCTGTTAGGTATCTCGTGAATTTCACTCCAAATTTCCAGTGCAAGTTAATGTTGCTTTATCACGTTGTGCTTGTAGTGTGATGTTTTTTTGGGGGAAAATACGTTATGGCGTATATTAAGTACAAAATAGAACAAAGTTTTTGTTGTTTTCTATATTTCATGATACAAGAACACCTCGCTCCTGGAAACGATCTCTGCCAGTCCATATAACCTCCCGTGTTTATTCCCATCTGCCCATAAAAGGTGTCACTTTTAACACTTCCTCGAGTGAGAAGATACGTGATAACGTACACGTTCACACGTTCAACCATCGTTTTATCACGTGACCGAAGGCTCACGGAGCCTGAGCTAACGTGACTAGTCTTGAAACTCCCAACTCTTGAGATTTTTGTGTTTCGAAATGTTTCGGCATTCACACAACTAGGATTTTTTTGAACCTCCCACATTGTGAGCGTGAAACTAAACACAGTGGAAGTGAAATTCACGCTAAATAGTTCATTCCGAGTTTTGTTGGTTTCTGGGAAGTTAAACAGATGGTAAATATTTGTGTATTAATACATATCAACAATTTCAGATTTCACCAAAACTATTACTTGAACGGATCGTTGCAAAACAGCTTTAATTATGAGCATGTCGATCTGTTACTGTTAATTATAAAAACATTGATTTAAATGGTTGTAACAATCGGAAACCATTTCACGAAGTTCCACTTTGCGTTTTGCCGTCTTGTCTTTTCCATTCCTACGGAGACTCCTACAGTAAGATTTCGAACCTTCGATCGGAGATTGATCGGAGAAGTTGAGGATTTTCGTACCTCCTACTCGTTCTCAGGTAGAGTAAATACACGAGAGCTTTTTCCATGACTATATTTTCAGCTTCACAACAGCCTTTGGACAGTTTTTATGGTTACTGTAGGAGTCTCAGTAGGAATGGCTTGATCTGATATGTCTGATATGTTTTGACAAAAATGTACCCAACTACGAGTAAAAGGATCAAAAAATGATTCGATGTGAAGGTGAACGAGTTGGTTTTCAGGTTGAAACGTCAGTTAACAGTCCCCTATAACCTCCCGTGCAGTTCCCATCTGCCCATAAAAGGTGTCACTTTTCACACTTTGTTCTCACTGCCAGTGAGAAAAGACGTGAGAATGTACACGTTCACACGTCACACGTCGTTTTCACACGTGACCGGAAGTTCACAAAGCCTTGGGTACCGTCACATCACATGGGAACTGTAATACGAATACAGTATAACGTTCCAAGTAGTTATGCTCATATTCTGGCGGCGTAGCGATCCTTCAAAAATCTCATGAGATAGCTCATGAGCTATTCGCATGAGCTTCTTAAGAGACTCCATTGATTGCTATGCTACAACATCGAGAGTTCATGAGTAGTTCATGAGGTATCTCATGAGAAACTAATATGAACTTCTCATGAGATTGGAGGGATTGCTAGGCCACCTGAATTGAGATGGTAATAACTGACAGTAGTTTGTGAATTACTTGTGTACATTGTTGCGTGTTCGAAGAACAACTTATTTTCCATGATGATAGTTGGAATGAACGTTTAGCATTTATACGGAACACCTCGGAAATCAACTATTAGAAAAACAATATGTAAACGTTATTGGGTTTCTAGAGTGTGATTTAATGAATCAGGTGTTTTAAGAACATGTTATAATATACAATTAAATGAGTGAAAGAAAGGCAAATTTTCTTATATTAATTTAAACTTTTTGGTTAATTTTGATTGCATCGTTTCGCCGTTAAATCTCTTATATAGTATCTCTTGGGACAAGTGCTATTCTTCGCTTCCGGAAACTTTGCCGATAAAAAGAGACAGAAGTGATAATTTGCGGTGGTTGCCTTCACGTTTTACGCACCTGTAACTAGCCTTTTTTGCGCCTTTTTCATGTGCTTTGTTCACGTTTTTGGAGGAAAAGATGTGCTTTTTCAAGTGAAAAAAGAACAATAAGAGCAGTGAGTTGGGGGGAAATTGGAGGGTAAGTTGGAAAGGTGAAAAAGGAGGGGAAGAAGAAGAGGGAGTTAGTGCGATATTGAGAGGGAGTGAAAAGAGATAGAGAAGAGAGAGGTGAGAGAGAGTGAGAGGAGAACAAGAAGACAAGTAAGAGAGAGAGAAAGAGAAAAAGAAAGGGAGAGAAAGAGAGCGAGAACGAGAGAGATGGAGAGAGAAGAAGAGAACGAGAGAGAAACAGAGAGAGATGAAGAGAGAAAGAGAGAGATAGAGAGAGAGATAAAGATAGAGGGAGGAGAGGAAGAGGGACTTCAAGTTTGATAGGTATAGTTTGCTCAACGTGTTGAGACTACTACAGTACACATCAAAAATCATGGTTGTATTCTAATCCAAACTTCAACGTCCTTCAAAAATATCTGGAAATTGGTAGGAAACCTTAATGAAATGCAAACGTTGTCAACCTTTTTGATGCCTGAAACGTGTGTGTTTATTCTTTGGAGTCTTAGTATGCAAAACTGTATGTGTAAGAAAGAAAGAGAGATGGGTAGAGAGATAGATTGGCAGAAAGAAAGAGAGAACGAGGAAGAGATAGAGAATAAGGAGAGAAAGATAGAGATATAGAGATACTTTCATCTCCCCTCCTTATTGTTTCACCTCTATCATAAACAATCATCCCGCCACAGGTCAACGGTGTCAGTAATTACCGTAATGAACCGGAAGGTTAAAGGCACCTGATCGGTTGAATTACGAGCCGCGCACCTATTTGGAGCCTCGTTGCGCAACACGCAGCGCGAACAATGGTGGAGCAGTGCCTTTAAGGGAAGCCGCACACAGCGTGAACAGGATACTTGACATTATTGCGCATATACGCAATTGCACACACAAAACACACCGGAAGTGGATACAGTAAGACAATTGGGGAAGGTAAACATGAGATGTTGGGGGACATAATTAGGAGATTAGTATACTCCGATTCACTCATACGCAACCCTCTACAGTAACCCCTGATAAATTAATCACACATAACAAGTTATGTCCGTATTAATGTGGTTGTTTGATCTACAATGAACCGTGACCGCTGGGCAAAAGTCATGTTGGAATGGTGTCCCATTGATGCACCGAGAGCAACAGGAAGACCGAAACAACGAAGGAGGGATGAATTCGGAGAAGCTGTTAGAAGAACGTGGATGAGAACTGCCAGGGAAGAGCGAACAACTTGGAGAGATTACATGTTACGGCGAATCGTACTGGTTCTCATTCCGTAATAAATTATTGTATTGTGTCGTATTTTTCGATCTAGATGATATATTTCACGAACTCTGAAAACAACGCAAAAAAAAAATGCAAGGAAAAGAAGAGGATCTCGGCACTCCATCTTTCTTACGATGAAATTCACTGTACACAGTACGCGTATTTCCAGCTGGCTGACAATTCTACTGCGGTTGCTATATAGGATTTGTCAAACCGTTGTGGACACCGTACCATCGATTTCGTATGGGACGGGGTTTGGCGAGCGGCCAGTTCATCTGCGTATCATTGATCTACACACTCTCTCAACTGCTGCCAGATAATCAACGACCGCTCGTCTCGCATAGCTCAATCAATTGAACCCTCTGCTGTCTTCATGAGGAAAACGGCGACTATACTAGAAGTATTATTGAATAGTCACGAAAAGTTAGCCTTCTAATGAGGAATTGTTCACTTTGTCGTTGCACGTTTCTGAGTTCTGCTGTGTTTAACATGTTTCACGTGACTGTATATGTTTTCCTGCTGTGTTTGTAGTTTGATCCCGTTTCTTAGCGATCGAAGTTCGTACACTATGACGGGTATCAAACGGGACACAGGTATAGACAAACAGACGGAAATATCGTTGAATACCTGTTGATCGAATTCCAGAGTTGCGGTGTCGTTCAGGACTGATGCAAACAGCTTACATCTTGGTCTGTTCTTCGGTGTTTGTAGTTCGATCCTACACATTTAAGGCATAGTTTCAGAAATTGTGATGTGTATGGCGTTCAAACTACAATTATAATCTGGTCACTTCCTATCACAACTTTTTCGACTAATTCTCACTATAGTTCGTACCATTCCTATAGTCGTCGCCAACCGAAAGGTGGAAGGGTACTGTATATCTCACTTTCCGTTGTGTACGCACACATGTCTTCCATGTCAAAGCCTCCCCATTGAGTTCTCTGATGGCGCAGTGGCTCGCGCCCAACTACGAATCTTTTGCTCACAGGTTCGATTCTAGCGAGAGACGGAAACTTATAAATTTGGCACTCACTATACGGGAAGTTCAGGTGGGTTGTCTCAACCCAACAGCCGTACTCACAGAAAGAACTTTACTGAATGAATACTGTTACTTTCATCGTTCTTTCATTCTATTACCACTAATTTTCCTCAATAATGATTATTGTTACATTTATTTTGATAACATATATCTCGTATTTCGAATTGCCACAATTCGAAATCAATACAATTCGATCCCCCATAATGAGATCTCTTGTGTACGTATAGCAGCTAAACACACAGTTGCGAAATACATTTCCTGGCTTTTATTTTCACTTTCCATTTTTCATTCAGATGAATGAGTATGCATATCATTATTTCTAGTTCTAGTTTATTGTTAAATTAAGTTACTCATTCAAACAAAATATACCTGTGTTTTTGTAATAGTTCGATGCTATAGTTTTAACTTTGAACCATGGATCGTACGATTTTAAATGTTTAACTAGCACATGATTTAAAATTTTGTTATTCCGGTTGTAATGAATTCTGATAACCGGTCAAAAATATTGTTATAAACTTTTCATGCATTTATCGTCCAATTCAACTGTTTTTGAGCGGCTCACAACAACTTGAATTGTAATTAAAATGAAATAGTTATCATATTATTCCTCATTTGTACGAAACATACACATCATAATTCATTAATTTGAAATAATAAAACAAGATGTCAATCATTAATTTGTTTTCATTTCAATACAAATAAACCGAACATAAATATTGTGACATCATTTCGCTTTATTAAAATAGTATTTTCGTGTTATTATGCACTTCTATGAATAGATTTCGAAAGCTGCACCAAAACAGCCGATTTTATATTGATTTGTTCAAAGGTTCATGTATTATGCGTATATAACGTGGATCGCTGGTTATATTATCCAACTGGATTTTCAAATGCAACTCTGCTTAATCGTTTTACTAAAAATGTTTTCATCTTTTACAAACAAGACCAGCATAACTGCACATTAAATTATCATTCATCAAAATTAGGACACACAAAATAATTAAAAAGCAGGGTGAATTGTTCAGCTTGCAGCATCTTTCAACTAAGTAAAATTTATTATTGATTATATTCTTATATTCTTATCCAATATTTATGAGCTATGTGTACGGTTAAGTTGCAACTGATTCAAGACAATGTCGTTTTTGGTCTATAATTCGTTCATTATGGCGGGGATCCCACCACAACTGAGATTCTCAGCTTCAACGTTGCCAAATACCTAATGATTTCCGTTTTTCGCACAGTTTCCCACAGCCCCACGTGGTTGCATCGATTTTCGATTATGTGTTCGTTTTGCAATATTATCTCGCCCAATAACTATTCGGTTTTTGAAATCTCGGATTTCATGCTCTAAAATTTCCTTATCTCAGTTCTTTCGATTCATCGTTTTTGCTAGGTTTAAAACCGTTCGGATCTTAACCATTGTTTACTTGGTTGAGTATTAGATGTGTACTCTTTGACTATGGCATTCCCAAACTTCCGATTTCACCATGGCAAACAAAAATGTGGGCGGGGCTTCAACATTCTGGGTTTGCCATGGTCAAGATTTTCTCAGAGAAAGTGGAAGTCATTGTACTTTTCCAGAGAAAAATCTGATCAAGACAGCTGTAGTTGAACCTGTCGAGTTCCTAATTCAACGAATGCATTCAGCAGTTTCGTTTTTATCCTATGCAGTTGAAACAACATAACTGTTATACTAATTCATTTGTTCATATGCATGAGAACCGACTTCAATCGAAAATGACTTAACTACATGAACTTGAGAAAAGGGGGAAAAGAAAAAATAAACTAACACAACATTTAGACATGAAATCTGATAATGCGAAGAAAATCACTGAAAGAGGCAAATAGTAAGAATGTTGGCTTTTCCCTGTTCTTGCGAACAGTTTCTCTCCTTTTTTCCTTAAAAAGAAACGTTCGATTCAGGGGGGGGGGGGGGGGGGGGGAAGCTAGTTTAGGCACCCCGGGGTACCTAAACATAACGTTGTGAGCGCCAAAACAGCCTAAAACATGTAAGCCATTGTGAATTACGTTTGTTAGTTTGAATATGAAATGGTATCTATCTGTATTCTTCAGGAGCTCTTTTGTAAAACTTAATGAGATTTCGCTGGTAGGTTGATCATAAGAACAACCAGACCAAAGTTTTTCATTAATTAGTCCAAGCATAGTAGGAACCCGAATCAGTTTGTTGTTTCGTGGTCAGCGTTATTCAGTTTTCAGATAGCTCTGCTTCTTTTATGGTCTGTGATTCACTTGTCATTTTTTCTAGTGGGACGTTTATAACTTCATTACTTTTCTATATTCTACAGGGACATTCACTTCATGCTCCAAACTCTTTCTTTCAGTATTTTCATCTATCGAATTGATTTAGGATAAAATCTTCTTTGACCTCGATTTTTCTCCAAATGTCGAGGACTCTTTGCCCCAGTTTGAGCAATTCAGCTAATCTATGCATTTCGTAGTATGATCCTGATTCCCAGCCGAATGTCGTAGAATATCTGTAGTTTAGTGGATCCAGCTGAACAGTGTCCTTTTTGTTATTGTTATATTTATTTAAGACAAAAATATTTGTTGTCATTAAGACTTTTTGGATGTTATTATGGAAATATGTGCTCAGTGAAAGGTGCCACTCAAAATCGTTTCGAACCTGATTCAAGACGAATTTGGTGCTACTTTTTAGTTGGATCTCCTTTCTTTTTAGTCGAATGTCGGAGATTTCATTCGGTAGTTTGATCAATTCCTATGTTTTCCTTATTTTGTAGTTTGATTTCCTCCCCTTCCACCCGGTTATTGATTCTGCAATTTATAGTCGTCGCCAACGGAAAGGCAGAAGTGTACTGTATATATAAATATCTGCTGTGTACGGCAGTGGTCTTTTGCACGTCGATACGGTTCCGGCGAAAGACGAACATTTATAAATTTAGCACCCCTCATCCGTGGTCTTTGTACTCTGTAATTTGATCTCATTTGAGTTTTAGTCGAATGTCGGAGACGGAAGTGGAACGTCTTTTCTCCATCTGCGACAAAGAGGGAAAGGGGTTTTTGACCGAAGAAGATCTGAGGAGTATCTGTCCCCAGCTCAGTCAGACGGTGGGTTCAGATTAGTTTTCATTTTTAAACAAATTTTCACATATTTATTCACTTTTACGAGATGAAGTTCATAGAATTCATTGACCCCTTCTGAGCGCCTAACCAGTCGGCGGCCACTTTTGTAGCGGCTTCGACAAGAAAGTGTACCGGTCCGAGAGACGTCGACGATCCTAGATTCTATGCGGCCTTTTTGACCTCCACGCTCTCCTGTTTGGCAGTATTCGCAGAACCTCTGGCCCGGCGGGATGTGTGAGCTGAGAAGTAGTGTATGCTAGACGAGACGCAGGACTAAAACTGAAACCCGGGATGTTCCTGATTGTGACCTCAGTACTGTTTCAACAATAGTAATTGCGTATTTTCCAGGACGTCTCTTTCATTTTCGACCAACTGGACCGCGATTGTTCGGGAACGATTGAGAAATCGGAATTCATCGAAGGATTTGCGGATGCGGTCAAACGAGGAGAGACCAGTGGTACAGTCGATGAATGTTGATCTTTGATCGTTGAACTCGAAAATTTCTCAAACCAAACTTCAGGTTCATCTCGAGAGCCATTCTGAGAAAATTACATTAATCCATAAGTTATAAAATTAGTAGAACGTTGCGCCTCTGACACACCCTCAAGGCTTGCTTCCGAATTTCGAAAGGACGTCTATTTAGTTTTTCTCCAGTTTCTCTTCATTAGATGTTTGTATAAAAAAATCATCGAATAGTTCTTTAATTTGATAGGTCTTGAAAAATACAAACATCTCATGAAGAGAAACTGGAGAAAAACAAAATAGAGTACCAGGGTATGTTTATCAATTAAAATTCATTCAAAATCAGTTACACAATCACAAAAAAGTACTTTCGAAGTTTTATTACGAAAAATGCTTGAAGGACCAAACTTTCAATAAGGAGTTCGAGAAAGAAATTACTCAAGCCCAAATTTCTTTCAATTCAAATTTCAGGTATGGGTGGTCTAAAGCGGCGGGCGTCCGTGGTCGAGCACAACCCGGCGGACCACCCACGACGGAAACAGGAGGAAGTGTTCGAGAGCGACGTCGACAGTGGGGTAGGTCAAACAGATGACGTCATTCTTTGTTTTTGTGGAGAAGGTCTATTATAATATCTCAGAAATAGAGAAGGAGTTTGTATACTTGTGTGACCTTTCTCGAGAAGGTCTCATGAATCACAACAATAAAAAACCACGCCAAAGTTTTTAAGTAAAAAACCACGCAAATGAACGTACGATGAAGAAACACAATATCTGATGTATTAGGGAAACTAGATTCCGTACTGAAATGGTCGAATTTCGTAGTTAGAAGTACTGATGTTAAAAAAAGTGAACCTCGATGAAAAATGAAATGTGTAGTCTAAATGTTAGATTTTGTTGTTTGGAAAAAGTACGGAAATAACCTATTGAAACACGGTATGTGTAGTCTGAGAATGCGGACTGTAGTTCGATTTATGATCTTTGTAGTTTGCTCGCCCGTCCCTGCTCCGTCCCTTCGACGAGGAGGTGTATCATTCCGAGTCGGACACCGCCATGAGCCTCGACTTTGGCCTTCCATGGTGAGTGAACAAATTTTTCTTTGTAGTTTGGCCTGTAGTTTGATCTGAGTACAGAACATAATTTTTAATTTTGGAATATCACAAAGAAACGTGATTGAAGTAGAAACAAAAATAGTTGTTTTGTACACAGTAGAAACACACCGAGATAGCATACACCAAATTGACTTGGTTTCAGAGAACACCCAATATGCTTCCAATTTTTGAACAGCCGGTGTTATATAACTATTGAAAGCTTGTGAAAGGGTTGAATTTCTTCTCGAAGTGAAGTGAAAAGAAAGTATATCTTTTGATTGAAATGAGTTTGTTACTTTTCATTTCAGCCAAGAAGAAGTGGTTCTGCTGTATGAACAACTACAGAACGCCGGCATGCCCAAGATGCTGAGCAAGTTTGAAAAGGTACAAATTTAGCAAGGTTCTCACACAAACTTTAGCGACAACGATATTCCAAATGAATAATAATCACAACTATGAATCACCCTAATAATCTGGTTAGAAATGTCGTTGGGAATGACAAAACCAGATTTTTGGTATCATTATTCGACACTCCGCTAATATTCTATGGCTGCTGAAGGAAGTTGTGTGTTGTATCCTACATGTAATTGCCTGAAACTGGAGTGGGTGACGATTAAGCTCAAACACATTGAGCGGATGTCTCTTATGAAAAACTATATGAGTTGTTTCTCTTCCAACTTCCACAGAGATATTTTATTCTTCTAAACCATCCATTGTGATACTCTGAACTTTCTGTTGATGTTTGAAATCCAGTTATAGATTGTAGCTTAAAGCCTTTCAGCTCAATCGTCACCCACTCGAAATTGAATTTCAATTTACTTGCAATGTTATGTTCCAGGTTGTCGGCTCGTTCTACAAGGAATTCAAGGAGAAGAAGACGGAGAACGAACGACTGCAACACGTGTACGAGAGGTATAGAGTAAAGTCGTCGCCAACGGAAAGGCGGGAGGGTACTGTATATCTAGCTTTTCGCTGTGCACGCACACATGTCCTCGATCCCAAAGCTTGCCCGTAATGTACTCTAATAGCGCAGTGGTTAGCAGCTTGCTACGAATCTTTTGCAGGTTCAATTCCGGGGAGAGACAGAATCCTATGAATTCGGCGCTCACTATAGTGAGATAGGACTACAAACTACAACTATTTTTAATCTAGAAAAGAACATACCGAATGTTGCACATTTTACTAACTAGACAAACTTTTGACATCGAAATACACTAAAGCATTAAAATTTACAATTTCTGAGTGGTATTTAGTGAGTCGAATTCTTCCATTAAATTCCAACCTCTTCAAATGATTCACAAGGTTTTTTTCACTTTTAAATAGTTTTCGATGATTTTTGTCTTTCAGTGAGCGCGAGATGTACAACAGACGTATGGAGGAGGTGGAGAGTGAGATAGACCAACAACTGGCGATCGCCGAGAGAAAGGCGAGAGAGGAGGTTAGATTCTTTTTTACAAATAACAAAAATAGGTTTTCAAAATAAAAAAATGCGTTACGAAAGTAAGAGATTGAGAAAGTCTGGTTTCATCAGGAAAAAGGAGAAAACTACTAGCGAGTGCGGAGAGAAAGGCGAGAGAGGAGGTCAGTCGGTTTTCCCAACAAAAATGAATTGAATGAACAAAATAGAATAAAAAGGTTGGAATAATAAACGAGATTGGTGAAAGTAGATAAGCGGGTTTCGTGTGAAAAAAAGAGATAGCAAACCACTGGCAATTGCAGAGAGACGAGCTGGGGAGGCGGTGGGTTAAAGGTAGTCTGACAGGAACCGAATATCGTGCCTTGCGCTCCACGGTTAATCCCGTCGCTCCAATGCAAATGCGCAACCAAAACCCATTTATTGATATTTTTCTGTAACATTTGATCACTATTCATTTGTAGGTATTATAAAACGTGGTTTTTGGGGCGTATTTGTATTGGAGCGACAGAATTAACCTTGGAGCGCAAGGCACGAGATTCGGTTCCTGTCAGCCCATCTTTAATGGTTACGGAATACAATTAGGGACCGAATCCTTGTAGTGTGAGCTCACGCCGTCACTCACGTTTTTTGAGCTATCAATGGGGTCAGACTACACATATGCAGGAATAGGGCAACATATACACCAAGAAGGCTTGGTTTGAAACAGGCGAATCCCAGCTAAGCTAAATACACAAGAATTCACTACCTTCTACATTACATTTTTTCAAGGAAAGCGCCCGTCTAACCCGAGAAAAAGAGGAAATATGTGAGAAACTAAAAATTTGAACTCAATTATCAACTTAATCCGGTCGCCATTGCTGGATACGCAAACTTCTGACTATAAGAACAACCTTCAATTCTGAACTTCGCAAAAATCTCGAAAACAAGGAACATGTTTTGTATTTATAATGAGTTTATTATGAATACAAAAATAATAAATTTATTCAGGAGCGAGCCCGTCTAACCCGAGAAAAAGAGGAAATGCGCGAGAAACTGGAAAGTGAGATGAGGGAAATGAGGAGCAACATCTCGCGACTTCAAAGGATGGAAAGAGTTTTGGTACAAGAGGGGGAGAAACTCAGTCATCAGAAAGAATTGAGGGAGAAGCTGAAGGTACGTCTCTCTCTCTCTTTCTATTTCTCGTTCTCTCTATTTCTCGCTCTCTCATTCTCTCACTCTCTCTCTCTATCTTTCTCTCTCCCTCTCTCTCTGTAAACAAATATTTCTCTATCTCTCCGTCTCTCTCTCTCTCTTTCTACTTCTCGTTCTCTCTATTTCTCGCTCTCTCATTCTCTCACTCTCTCTCTCTATCTTTCTCTCTCCCTCTCTCTCTGTAAACAACTATTTCTCTATCTCTCCGTCTTTATCTCTCTCTCCGTTTCTCCCCTTTTGTTCTCTTACCTTCAGATAAACGGACTGAATAAAGTGTGTTCTGAGCAACTGTAGTTTCTCCGTTCCACGTGAGAATTACCGTTTCCGTTCACTTTTGAACTCGACATTCAGAAAGTTTTCCGAAGTCAATAATGTTCGCACTATGGTTGACTTGCTTATTTCGAGTGTTCGTCATTCATTTTGTGTGAACAACACCTTTTCACTATAGCATCAGAATATGAAAAAAACACTTCTCGTTCATTTTTTCAACTGCAGGAAGTTTCCGGCGAGAACAACGAGCTGCGGAAGTCGATGGCCGAGAATCATCTGGAGCTGGCGATGATCAAAAGCGAACTGGCACACGTTCGATCCGACTACGAACACAACACCAGCGAGTTGATGAGACACAGAGGTAAAGTAGTGACAGTTGTAGTTTGAGCTGGAAACACGCGGTGACTTTTATCAAAGATTAATGGTTTGAAACTACGAACACCTTAGGATACGAAAACACACCCTACGGACCTATCTCTGAACCGTTCCAACACAAGAGGTCGAAAATGGACAGGTCCAACACCTCATTATCTCGTTATAACCTCATTATAAACGGGTGTTGCTATCATGTGTCATTTGGAGTCGGAACGGTTCGTATTTGGGTGTTGGGACCGTGCACGCCGGTGCCTACGTAGAGACCTACTTTGACAGTCATCGTGTTGGTTGTAGTTTGAAACTATTGAAACAGTTGTAGTTTGATCTAGAAACACGCCATAACTGACGTGTTCCGACCAAAATAGCATCAAACTACAAAAACCGAGGGATAGGGCAACGTGAGAAACCAACATCAGCGAGTTAATGAAACAACGACGTAGAGTCCTTAGCGCTCACTTCTTTGACCTCATTGCCATTGCACTTAGTCCTTGAAAGCCGTATTTACGTATATTCCGATTTTTCCTCTTCATCCTGCGTCTCCTCACACATACACTATTTACCTGCACTCACATCTTGTATACAAGTATCGCAGAATGATCTGTCCTAATGGAAACCAAAGTACTTCGGTTCGGAAGACTAACACTTCCTAGCCCCAACAATTTGCAAAAGCGGTCTGCACAAAACTATGTTTGGTTATATGAATGTGCTCAGTAAAAGATGTACTCAAAAATCGTTTAGACCCTGATTCGAGACGATTTTTGGGTTGTTTTTCTCAGAGGTTGGGTAATCATCATCATCAGTTGACAGTTGTTGTTGTTTAGTTACATGTTTTGGTTTGAACATTTGTCCTTTCCAGACGAGTATTCCTCGGCGGCTGAGGAGAGCGAAAGTACACAGAAACAACTGCTGCTCATGTTGTGAGTTGCGTTTATGAACAAAAAAGTGAATTATTAGAGCCTCACTTAGAGATATCATCAAACCGACATGAACAGCCTCTTATCGGTTTGATGACATATCAGACTCAATATTCAATATTTATTCGACAAATTCACGTATTCGACACATAGAACAAACATAAACTAATGTATCACATGGTGTTCTCTCAACGTCTTGTTCCATGTGCTTTTCGAACGAGGGAGAGCCAAGGTTCAGAGCGTAAAGGAACAATGTCAGAATTGACGTGAAGTTGAGGTTATGGCAATACCAGATTATATCAGATTCATATCAGATTATCTCAAGATAATATTTTTAGTGCATTTATTATTAATGTAATAACTATATTCTAGTTAACTCTATTTTATTTGATCTAATTCGGTAGGCAGGCTAGGATGGAATTATTGGGATGTTCCTGAGTTTAGGCTCGGTTGAGTTTTGCAAGTTGAGTTCGAAGTGAGATGTAACTGTCTCAATAAGATAATATACTTGTCGCCAGAGAAAGACGGGCGTATACTGTACATCTCACTTTGTCCTGTGCGATTCGTCGACAAACTTCCTATAAGCCCAGTTGGTGTAGTGGTTAGCGTCCGCGCCTCTCAAACTTTTGGACCCGGTTCGAGTCTCACGTGAGGCGGATATTTTATAAACTGGCGCCCACTATACAATATACGGCTGAAATAGTTGCCGGAATTGATCATTAAAGTTTTGAAACTGAAAAAAAAATGACACAACAAGGCCAGATTAGGTGAAGTGGTGAAGGTGAAGTGAATTTTTTTCAGTGAAGCCAACAAGAAACTGCAAGAAACGAATGACAGTTTGCGTGGAGCCTTGGACAGTCGGGCGGGAGTTATGCGACAGTTCAATTTGGTCAGTTCGGGATAGTAAAAAAGGGGGGGGGGTATACTATAGGCGCGTTCGCAACGTGGTTTGTGAGGAAAAACTGATCGTATGAATGTTGTGAATTGAAATTACACAAGAGAAAGAAAGACACTTTATATATTTGTTACTAATACATTATCTTCAATGTGGGACCCACAAATTGAATATCTTTACTGCAAATATGAACAAAAATTATTGCAGTGAACACACGAGCACATTTTACATAATATCATCCGCAAGTCTCCTAAAGAGAAACGTTTTGTTTGAAATTAATAAAATACAAGTATTATCGGAGTTGTTTGCAGCGTACCCCCTCTCCTTCTGTATTCCACCGTGACAATTCTTCCTCCCAACTGAACACGCCGCAGACGGAGGGGCGGAGCTTAGTTTCGGCACAGGGACAATACGCCAGTTATCAGACGGACGAGGAGAATGGTTGGTCAACTTGAAAAATTTATAATTTAGTAAAAATTTATAACTTAAATATATATAATTTAGTCTAGGTGTCACACATCGCATAAGAGTATGGTATAGTATAGTCGTCGCCAACGGAGAGGCGGGAGGGTACTGTATATCTCACTTTCCGCTGTGTACGCACACATGTCTTCGATTCAAAAGCCTGCCTGTCATGTGCTCCAATAGCGCAGGGGTTAGCGCCCTGCTACGAATCTTTTGCTCCCCGGTTCGATTCCGGCGAGAGGCAGAAACTTATGAATTTGGCACTCACTATAATTGTCACTATAATTACACACGAGAGTCATACAGTATGACTAACGGTCTTGCCACATTTCAAAATAGTGAGGCCTCGAAAAACAGAAACCTAAGAATCGTCTTGAATCAGGATGGAAAAGCTTCTGAGCACATATTCTAACTGCTTTCTTGGAGAATTTTAAAATTGTCGTTGTAGTTTGATCTAATTTCAACCGAAATACAACGGGATCAAACTACAAACACAGCGGTACTGTATTTTTTTGAAAACTACTAACAAGTCTTTAATTTTAATTAAGTTAAATTAGTGTATTAGTTATGATCTAGTCGGAGGGATCTCCTGAAGATGCCTCAACCTCCGACTAATACTGCATCGTCGAGATTCGGAGGCTAAACGATGCACTAATTCAACCAAAACACTATACTTAACCCACTTTAACAACATGACTTCTTCTTTTCTTATTTATTCAACTAAGAATATATCAACATTTTGTAATGCATTCGAACCTTTTAACATATACCTATTATCTCAACCAACTACTTGTTTTTCTAATACATCGTGTATACTTTTTTGGAGAGAGCGAACCCTCTATTGTTTTTTGAATGATGAATTATATTTCCAGATTCCGGTCTGCTGACTTCCTTCGATTACGTGGAAAATAAGCCGAAGGGAGATGTGGAGCCGCTTGTGGTCAGAAATTTTGTTCAATTTGAAAAGGCATTCAAAAATCAGAATAGAATAGTGTATTTATCGAATAAAAAATACAGTAAAATCACAAAATCGTTCGAGACTCCCGAACGAAATGCATTTCAAATAATGGCGAAAGTATTCGACATCTTTCACTTACGCTGTGAAGATGCGTCGCCGGCCAATTCCATAAGGAATCCGGTATTTCGTTAACCAATCAGGTAACCTTAACCGGTTTACCTTGTCAACCCTTTTGTTTACCCTTTGTTAACCCTCTTTAACAATGTCTTTTGGGGGAAATTTGAGGTTACCAAGTGATACCAAGTGGTTAACAAAGGGGTTAACCAGGTAACCCGGTTATAGTTAACTGATTGGATTAACGAAAAACCGGGTTAAATGAAGAATTCACCAAGTATCCGACATCTTTCACGAGCTGTCAAGATGCGTCGCATGTGGGACGACCATAGATGAATTGTAGTTTGAACGCTATGAACGCCATGAAAACAACTGAGACGAATTATAACTTTTGCCGGGTACATCGTAAAGGTCTGATCCGAAAAACTTCAATCAACCTCTTTCAAGTTTCACGGCACTTTCACAACTTTACAATAATAATTGCTTCACGTGCTCTAACGTTCACGTTTCTTTCGAAAAACAACGTTTCTAGGGTTTCGACCCGGAAAACAGACACCCGTATTATTCACAAAAGCGTGTCTTCAAGGTCAATGTGAATGAAACTCACGTTTTTCACGTGAAAGTTCACATATTTCAGGGTTTCAACGCCGCAAACGGACCGGCGGAACGGACGTTCCGCGTAGTGATGTGCGGAGACGCGGCGGTCGGGAAGAGTAGTCTGGTGATGCGGTTGATCAAAGGGCAGTACACTAAGCAACTGCCCAGCACTTTGGGTAGGTCAAAACCTCTTTCTCTTTCTCTCTCTTTCTCTCTATCTCTCTCTCTTTTCTCTCTCTCTCTCTCTCTCTCTCTATCACTCAATTTCGGTAGGTGAGGTATCCTAAGCAACTGCCCAGTACTTTGGGTAGGTCAAAACCTCTTTCTCTCTCTTTCTCTCTGTCTCTCTCTCTCTTTTCTCTCTCTCTCTCTCTATCACTCAATTTCGGTAGGTGAGGTATCCTAAGCAACTGCCCGGCACTTTGGGTAGGTCAAATAATGAACGCTTCTTTATAGTGGGTGCCCAATTTATAAACTTCTGTCTCTAGTCGGAATCGAATCTGCGAGCAAAAGATTCGTAGCATGGCGCTAACCACTGCGCTATTTTACCATACAGCAGGCAAACTTTGAAATAGAAGACATGTGTGCGTACACAGCGGAAAGTGAGATATACAGTATCCTCTCGCCTTTCCGTAGGCAACGACTATAGCAAAAAACGATCTTCCCTGATTGGCCAGGCCTTGACGAGATCGCAATGAAAAGATTATACCAACTCGAAATTTGGAACTTGTCCAACTTTTTGGAACTTTTTGGAACTTTTTGGAACTTGTCCAACATGTGCAACTTTAAAGAAGGACGATAATGTGGACCAATCCCGTGTCAACGGTCCTTTAAACCCGATTGAAAAATGTATTGCAGTTTGAAGGACTGAAGCGTTGGGATTGGACCACATTATCGTCCTTCTTTTAAACGAATTGTTATTGGGAACTCAATATGAAACTGGTTTCAGGTGTCGATTTTCATGTGAAGACGGTCAATATCGATGGAAGAAATGTGGCCTTGCAATTGTGGGACACGGCTGGACAGGAGAGGTAAGAGAGGGAGAACAGGAAAGAAGAGTGAGAGAGAGATATAGAAGAAAATAGATAGATAGAGAGAGACTGATGGAGCAAGAAAGAGAGAAGAGAGCAAAGAGCAGAGAGACAAATGATAGACAGATAGGGAGAGGAGCAGAAGATCGAGAGGAGAGAGGAGAGGAGAGAGAAAGAGAGAGAGAGAATACGCGAGAGAAAGGAAAGAGAGACAGAGAGAGAGACAGCGAAAGGGAGGCTGAGAGAGAAGGAGAGAGAAAGAGAGAGAAAGAGAGAGAGAAAGGAAAGAGAGACAGAGAGAGAGACAGAGAAAGGGAGGCTGAGAGAGAAAGAGAGAGAAAAAGACAGAGAGAATCTCCAGATTCCGTTCCCTGTGCAAGTCGTATTTCCGTCGTGCCGACGGGGCTATCCTTGTCTACGACGTCTCCGCCGAACAGTCTTTTCTACGAGTTCGTGACTGGGTCGACACCATCAAGGTTAGTTCACGTGATAGTCACGTGATAGTCTTCACGTGATACACGAGGTGTTACGTTGTTTCACGTGGTTTCCACGTGTTAGTCATGTATGATAGAACTTCACGGCAGATTTTCCACCTTTCCAAGTTTTCGGAAAGCCTCACGTTCTGTAGCTTCAATCTTGAACCCTACACGAAAAAATTGAAAAGAGACCTTCCCTAGACCTTTCGGAAGTTTCAACATTATATCGAAAAAGATCTTACTAAAAAGCCGTTCTATTCTCTATGGTAACAAAAAGCATTTGAGTTCACGTGTTGTTTGACGTGAATTTCACGTGACTTTCACGTGTTCCAGGAATCCGTGCAACATTCGATTCCTGTGATTTTGGTGGGAAACAAAAGTGATCTGCGACTAAGCGACGTCGATGGGGTTCCAACACGCGACGGGGCGGCTATGGCGGCGGTACGCTCGTTTCTCTCGCACTCTCTCGATTTCATATACTCTTTATGGCAGTGGGAGGAAGAGATGTTACTCTGGCACTCTCTCAATTTCATACACTGTTTCTATCGAAAACGTGTGATTAATAGAATTTTTAGTTCTGTTCATGCGTATAAATATAATCATACAACAAAACTCTATTTCGATAGAGATCAGCTGTAGCAACTATCACACTTTACACATCAATAAGTGAGACACACCGTATGTTGCGCACTTTTTCAAAAATGAAAACCAGTACTTCTTTACTGCGTGTTCCTACGTGCTATGTTTGTCTCTTTCAGTATTTTACCGACTTCAAAAACTGAAATATCTTATATTCAGTATGTTTTGAAGTATGTTTTATTCCAGGCAATGGGTATTCTGTTCACTGAGACTAGTGCGCTGGACGGTTCGAATGTGGAGGCAGCCATGCTGACTTTGGCACGGTACGACAACTACAACTAATCAATATAATAGTAATCATGAACATTTAATCAAAAAGTGGAAACTCGCCCATGTTACGATTGAATCTTTCCATTTACCTACATGAAAAATGCATGCATACTCAAGTATCTATATGTATACTATTATTAACTTTATTTTTATATTACTTACTATAAATCCTATTTCCAGTGAACTAATGGCCGTGGAAGACGTGGAAATTCGATCAACTTCCGTCGTTTTGTCGCCGCGACAAAAAAAGAGCGGCGGCTGTTTTTCACGGTGCAAATCATAGATATCGATTGGTATTTATTTACTGATTGGGGAGATCAAAACTATATTGATTATTGTTCTATCTTCTCAAAATCATAGATATCGAATGATATTGATTTTCCCAATGAGATCGGAACTGGGCTTACTGTACCTGCAAATTGTTGAGAAGTAACTATTTATCGAATTTTCTCAGAATATCTAAAGTAAAGTCGTTTCACTAGGTCTATAAAACGATGTCTGTCAACTTTCATGTAGTAACTCCTACAAAGAATATACTTCTCCAAAAGTACAGTCGAGTAGTCAAGTTTATTCCCAAACAAATTTCTCTTGTAAAAATTCTACGTTGTGGATGATGCTAGAATTAACCAATTAACTCTATGAGGGTGATCATAGATTAGTTGTAGTTTGATCGGCACACACGGCGAAGATACAAATAAACAAAGTGAGATCAACCTACAACACAGCAGAATTGACAAAAATTTACCGTTTGGGCAAATTCCGAACTGTTCAAGCTGTTTACTATTCTGGTAACAAACTTGAACATATATATTTTGATCAAAATTAATAACCTTATTCAAGTGTACTAACAACTTTTCACTATTGTACAGGTAAATACACCAAATGTGGCCTTATTTTTCTAAACAAATAGCATTTCCTAACCTCGTTATATTGATGTTGATTATGCGTATATAATTTATGATGTGCTTAGATGTTTTGCGTGTCATCGCTTAATTCTAAAATAATAATATTCTCGTAATTGTTCTTTGATGCATTATTAACCAACTCTAGTGACCCATACTAAGAACGATGTACGTCTTAACTATTATTACTATAAAATATTTTTTGATATCTTCAAATTCTCTACAGTCCGGGAAATTATTGAAACCTAGACACGAGTTTATGTTAACATGTACTCATTAAACTATTTCTGTGACGGCATTTCAAAAAAGAGCAGTGTAGAAAGTAATTTCATGTTTTACATCAAATTAACGCAATAACTAACAATCAAAGCAGCAAAACAAAAACTTTCAACATTTTAAAAATTGCAAAACCAATACACGTCAAAATAACCGGTGGAATCTTTAATAATAGTATAATCGATGTGACTAAACTATATGTAACATCCCGTTATAATCAACGCTTGAACGTTATTCTTAACTATTTAACCACTCACAACACTTTAACCTTATCTTTACTTAAGATCAATCGTAGATTCTTAACAAAAACCAGAAACCATCCTATAGTGGTTGAATTTAGTTAATTTTTAGGAGTTAATTTTACAAATGTGTCACATCTTTTACGCTACACGTCACACTATCATCAACAAATGATCGGTTACGTTAAATCGAGATCAAAAACCACAAACTACAACTAAACTGGGTAGAGAACACATTGCCTGAGACAAAAAGGAGATCCGGGAGAATAATTGATAATTGATCAAGGCGGGGGGTCGAAATCGATTATTGACCAGACGTCCCTGGCTGCTGAGCATTCTGAAATACAAACAAGTATATGAGGGAATGTCCGAATCATATAGTTTGATCTCGTTACACGGCAAGATTCACGACTTTGACCCTAAAAACAAAAAGACCAAACTACAAACACAATAGGATAGGTCAACCTATGGAAAAGCTGAACTCCCCAACTGAAAGATTACTATAATTATTATTATTATTACTATTATTAACTATAACTATACCTGTTCGACCATTCTCAGCAGTTGATCTCTGTCCATGTTCAACTGTCGCTTCGTCGACATCAGTTGCACCAACATCGCCTGCAGCTCCTGTTCTTCCTGAAATTAAATGGACCAACTATAACTGAACTATTATATTAATAATATATAGAGAATTTAATATATAGATAGCCAGATATGATTTGGCCGATTCGGCTAAATAGCCGGCTGCACCAACATCGCCTGGTAATACTTCAGTGACATCATGTGCACTCTTCTAACCGGGTATTTCGGCAACGTAACCATTTTGGTAACCTGTCAAACTTCAGTAATAGACGCACTTCAGTAAGGTGTGACTATTGCTCGATAAGGGAGACGTATTTCATTTCAAATATACAAAACGTTAAGATTCTGCATCAAAACCAGACCATTTTTACCGGCCTTGGCGCCTTTTAATCGGCAAACAGGTACTTTGCTGGCTGGTGTGATATACTGAAACTTCTTTTCTATCATTTATTTTACTATAAAATGAAAACTATTTATATACCTACCGCTTTCAACGCCTTCATCTGTTTCTCGCACTTGGCGATCGGATCCATTTTGGGAGGTCGCGAGAGACCATGACCGCCTCTGCCCTCTTCACTATCGCCCATCTGCAAGCAATGTAGTTTGGTCTGGATACCAGACAAAGTGACCAAACTACAAACACAGTGGAAAATGAGTGACACCGTGTATCACCCATCAGTAAGAATACACATGAAATGAATATTGAAACAATATACACAGTATAAAATCGGTATAACAATAAACCCATTTTTGCCAGAAGGGATAATTCGCATATTTTCCTTTCACTGTCACCCATCTGCAATCAATGTTGTTTGATCTCAACCAAAAATCAATAGGATCGACCAAAAAGCGATGGATCAAACTACAAAAGGCAGCGGTAGAGCAAACAGACACTGTAGAGCTTTGCTTCAGAGTAACAGTTGATGAAGTATGAACTTTGCGTGACAGCTACAACGCGAGATAAATAGTGTGACTCAATCCGTTTGAGCTTGATCGTTGAGACTCAAAAATTTGGTGAACTATCTGATATCTTATGACAATTTTTTTAATTGAAATTTTTACAAAATATTAAACGGCAACGGCAGCGATATCAATAAAGTATAAGATAGACGAATAGGTTGAAACCAATACAAAGAGTTCATGAGAAAGACTTGAAAATTAGAAACAGTTTCATTCAAAATCGATATTGACAAATTGTTTCGAATATAAGTAAACATCATCTTGGAAAAAAATAACAACATATTCACAGCTCAAATATTATTCACATGGGCATAACAAAATCAATAACTTAAAAAACAAGTACCAAGTAGGGTACTAATCGGATAAACTATGAATGACTAATTTTTTCACATTGATACAATCCTACCTATAGCTAGAGAATGAAGATAGAAAACATCAACTATAGACTATACTAAACAACACGAGTAAAGGCTAACCAAACTAAAAAGGACAGAGATCATACTATGTATGATTGAATATCAATCATTCAAAACCTGAACGAATATAAACAAACAATCGCTTATTACGACTATAAAAACAAAACTCATATGAAAACGGTCAAAAAAACCAGTAAAACTATACCCCCTCCCTTCCTCAGAACTAAAAAGCAGCCTGAGATAGAGCCGAAAGACAAAGTATCTTATTAAAAACCTTGATATAATCAATAAACAACAACAAATCAGAGTTCATTCGATCGCGTTTCACCTGAAAACGCATATTTTAATAATTCACCAACTTGGTCCAGAACAGAACAGAAACGTATAAAACCGATATCAGGAGGTTCAATAGTGAATACCGAAAATCTATTCAAAATTGACCGATGCTCTCAAAATCACAAAGATACTGTTTTCCAAATATGTCAGCTGGGTGATTAGAATATGTATAACTATGAACGTTTTACTTCAGCGATTTTATGATTTCAGCATTTCATTCTCTTTCCCAGTTCTATCTAAACAGTATACGAAAAAGTTTTCGACAGTACTGCAACTTTGCCGTATAAACATTGGAAAGTCCCCATGCGCATGTGAACTCTCTACTGTAGGAGTCTCAGTGGAAACGATATCGGCGAACATGCATTCCTTGAATTTGCATCAAAAAGAGCATTTTTCTTTCGATTTTGACTTTACTCAAACTCTGAAACATAACCGTAACCCACCGTACTTGCGGCTGCGTACATTGGGCCTCCTCTTGTACTGGATACTGATTTCCGGAAAACATTGTCTCCATTTTCCCAGGAAATTTTCCAAATCTTCGTTGGTTTCTGTACTGAGGCAACCCTGCCATTCTAGGTCTGGGTGGTGCTTTTTGTGGTGGTAACGGACCTGAAATAGGAAAGTATAAGAACTACCACTAGATTTGGAGAGAGTGGGGAAGGGAGAGAGAGAGGGGAGAGAGAAGAAAAGAAAGAGAGAGAGTGGAGTGTGTGGGACAGTGAGAGAGGGGGATAAAATGGACAGAGAAACGGAGAAAGAGGGGCTGGGGCGGAGAGAGAGAGAGCAAGAGAGAGGATATAGAGACAAATAAAAGGGAAAGAGAGAAAGAGAGAGATAAAGAGAAACCCGCTCACATTTCTCAGTCCGACCCCTCGGAAATCGCACAACTTGCACTGTTTCCTGGCCTTCTTCCAATGGCAGCGCACATGGTCCAGGAACCTTGTTCTGCCGTATCGGGGCCTCCACAGAATACCCAACGAACAGTCCTGAAACAAAAAAACTTAGTTGTAGTTTGTAGTTTACTCCGTCAACACACACCAATATACCCATACTGAACTGTACTTTGTAATTTGATTTGCGCACACAGCAAAAATTGAATTCACGTCTGGAAAAAGCAAAAGCCTGATTACCCAACGAGCAGTCCTATAAGACATGCACATGATCTGTCAAATATGAGTTGTACTTTGAACTTTGAACTATGCACACAAAGCAAAGATGGCGACACGTATCGGTAGGGAATAAGGTGTGACTGGGCGCCAAAGAATACCAAATGAACAGTCCCGCAAAACATAATCTGAGTTGTACCTTGTACTTTGTACTTTGATCTGCGCACACGGCACATATTGCGAGTTGCGACTTAGGTCTAAAAGAAGAGCCAGTCGACGTTTTATTATGATTTTCATGATTAGGAGAAAAGTTTTCAAACTGTACGTACGGAACCTAATCTTAGACTTGGAGAATAGCAGAATAGTACAGAACTGATTTTGAAAATTAAGTTTTTGCCAGAAAAGGCTCCTTGCATGACTCCAACTTTATTTATGCATGCGACTAACTCTCATACACCAGAAATGTTGATCAGGTCCACAATTCTAAAATGTCCGAGTTCGCCAAAATTGGGTTGAGACTGTTGAGAGGAATCGCGTATTATTTTGTTAAAAATCGAGAAATCGTGTGTATCTAATTGCAATGTGCGCTCATACATCAGTAAAGTTGTCCGGATAGTCAGAAAAATTCAAAAAACGAAATACTTTTTCGCCGAAAAGAAGAAAAATGGTCTACCTTTGATGAAAAATCATAAAGTTTCACGTTTTGACATCTGAAAACGGACAACTTTTCGTTGCTCAGTCAGACCTTACTGGTATATGTGTGCGCTCCTTTTCGTAAAACAGTCAACTGACTGATGTATGTCACTCACCTCATGACAACATTTGAAATAGCGCTCCCGATGTTCTTTCTTGGCTGTCTTCGAAGCTGTCGCCGAATTTAGGTGCGAGACCTGGGAAATAATGATTTTTAGGACACAAATCGATACATTTTTTACTGAATTTCGCTTGATTGAAGTACTACACAAATAGTAGGCCGTTTCTCTATTTAAAAATACGTCAAATCTCAAATCTTATCAAAACAGTAGTCAAATTTGAAGGAAAGAAGCTTCTTTTTATTGAGTGGTTCTGACTATGTAGAAAATATTACCGGAGTACGAATTCACATATCAGTAAGGTAATTGTTTTTCATCAAAAATGAACAATTCCTCCCGATATTGGCCAAAAACAGCACTTTGTCCATCATAGGTAAAAGGTGCCATCCTGAGATGGTACTACATTCACCTTTTGAATGGATGCTACCGTCTTTCCCTCTCACTTTTGCAACAAGAGCGATCTGACCCCCTCCACTTTTGAAAAGCCCGGTTGAATCCCTTTTTACCTCGGTTGTCCATACACCAATTTACCAGTAAAGACCAATTACGGCAACTATTCGACAAAAAAGACCTCATGGTTATTGAAACACGTAAAAGTTGATGATTTTGCATCAAAAAAAGACAAATCTTCCTGTTTTCGACGTGAAAATAGCCCTATTCCTGATTTTTCGTAGCTACTCGGCCAACTTCACTGGTACGAACTCACTGCTGACAATCTGCGTCGACAGCTTCTCAATGGGTAATTTCTTTCTTTTTGATCTACCAGATTTGAGGGGGTGAACCCTTCCTCTTCTCCCATGGTGGACGAATCGGTACGGGACTGAAATAGAAGGAATTAGACATACACAAGTACAGTTGTCCGGCTAGTCAGAATCCTTTTCGCCGAAAAGAAGACAATCGTTCTAGGTCTACTTTTTTGCCGAAAAGAAGAAAATCGGTCTACTTTTGATGGAAAAATCATAAATTTTCATGTGTTCACATCTAAAAACGGACTACTTTTTGTGGCTTAGTTGGACCTTACTGGTATTTGGATATTTCGCGAGGGAAGAGAAACGTCGAGTCAAGCAAGGCCTCTTATGAAATGGGCAGAAGTTAACAAATTTTCAGGAGAAGTTGCCGGTTGAAAACCAGCGAATTTCATGCAAAACTAGTGGAAATCGAATCAAAAATTGATGGAGATCGCAGTTTTGAACTATTTAAAACTCAACAATGAGGAAGGTTATCGCGAGCTTTCAGGAGGAATGAGAGACCCTTGGCGGTGTATGTTTTCGGCAAACTTCAACTTTTTAGAATGAGGGGTCGTCCGCCGTAAGGCGGTTCAACGTCGTGGTCAAACCTGCTGACAGAGCTCTGCGATACGTGATTGAATATCAACAATTAGTTGAACTTGTATATAGAAGCATCGTGTTTTGTATAATGATTTCAATTTCCTAGTTTTTCTTATAATTTAATAACAATATTCAAACAACAACCTGCAATGGTGCTCTCCATCTATTCACAGTCCGTACCCTAGTACTTGACTAGTTACGTACCCTAGTCACAAAAAGAAACCACGTGAACGTGAGTAAATAATAGGTAAATCTGAATACATACCATATTTCTTCTGACTAGCGGTGTATTCGTGCAATATTCCGTCTTCTCTACACCAGCTTCCCCCATAGAATGATGGCCAGGTGTCACACTGAAAGCACACAAAAGTAAGGACCCAGTTATTGCTAATTTGAAAACTCAGAACGGAACCATTCTCCAATTGAAACGTAAAACTTCATGATTTTGGGTCAAAAACACAAAGTTTGTCCAGAATTGTTCTGGCTATTCAGTTTGCCGAAATATCACTAAGCATATGTTCCCGTTTAAAGTTATGTACAAGGAGAAGACTAAAAATTTGTGTTTCTCTCGAGATTAGTAAACAGTTCGAACCATCAACCAATGCACCAACCACTTCGACAATGAAACCGAACTTTCCCTCAAAAACCCAAGAAAACCTCAGACTAACCCCTCCATATCAGCATGGAAATCGAAGGAGAAGTTACACGCCCCGTCGTCATCGTCAAATGGTCGGGAGAGGGCCGAGAGAAAAGATTCGTCCGGATTTTCTTGATTTTCCGCAGTTCCTGGACTCTCCGGAATTTCTAGACTTTCCGGATTCACGACGGCTCGTTGAGGAATCAGAATCATCTCATGTTCTTCGGCTACTTCTTCTTCCTTATGCGTACTCATCTCCTGAAAACACAGTAGAAATACGGATAAAATGACATTGCCAACTCTAATCGCTATTATTGATACTCTGCAAGAATGAAAGTATATCAAACTTCAACTTTTTTCGGCCATTTCTGTATTTTCACCCTAATAGCCTGACTGTACAAAAAAAAATAGTCATACAACAATAGAAAGTTTCGAAACTTCGCCAATATCAAGAAAAGTTATCTATTTTTGATAAAGAATCATGGATTTTATCAACTGTAAATCCCAAACACGTTCCTCAGAACAGAACAGTCCGTCTTACTTGTGTGTCAATCTCACAGAACGAAGCCCGTTTTTCATTATAGCTCCGTGACACATGTAGGGTGAATTTATTGGATGATACGTTAAATCACTCATTTTTCTCACAATCGGGATTTGGAACTAACCTATAGTTCAGTGTTTAGTATACTGATGAAAACTTAATCTCTTACCCTTATTTGTAGCTTCGTTACCCAGAAAAAAAACCTGATTTCAAATCAAATGTTATGCACAGCAAAACCGCCTCATGTATGCTTCGTGAGAATTCATGATTTCGCATTAGATAGTAGCGAACTTTTCCTATCGTGGCGGAAAGATCATTCTTTTTTGAATATTTTCCGCTACTCGGACAACTTTACTATGGCACGACCTCCTGATTGCCTCCTGATTCATTGTGGTCATCTCTAAACTATAACAAATACGCTCGGCTCATACTCATACCCCGGTAAAATTGTCGAGATAGCCGAAAAGATTCGAAAAAAAGATCCCCTTTCGCCATTATCGAGAAAATTGCCCTTTATTGCTAAAAAAAACCAAGAACTTTGATATATTTCATTCATAAAGCTGATTTTTCGGGCATAATGAGGATGAGTTGATCATAATTACCTGATTCACTGTAGTTGTGCCTGAACAATTGCTAGCGGCTGCTTCTACTCTACTTACTGTCCCTGAGGTTGACGCTTTGCTGTTTTCAACTGAAATACACATAATTAAATATCATTCAATCAGATTGTTTTGGTCATTTAATGAGCTTATTTGGCTATAATTTACTCATTCTCATTCAAGTTTTTCCACCATTGTCAACTTAATAATAGATCATGGAAACGGTTCCCAGTACAATAATACTGAACCATATGTCTGGACTCTACTAGCACAATTTTCGATTCAAATCTCTGAAACGTCTCGATGCCGCATCAACCAGACGTTCACAACTATTGGACGACTCTCTTAATTCTGAGTGACAGAACGAAAAATGGTGTAAATATCTATTTTTGGGTGATAAAAATGATATTTTTAGTTTTTAAAATCCAGATAATCACCTGATTTTTTGCGAGTTTTAGGTGATTATCTGGAGTATTTCATGAATTGTGGGTGACCGAAATTCAGACGTCGTCTGGGGTTGTATACTTCAGCGCATCGAAAATAGTCAAATTTTTCCGAATTTGGTGAAATAACCGTCAGTTATTCACATTTTTATAGTTATTCGAGCAGTTTACCAAAGTAGAGTATGCACGAACCGTTCATAGAGATCTCGTGCAGCCGGTTTTCCTGACCTCGTGAATCCGGAAAACGCGTCTCCTCCGCTCTTGCTTCCCCTTCCTTCAGAGCGGCTGAAGAAGCATTTTCTTCCTTCACAACTGAAATAAAATCAATCAAGCACTTGATTCATTCATCCATTATGAGGTTATTAGATTCACAATTGGTATTATTAGATTATTAGTATAGTCTTTCAGGTGAAGTTATTTGAAAGCTAAAAAAGTATCCGCAATGGTTTTTCGATCGCCTCTTTTCGTTAAGAAGAAGAAGCTATATTTTCAACACGATTCTCACCCCATAGATTCTCTACAGAAAGAAACCCATTTTCCATTCAAAGTTGAAGATCTGCAAACAAACACCAGTAAGGTCTGACTAAGCGACAAAAATTAGATACGTAAAACGTAAACACGAGAAAGTTTTTGATTTTTCATCAAAAGTAGACTGATTGTCTTCTTTTCGGCGAAAAAGTAGTCCGTTTTTCTTTTTTTTTTTGACTATTCGGACAACTTTACTGGGGTATGTCTGCAAAACTCATGATTGTGCATGAGAAAAAAGCAAACTTGATCAAAGTTGGGGAGCAGGGAGCCGCTTTTATTCGAATTTTCAGGACAGTTTTACTGAAATGTGCTCACCTCTAGTACTATTTATAGGGACGAAATCGAGATTTGCCGAATTTACCGTCTCATGACGAAGTACGGCGGGCGCGGAAGCACCTTAAAGGAATAACATTGTATTGTTGGTATATTGTTTAAACGTTAAAACACGGATGTTAATCTTTCATTTCAGATAACTACAAAATGATACAACATAATACATGAAGATGTTTATTAGCAGCGGTACATGAAGTTACTATTTAGTTCTATTATACCTAGATAAAACCTTCTCAATGTCGCACCTATATTATATTACTAATTGACAGAAATAACGGAAAATGAGAGTGCCTCACATAGCCCAGGCCCAGCTTAGGCAACGAGTTAAACCATTAAAAAAGTGCTACATGGGCGAAATTCGTCTTTTCAGACCCAACTCTATGGGATTTGAGGTATCTGAATCGAAAAACTGATTCCTTCTTGTGGAATAGCCACACATTACTGGTGTGTGGGTGCAAGACCCTCAAACTATCTAGACAAACTATCACTATTCTACCAAAAAGACGCCTTTTTTCGATTAAAAAACCTTCAAATTAATGATTTTTTTATCAAAAATGGCAAATCTTCCTAATATTAGCGGAAGATCCTGTTTTGTGAACTTTTCTGTCAATCGAACCAATACACTTGAATATGAATGAAACGTACCGGTAGCCCGCGAGTTGTCCACCGGATGTATTGTGCTGATCGTACAGTTCATCAACTCGTTTCCCTCCAATCTCGATTGAATCTCCTCATTCTCTATCTTGACATCCGAAAACAATATTGAGGTCGTGGGGGGCAAACACCAGTGGCTCGTGCGGACTGCAACAACATGATATACCTTGCAATTTTCGAATGGTTCCTGATGTTTTTTTTAGAAGGGGGGGTCTTATAGGCCGTAAAATCTGGAAGCTTTGTGGTAACCCTGGGGTGACCAAAAATTTGACCGACACTACCGCCGGTACGACCCTCCCCCTTAAAAAATGGAAATTCACCGAAAAATACGAAAATGCGAGAATTTCACGAAAATTGGCAAAAATCGCCATTATTACATTATTTTCAAAAATTTCCGCCCTGTCGGGGCCTTTACGACCCCCCCCCTTAAAAATGTTGCACGCGTGCAACTTGTGGTCACCCCTGTGGTAAACTGATCACCTTTCTTTCAATTTTACTTTTTCTTATTAAAACATCAAGTTGAAATTTGTTGAAATTTGCAAAGCACGGAGCACATCATACATAGAGAAGCGTTTTCAATTCAGCTCGCTGAACTCCAATTCAAACGTCTTCGAAATACGTCAAATTGGGCTTGATCGAACAATTGAACAAACGACATTGCAAATGTGTATAAATGAATGATTAAAAAATTAAAAACAGACCAGGATTACGCTCCCGAACTTCCTGGGCTTCTCGCGTGGCGCTGCGGGCGGTTTTGGAGATGGGAGTTAGATAACTCTGGAAAGGAAGGGTTATATACTAGAAAATTCCGACTATTAAAATGAACCCTTGTTGATTGATAATTTTTTTGTACATTCAACTCAATCTCCGCTATTTTTCTGAACAGATACGCTCCAGTAAATTTGTTCAAATGTTCATGAAAATTCGAGGACGGACTCGTATTTTGCGAATAAACATGAAAAGTTGACTATTTCTTGATTCGATCAAAAAACTTTCCTTTTTGTATAGTAGTGACACCTAAAATACATACATGTTTCAAATTTAAATTAAACCCTAGTTATTCATCACCCACCACATCTTGATTCGTCGAGTCCGGCTCAGACTTCACTTGAAATGAGCTATTATCCTCTATTGAGGAAAAGTCAGACGACGTCACACCCGACGTATCGGGTAGGTCAGAAGCAGAAGAGCAGCGAATCTGGAATATATTACAATTAACTAAAATTATACGCAAAATAAAAAAAAACATGGAACATTCGGGATTCGGACATTTGGCTGAATAGTCAGAGAACTTCGAAAATCGGTCCCTGATTCTACTTGACGAGTTCTTATCGAAAACGGGTTCCTTCATCAACAAACTTGATTGCGGAGTATGAACAGTGGAAAACAAGGTTAATAGGTGTCCACCCCTCTTCTACTCCTTCCATACCAATTTCATCAACACGTGACCCTAGTGAAAATAGATTCCTTTTCGCATTTCGCTAATATAAAAAAGATTGATTTTTTGAGGAACGAAAAACGGGTTAACTTTCATAGATTAGTAATGGTCATACCTCAGTCATGCTTGTCCCAAATTCATCTGAGGGCTGGGAAACCGAAGAAACCGACTGATTCCTGTCCGGAATAGTACTCGAAAGGGAAGGCCGATCTTTTCTATTTCTAGACATCGGAAGTTCGGCCATGACGCAATCCGATAGACCGACCGATTTCTGAAAAAAGACAGGTTAGAACACCGCTCTTCAAGAAGAAACCTGCTTTCCGATTGACACATTTCAAACTATATAATCCAGCATCAAACATGAGTTTGGAGAAAATGAGCTAATTTATTGAATCTCTCTATGTGGATATAAGAAATTTGACATATTTCAATCACAAAACAGAGACGTAGAAAGTTGAACTAACCAAAAGCGAGAGAATATTGATCCCACTGTTCTTCACTTCTTCTAGCCTCCTTCCATAGATGTTTACTTGAATATAGAATTTTGTAGACGCGTCAGGAAGGGCACTACCAGGAAGGGCACTGCCGATCGGATGTACCATTTCTGGCCTGTAAATGACATATGATGAAGAAACTGTACATATTCATACTTCAGAAAAGCGCCAATTTCAAAACATTGTACACCTTTGATTCACCCACGAAATACCAAATACCAATGAATAATGAAAAAGATCTTTCGAACCTTTCTACAGTAGAAAAGTACCCTGATGTTGAACTCATCAATGTTTAACCGATTTTATAACCAAACTGAAAATAGCCAAATGAGGCTATTTTATCATATACGTTGAAAATCACTAGTACAGATAATTCTAACCAGTTTTCCTACATGTTACAAACTCAGGCAACAAACTACATAAATGAATAGAAGAGTTCATGGTATAGGAAGAGTTAACTTCAGTTTTATAGAAAAAGGTCGTCGGTTTATTAAATTGTTTTTAAAATGGTTTTCGCTCGACGACGTCGCCACCTTGCGCGCGTAAAAACCGGACGGGTAAGTTGAACTCAGTGCCAGAGCGTTGGCCTATAACACATTCAGAACAAACATGAGCAACAGAACGAATGAATGAATGTTTCTGAGTCTATTCAACTGTTGAACCTATGCATTGGGAGACAACCCGCTATTTTATCAATTAAGCTTTCGAATATTTCTTAGAAGATGGTAAGTTAGTGCACGGTACCACTGATTGAGATATCTCTGAATGACTACTATAGATCTTGTCGTTTGAATGTGTACGCTACAGCAGCATGAATTTGAAACAATGATCTACTCTCTCAGTATTGTGAACTTCTGGGAATACCACAATTTCCGTGCCAATTCCCAACTTTCATCAAGAACATCTGCCTGCGTCATATGAAAGTTTGTATAACTAAACACGACTTTAAAAGTTAGCACCGCACTGACTTTCCGAATGAGGAGTGAACAACAGTTCGACATCGAACTAATTTAGTTTTCCTTTGTTTTAAGTCAGTTAGAACTATTTAATGATATGGGTCCGTGGAAACACACCCTCTGTTGTCTATCTGAGTTGGCGTACTTCTGTGCTCTCAAACTCAAGAACGAAACAGGTTCAGTTTCGTTCAAATTCATGAACGCCTTCGGATCTGTGCCGGTTTGAGTACGGAAACGGTTCGGGAAGAAATTGATTGGGAAACAGTTCGCTTCGATTGTGGTTAGTGAAAACCCTGTCCCGGCAGTGCTCCGGAGCAGTCCCGGTCATAAAACCGGGATATAAAACTCTGCGGCCGAGTGTCACCCAAGTTTCAGTGACTAGGAAGCCGGAGAACTACCAGGACAGCTTTTGCTGGGACAACTAGAGGTTGAAACTGACCCCAAACTCTGGTTTTCAAGAAATTGCTCCAGTTCTTGTCATTTCTTCAGATTATTAGTCCCCCACGACTCATTTGCATAATCACAGAAGGAAAGAAATCTGCCGAGAGGCGATGAATAATTCGTCCACTTATTCGAATTGTCAGCACCCCGAAAACTGGTCTCCAGGGACAGAGAAAATGAGAAGAAGAGGGGAAAACAAGCAGGATTCTATGCAGTTTTGTGATTTTCCAGTCTACAAGTAACCTGTTTCGTTTTTGGTAACTCAACCAATTGTTGCTGAAGCAGAAGAACGCAAAACAAGCGGGGTTCCTCGCTTTTTGTGATTTTTCCATACTTCGTGTCGCAACTAACCCAGTTTTTTGGATTTTAGTTTCTCTTTGGGACGTTGGGAAAACATGCAGGATTCTACGCACACTTTAAATTTTTCTTTCATTCAACTTACTTAGTGACTTAGTTAGAATAAGCAATACTTAAAGTCTGATCCACGCGAAAGTAGGCAGGTACAGTATGCTTAATCAAGTACAGTATGCTCTTCTACTGCATACTGTAGGAGGTCACCAAAAACGTGAACTTGTCTACAGCAGACCCCGATAAACGTGTAGAAAACCGACCAAGTGTGATCTTCACCGTGAAACGTTCTAGTTTTCTGTGATTTTTTTAGTCTACAAGTAACCTTTTTCGTTTTTGGTAACTCAACCAATTGTTGCTGAAGTTTCTAGTTCGAATGTATTGTACGCGTTCCACATAACTACGTCTCTCACTATCGGTACTTAGATTAAACTAATGGAAGTAGTTCTCCTTCCGCTGTCGATAAACCACGACATACCGTGCAATGTTGGGCTTCTTGAATGTTGAAACAGTCACACAGTCCCAATCTAACCAAACAAGCTAATCTAAATGATCTCTTCAAAAACAACTGTTCATATTTGTGACATCACTATTCTACTATTCCACAAAATTCTCAGTACAATCATCGTTTCAATTGTGCAATACTGCAAAAGTGCAAATTACATAATGAGCGCGTAACAGACAACAGAGTAAACTATACACTACATTCTATTTTATCTTCCATATCTCCATTTTCTCGTAATTGGAGTGCCACATATACCAATGTGGAAAGACACGTGTTCTATCGCGAATAAACATTCTATTCTATTCCATTCTTATTTGAACCGGAACACGAACGGTCTATCGTCATTCGCTTATTGCTGCCTTTGCCAGGCGGCGTAGCAATCCATCCAATCTCACGAGAAGTTCATAAGAGTTTCTCATGAGATACCGATGAGCTACTCGTGAACTCTCAATGTTCTAGCATAGCAATCAATGGAATCTCATGAGAAGCTGATGCGAATATCTCATGAGGTATCTCATGAGAATTTTGACGGATTGCTACGCCGCCAGGCTGAAGCCTGCGAATTCGCCGAAACGTCGCCACTCAATGAAACATCTATACAGCCTCGTGTTTCGGTTCAAATAAGAAGTACATTCTATGTCAATAGTTCTCAATTAGACATAAAATAAGTGCGGTTTCCCCTCTTCATTCCTTCATCAGCAATCTATATCCTTTCTCCGTATGCTCTCATCATTTAAAGAAGGACGATTATGTGGACCAATCCCGAGTCAACGGTCCTTTAAACTGTAATTTAAAAATGTATTGCGGTTTAAAGGACTGGAGCGTTGCGATTAGACTACATAATCGTCCTTCTTTAAACCCTTAATTTCGAGGAAAGTTCTCTTTTTCTATTCTTGTCCTCAAGAACACTCCAAATTACCCAACTCCAACCCAATGTCCCTCTCTACTATTTCTAAAGATCAACCTGTATCTCTTCGCCATATGTTTTCACTATTATCTATCCAAAGCGTTACTTTTATCGAAAGTTTTGTATTGCTTTGCTCAAAGAAGGACGATTATGTGGTCCAATCGCAACGCTTCAGTCCTTTAAACCGCAATCCACTTTTCAATTGCAGTTTAAAGGACCGTTGACACGGGATTGGTCCACATAATCATCCTACTTTAACAACCCCAGAATTCCTCCCTGACCCTAATTCCAACCAAAAACCTGTATCCTTTCCCCATATGCTCTCATTATTTCTTATCCAAGTCATTATCCGAAAAATGCTCATTGATTCAAGATGAGATCAGAATAGATCAAACTACAAACACAGAGGCAGAGAGGGAAAATACTGTCTTTCGATACTCAGTTTTGGCTTGTTTCATAATGAGGACCCTTTACCCTACAACCTGTATCCTTCCCTCAATGCGCTCATTATTTGCCCCCTGCCATTGACTACCCCGTAATCTAATACGGTGGTAGACGAATCAAAGGACTGTGCACCGCCCGTCAAATACCGTAACCTGCCACCCGCTGAGACCGAAGATGAGTATAGTAATTGGCGACAGGGGAGTCAGGTTGCAGCCGACAAGACTCTATTAGATATGTAACATCATTGTTATAGTTCGAATCTTTTCTACTGAGTCACCTACAGTACACTCTCGAACTTTCCAATGACTGTTTAGGCACTCTCTTGACGAGGCCGCTTCAAAAGTGGCATGCTAAACTGGCAAGGAGTCTTCTGAGGCTTAGAGAAAGTGTTTAGAGAGCGGGCGAGAAGAGAGACACCTGCAGGCTTTCAAAGTCTGCGTCTCTCTGACCTGCTCAATCTCTGATCAAGGCCGCCACAAAAGTGGTGGGCCAGTTGGCTTGGAATCGTCATTTTCCCAGCGTCACTTTCATTATCGATGTTTTCGAAAGCATCTTGTTTTTCAGACTTTCCTATTGTTCTACTGCGATCACAACTACTTGTTTTATTCTTACAAAAACGGTTACATACCCATGATTCTCTCCACCCTCCTGAAATTGACTACTGCCCCCTTATTCTCTTCTGGAATACTGTAGAATGGGTTCTGTTCTTGTCTTCTCTATTTCTCTCTCTATCTCTCTTTTCTCTCCAACTTTTTATCCTTCACTCTTTCTCCCTACTCTCTCTCTCTCTAACATGCCTCTTTTATCCTCCACTCTCTCTCCCCTTCTCTCTTTCTTTTTCGGTCGCTCTCTCTGTCTCTGTCTCTCTCTGTCTCTCTCTTCTCTCCTCTCTCTGTCTCTCTCTCTGTCTCTCTCTCTCTGTCTCTCTCTCTCTGTCTCTCTCTCTCTCTCTCTCTCTCTCTCTCTCTCTCTCTCTCTCTCTCTCTCTCTCTCTCTCTCTCTCTCTCGGCCTTCTCTCTTTCCTGCTCTCTCTCTCGCTCTGTCTCTCTCTCTCTGTCTCTCTCTCATTCCCCCTTCAAATAGACTACCCCCCTCTATCTCCTTGGAAGGTACTGTAACATCAGTTCGCGACCTCTCGACCTCGTGTCAAAGACTGTAATTGGACACAGATATTATGGTCGGAACCATCTGTTGCACACAAATGACTGTGGCACAACAAATCAAGTGGCATCAGGTTCTCAGGGGAGAGAGAGAGAGAGAGAGAGAGAGAGAGAGAGAGAGAGAGAGAGAGAGAGAGAGAGAGAGAGAGAGAGAGAGAAGGGGAGAGGAAGATGGTAAAGAGGCATAAAAGAATGGAGAAATCTAAGAGGGGGTGAAGAAAGAATAAGTACTTGGGGGAATGTAGGCACATGGAAGAGAAGCAGAAAGAGAGTAAAAGAAGAGAGAAAGAGACATATAATTGAAATCGTAGTTGTCTTTTCTATTCTCCCTCTTGCCTTTTTATTCTCTCTCCTCCCTCTTTCTCTTTTCCTCCCTCTCTCTTCCACCCTCTCTCCCTGCATCTTCCTCCCTATCCCTCTCATTCCATCTGTCTCTCTATCTCTCTCTTTCTCTCTCTCCCCTCTCTCTGCAAGGTTGCAATATTCTGAAGAAGCCCTGTGTTTACGACGTTCTATTCATATTAACCACCGTATTGTTTCATAGTCTCTAACTGTTTTATGACGTCGTCCAATTGTCTTCGACTGATTCTCTCTTAGAGAGAGAGAGATAGATAGAGAGAGAAGAGAGAGATAGAAGAAGGGAGTGGTGAGAGGGAGAGGGAGAACGGGAGAGAAAGAGAGAGAATAAGGGAGTGGAGATAGAGAGAGAGAGTCAGAGAGGGAGAGAGATAGAGAGAATGGGGGAGATAGCGAGAAGGAGAGAGAGAGAGAGAAAGTTATGACTCCTCCTTCCCCCGTGCCACCTAGTTTTCGGTTCATTTCTGCCCTAGTCAAGTGAAAACTAGGGAGAAAGGAGAGAGAGAAAGACAGAGAGAGATAGTGAGAGAGAGATGGAAAAAGAGAGAGGGAGAGAGAGAAAAGAAAGACAGAGTGTAACTCCCTCTCAACCTGGTTTTCGGTTCATTTCCGCCCAATTCAATCATATTTAGGCCGCCGCTCGGATTTCCAATGGCCCCAGGTGCTTATGTCACAATCAGAGTAATGGACAAACAAAGCCCCGGATTCAAGTATCTCTCTTTCTCTTTCTCTCTCTCTCTCTTTCTCTCTCTCTCTATTGTCTCTCCCTCCCTCTCTGTCTCTCTCTCTGTTTCTCTCTCTCTCTCAATCGTTGAATTTCACAATCTCATACATACCCTAGAATGAACTATACAAAACGTATTCGAAATTTCAGTGAAGCAATGGACAAACAGAGCCGGATTCAAGTATCAACCCGGCTGGATTACGGTATCGCAATGGGGCACGGTTCCCGGTTCGATTTAGAGGCGGAATCAAGCGAGACCAGACTACCCCGTATAGGCCTTCTTTGGAGCGACCCTATCGTTCATGTTTCAGCCAAAGTATGAAAGTGACCTTCTAGGCCCGAGTATTAATTTTTGTTACAGCCTTGGTTTCTTGCAAAGTGTCTCACGTTTTTCACGTGAATTCCACCTAATCACGTGACTGAAACTATAGTTCCATATTTCAGTCCAAATGTAAAGTGACTTTATGAGTATCTGTTTCAATCTTCTCACAACGGCGCCTCTCCCCGGCATGAAATCCAATTCCAATCTCCCACCGCCCATATTTAATAAGGGCGTGGGACGGAAAATAGATATCCGGCGAGATTACGGTAGCGTTTATACAAATTAACTCATTTATATACACATGTTCACAAACTTCTCTCAGATTACGGTAGCATTTATACATATTTATGTATTTAACTTTACAACTTAAGTACGTTGCAACATATAAGCGACTGACAAGGGAGCCTTGATCATACTACAGAGTACAATTCCAATCTCCCACCGCCCATATTTAATAAGGGCGTGGGAAGGAAAATAGATAATATCATACATGGCCGAGATTACGGTAGTTATAGTCTTTTCATTTATACGGAGACTTTTACAGTAGCAAAAGAACGATCGTATAAGGACGTGAAAGAGAAATATATGTCACAGACTACGGTAGCACCAGTATTTAGAATTACCTATTTGTTGTAGTTTGATCTCAATGCATTTTATCAATCAATAGTTCTGACCGAAAAGTAACGCGACCAAACTACAAAGACAAAGGTATAGACATACACCGTTTGGGCCTGCCTTGGAGAGAGTGAATCCTAGATATCTTCGATATGGACATAATACTTTTCATTCGAACGCATGTTCCTACAGTAAGAAGTTTACGGTTTCAGATTTTGACATCACAGCTCGACATCAAAAACAGCATCCGTCGGATTTTGACCTCCCAATGCGGCTGCGTATCCCCCGTCACTAGATTCGTCATAATACTCAGTGAGGCCCCGCACGCTTTCTCTGGTCTAGTTGACTTTTAAGCGACAGTAAGGTTTTTGAACAAAAATCGCCCAAAATCTGGCTAACATAAACACTTCCCAGTTGAAAACTTCATCTGACAGATTTTGATTTTCTGATTTTGACCTAACCAATTCGGCTGCGTATCCCCCGTCACGGAATTCGTCATAATACTCAGTGGAGTCCCGGTTAATTCTCCACTCAATATTCGCGACACACAATTATGCGTGCATCCCCGCAGTGCGGTATGCATTTTTAACGAAACGTTGATTGAAACAAATTTGGCCTCCCCTTCAGTATGCATGGAAATGATGCTCCAACGCTAAATGTGCACTAATTGGAGCGGGTTACGGTAACGATTTATTGCGGTGTGTAGAGAAGTAACCCAATACTGACTGCTTTCTGGTGGAACGTTACTAAACCGGTTAGATTACGAAAAAAGCGGTTGTATTTAGAATTGGTCCATTTTTCATCTCTTCCAACAGTACCAATCTTGAATTTGGTGCAGCTTTTCGCGTGTCTCATTGGTATTCTTCGAACGCACTCCGTGCCAGTAAATTCACTAGTAAATTTGCATGCGAAGGAGGGAGGGAAATTGATTAATTAGGAGGGAATTCCGAGGAAATCATCGGTTATGGATCTGGAATGATGGGACAATGGCTCATCACATTTCATGCTAATCAGGCACGGTTCGAAATCGGGGAGAGAGAGAGAGAGAGAGAGAGAGAGAGAGAGAGAGAGAGAGAGAGAGAAAGGGGGGAGAAAGAGATAGTGAGAGAGAGAGAGAGAGAGTGAGAGGGGGAAGGAGGAGGAGAGAGATAGAGAGATAGAGAGAGAGACAACGCCCCTGATCACATGTTCTTCACCGACATAAATTACACGTCTCTATCAGATTGGCCTAAAAAACCGTTTACAACCCGTCCATCTCCATTCCGCTACACATGTTGCCATATTATCTATCCGTGTTCACTGATTTACAACCCCTTAGGCGCACTTTGATCCTATTTTTCGGGGTATTCGTACAATAAACCACCCTTTTTTCAAATTCTTCGATAATATATTACAAAAAATACAGCGGTAAACCAGATTCTTTATGATGTATAATAATTTTCAATATACGTCACTTTCAGGTTAGGCTAGGGCTTTACAGTAGGAGACGGACTAGTCACTTCATGAACAAACCTGATACAGCTATAGTCTGTTTCACGCACTTATAACCCTCTACAGTAATCTGCGCAAACTTCCAGGTTCTCTTTAGGTAGTTTGATGCTTTAAGAATGACTTAACGCTTTGCTATTGTGTTTTCTACCTTCACGCCTACAAACTCTGAAAGTTTGAGATCAAAATCATAATGTATTCATTAGCAATAGCCTTCTGAATATTTTACAGATTACTGTAGAAGGACATTGGTTGGTGAAACGAACTATACAACGAACCACTCGTTTTATGTTTGAATCCTAATTTATAATCTTTGGGATTCAGAGGTAGTGTTCTACCGTATGAAAGAGGAGAAAGAGCTGTTCCGATTGCTAACTGATTCACAACCCCTCAGGCGCACTTTGATCCTATTTTTGCATTACAGCTACAACAAACCACTCTTTTTATGTTTTTAACATAAATTCCTGTTCACGGTATACTACTGATAAATTTCGTAAGATAGACTATAGTCTTCGAGATTCCTATAGGTTACCTTACAGTACAAAACGTCCTAGTTGATTATGGTAGAGCTACAACAGACCACATTTTTTGGATCATAAAGTTTGGGTTTACGGTATGAACCTTATGAGTTTCGTGAGATAAACTGTAGAGCTACAGTTTTTGCACTTTGCCATTCTGAGATGGTATAATACCGTATGAAAAAGCCTATTACCATCGTTCTCTGATTTACAGCCCCGAGTCGCACTTTGAGCCTATTTTTCGGGATATTGGTACCAAGAACCACTCTTTTTTCAATATCTGTTTTTTAATGACATTTCACAGTATGAAAATTTAAGTTTATAGAGGTTTCTCCCTACAGTAAGAAACCTATTTTTGAATAATTATCTATAGTCTCCGTAGTTCTGAGGTGGTCTACTACCGTATGCAAGAGCCCATCATCATTTTTCACTGATTTACAACGCCCAGGTGCATTTTTTCGTAGTGTTGGTAAAAGAACTACCTTTTTTCTCTCTCTATCTCCAATCAGGAATTATACATGAAACCGTAATGTAATGTAAATAAAACAGTAAGTGTGTGGAATCTTGTTTTTCCCATAGTCTCCGCCATTTTTATTTGGTTCTGTGCAGTAAGAAAGAGTGAATTATCTATTAAACAGAACCATCTTTTTCTCTGTTGTTCGAACCAGACAAGATGAAAGATAAAGTATAGTCTCTACTTGTTTTGGGATGAATCATTACCGTATTTTTCTTTTCGACTCCATCACCCTGGAAAAAATAAATTTTTTTCTTACAGAAACTTCCAATCCTCACTGACCAATCCAGAGCTGAAGTTGCGCTGTGGACGGAATAGTGAACTCGTTCGATGCGGACTGGACTATCGGAGCTTTTGGATACGGTAGCAACAACTTCTCTGTGCATTCATCAAATTTCGAAAACACCTATGAAGATCTTAGGTAAGGACTTTACGAAAACTAATAGATTGAACGAGAAATGGTAAAATACATTTGGGTAACCTGTATAACTGAAAATTTAGAATCTTACAAATTACGTTTCTCTGAAAAGATGAAATTCTGAAAAAAACCTATTCGGAAAATCAGAGTTTGACTTATATTCTTGTCGAGGCCGAAAAAGTACTGTAACACCAGTTTCTTCTGTGACACCTCAACCGTGTTTATGGTTCCTAACGATGAAATCCGATGCCCAGCTGGCAGTAAGTGATGATTTCTCACACCTATTGGCACCTGTCCAAATACATGTCCCTATACATAATTATATCATTATATAGTCTCCTATTTAGTACCATCAGATTCCCCGTTCGAAACTACATTAGAATATGCAAATACTTTTCGAGAAATATTCTCAACGTTTTTAATACAGTACTAGAAAACGTGAAATCCGATACCCAGCTGGCAGTAGGTGATGATTTCTCACACCTATTGGCACCTGTCCAAATACCCCACCGGCCCCATTCCCTGCGGGATTCATTTACTCGTGGAAACCGGGTGGTATCTCTCCCGCATTCATACGAAGTAACCAAATCTTTGTTGTAGTTTGATCTCGACACACGTCATAATTTATGAATTTACTCAACGGCATCAAACTACAAACTCAACCGCTGAGGACAATATACACCATATCTGAGAAATGTTTTTCCTCTGGGTCCATTTCTAGCTTTGATTTAGATTTATTTCTCTTTCCCAGTAGGTCAAATCCCCATTCCCATTTCCACCTCCGTTCCCTCCGAAAGTTCCTAAATTTTTTAATGATTTCTTCTTACCTATTGATAACTCCCCTAGGTAACTGGTAGGTCAAAACCTTTTATTAGTTGCACTTCCCCTCCCGATTGTTCCGTTTCCGGTTGATTTCGCCGATTTCGCGTGAAATCCGCAGAAATAGCCGGCGGCAATTTGGCGGAAAGCCCGACAGAGTCGATGTTTCCGGTGAATAATACATGTAACTCGCTCGTCCCTCCCGATTGCTTTGTGGGCGGAGCCTGAAGGGGGCGTGGTCGACCAATCAGCGACGAGCGTCGACGACCAATCAGCGCCGGCCGGCGCAGACTGCGCATATCATCGTCTTCTTTGACTGAATCAAGTCATCTACCGTAGGGGGTTCGCTCCTTCCAAAGCAGGCCAATACGGTGTACGTTGTTTCTGCTGTGTTTGTAGCTTGATCTCGTTGGTAACGGTCGATATTCTTACAGTAAGGTCTTTATTAAGATCAGACTATGTGTGAGATTTGGTCACTAATATAAAATCTTCCCAGCAGCGCCTAATATGGTTCAGATTAGAGAGAAAAGAGATACACATGGGTTAGTGTGGTTCACGTAATAAATAACTATTCTAGGAGTTATTGCCTTGTTTACCTAATTTGCAGAAAACAGAACTTGTCAAGTGAACTTTACGTGACTCATGACAGGTAAAAGTGGGATTGTCTGACACGATTTCGGTTTCGATACTTTTTTACGCTTTATTTGTGAGTTACACCTTTTCCTTCTCCTATTCTTTTCCACTTTATCCTATTCTTCTTCTTTCTCTCATGTTTTTTCTTTCTTTTTCTCTGTGTGTCTTCTGAGAAGTATCCACATGCGCTCTTGAACGAAGTGGTCTAACTTTTTCATAACAATTTATCTGTAAACATTCCGATTACTGTATTGAATCTGGGACACCTGTCAGTTTTTGTGAAGAGAAGAAAAATACTTCCTTCACAAACAACTGAACCAATAGATAGAAAGTATACTACTGCCCACTGGAAACTCACAAAAAAGACAGTATAGGCCGAAAATCCCTAGGTAACTTGATTTCAAATAGGAGCTTTCTAAGTTCTTAATTCCTTTGCTCCACATTTCTTCCTATTAGCCACCTTCATGGTTTTTAATTGTGATGTGTCTAACATGTTCGAAGTGATTTTTACAATGAATCACAGGTATATACTGAATAGTACTCATAAACTTGAACTTAGAACAAACTGTTCTGAAAATACCATTTATTTATTTCACCCTTCCTCTCTTTTCCCTCCTCTCTTGTTTTGTTCAACACAGATTGCGTCCCGCGGGACTATTTTCAAATCTCAATCAGCTTTGGTAAATCCAAGCAAGAAAAGTTCCATTCATTGATAGAAGTTGAAACTTTGAAAAATTGCGTATTCTCTTCCCAATAAACTTAATAATCCTAGAGAAGCTCAGATTCTATTCATTCAATGTGAAACTTTCATAACTCCGTGTTCCCTTTCAACTCATAATCAGATCAATTTTTGCGCCACCTAAAACACACTTACACTTTTAGTTTCGTCCCCTCGAATATCTATCTATGGTTATAAATAACCGACGGAGAATAATTTGACCACGGCATTCGTACTTTTTGCGTACGGCGAGTTACTGGCACCAAGTAAGCATAGGGTACGCATGCCGCGGAGAAAACAGTACGCTTTCCGTGGGCACACAGTTTTCCAAGTACGAACACGTCACTTCACAGCATTTAATACTTCACAAGAAATAGTTTTCTGAACTTTCTCAGCTTAGTTATTTATTATAAGTTTTCCCGATTGGTAGTTTTCCCTCTATCTCTGCGTCTCTCCCTCCACGCGGTGTCTATACCCGCACGTTTAATGTTTTTCATTGTGCTCAAAAAACGTCATCTGCCTAAAAACCCAAAAATAACCTCAATATAGTCGTCACCAACCGAAATGCGAGTGGGTACTGTATATCTCACTTTCCGCTGTGTACGCACACATGTCTTCGATTCCAAAGCCTCTCGGTTATGTGCTTTAATAGCGCAGTGGTTAGCGCCCTGCTACAAATCTTTTGCCCGCCGGTTCGATTCCGGCGAGCGATAGAAATCCTTAAATTTGGCACTCACTATACTGTCCTAAAATGTTCTTACGGTACTACTCCACGTACGAATGGAAATGACCTAATCCAGGTTTGAACACAATGTAGATCGAGGCAAAGGTACATACTAGTTGCATTATAATATTCTTGTCTAGTTCATTTGGCGACGACTGTAAATATGTTATATTACAGATGAATGTACTATTTGTTATAACTACAAACTATATACATTATACATGCATTGATTTTCCAGATGGAGGTGGGTAGCGAGAGTGCCCCGTCGGTCTATTCTGTGGCCAGTCTCCTGGAGCAGAAATCCCCTCCATTTTCACCCAACGCCAACCTAGTTGACGCCCTGATTTCGGCCAACGACACGCCAAATGACGGAATACTTTCCCCAAACGACACTCCACTGGACGTCAATTGGCAGAAGATGACGGCGGCATTCGCGCTGCAGCAGAAGCTGTTGTTCATGCAACAAGGTGGGACTTACTCGTTTTCTTCCTCTCTTCCTCTCTTCCTCTCTTCCTCTCTTCCTCTCTTCCTCTCTTCCTCTCTTCCTCTCTTCCTCTCTTCCTCTCTTCCTCTCTTCCTCTCTTCCTCTCTTCCTCTCTTCCTCTCTTCCTCTCTTCCTCTCGTCCTCTCTTCCTCTCTCTCCCTTTCTCTTCCTCTCTCTTCCTCCCCCTTTCTCTTCCCTCTCTCTCTCTTCCTTTCTCCCATATCTCTCTCCCTCTGTCTCTCTCTCGCTCCCCTCTCTCGCTATTCCTCTCTCCCATCTCTCTCTTTCTCTGTCCCTCTCTCTCTTCTCCCTCTCCCTCTCTCCCTCCCTCCCTCCCTTCCTCTCTCTCCACCGTATTCCTTCAAAAGTGGGCGTGTCCTCCAATCTCAGCCCTCATATCGTATGCTGCCAGCCGCCCCTGATTGCATAATAACAAATTACACCACAATCTTACAATCTGGAACAAAAATGCTTATATTATATTCAAAACATGTTTTTCCATTCTAGAGAAGTTATGTAACACGTGATAAACACGTGAACGTATATAGAAACAGGAAAGTCAATTTGAAACATGAAAAGCTTAGAATGAACGTTTCACAATAAGTTACCCTAATTTTGTTCAGAAATTTCTATTTGAAAGAAGTCACGTGAGTGAACGTGTGGTTGAGATATAGTCTTTTTCATTCCTACTGAGACTCCTACAGTGGAAATATTTGAACCTCCTTCTCGTTCTCCGGTATAATGAATATACGAGAGGGTTTTCGAAAGACTAAAGCTCCACAACCGCTTTAAGAAAGTTTGTAAGGTTACTGAAGGAGTCTCAGTGAAATGGTGTGAACTATACACAAGTAGTGACGATTCTTCTCGTTCTCGTTGACCATTTTTCGACAATATACCACACGTTTTTGTCAAAGCAGCATGAACTACATATAAAAATCAATGGAATATTTTTAAACTTGATGCTCTTAGGTATTCGTCTCATGTCCACTGCATAGTTCGAAAACCCTAGGAACTCATTTGACTCTCGTGAAAACCGTATTTGGAATACAAGTTCATCTAGAAGTATCTGAGGTTCTTTAGTGATTTGCCAACTTTTTGAAGAAACGTGACACTTTCCTGTTATGAAACTCTATTTGGCTACATTTTATCTGTCTATTTTTACAACAATCGTAAATTGACAACTGCCCAATCAATCCGGTGTTTTTTCGAGCGCAACTGATAGCTTTCCATACTTTACGATCAACCCTAGATTTTCTGTCAAGTACACAAGGAAACTAATAAAACTAGTACACCACGGGGGATCGAACCCGGGATATGAGTAGCGACAGTCGGTCGTCTTAGCCGCTGAGCTATCGCATAGCTGGAATTCTGAGCGCCAAGAAAAAAAACGGTCTCACATATGAAACGGTAAAACTTGGTGTTACATCGAAAGTTCTGAATAGTGCACACACTATCAAAAAACCAAAATTACGTTATACAAAACATGATTCAACTGTACTAGTTATAACACTCAAAGCGTGTCTAAAATTAGCTCCATACTCAGAACTGACAATAAGTTGTGAATTGTGAATTAACGTTCGAAAATAACTCTTTCTTGATTCAATGGGATATAAAATACAAATATATGTAAATAGTTTGAACTTAACAGCTAAATCAAGATAGTATTCAATATTACCGTTCTCCTTTCAGCCATGTCTCCGCTCCGAATGCCGATGCACGGCATCCACCAATTGGCGCCGTTTGGTCTGGCGCCATTTGGCGCGGCGCCCTGGCAGGGACAGCTGCGAAACATGATGAATTTCCTCAATATGCAGCAGAGGATGTGCGAATTCGGAAGTAGGTGATTTCGGTTATTTATGAGAACAAAACCGATTTCGTTACAGGTTGACGAGATGGTTTGAACTAACAAACAACAAAATAACCATTTTTTTACATTTTTCGTCCGCTGACATTTGAACGTTCAAACGTTGATGGCTTCTCAATTTACCTGTTGCTTGGCCTATTGGAAGAACAACTAAAATTCATACATACAAGATGAGCAAGTGAAATATTTACTGAAAAAACGTGATAAAAGAAATACCAATTTCTCCATAGGTCAAAGATTGATGAAGTATAGGAACAATAATTATAATGATATTGAAAAACATATATTATTCAGACGACGTCTCTAAGTCGTCGATGAGCCCCGATGACACTACCATAACAGCAGACGGGATGCTCGCCTGCGGAAAGTGCTCCAAGGTGTTCAGCAACCAGAGTGCCCTCGAGGTATGTGATAAAACTTGTAATAAGATTATTAATAATATTATTAATGATGATAATAATCAACAATTCAAAATTTATTTGCAAAGGGGACCAGTGTGCACCTGAGGTATAGTTTTCGCACTCAACGAGAGAGTGGCTGGTCAGAGAGACCCAGGACGTCTAGAGGCCGTCTGCGTTCTCACTGATATCCATGCTCTCTCGCTTTTGTAGCTAGACTCTTACTGACAGAAAACTTCTGTGAAATATTCTGGCGAGGAAAAGTTTTGCCCATACTTTACTTAGCGATTGAAGTTCATTCTACTGAACCGAAAATTTTGCCATGCACGAAAACTTCTTGCTTCGCAATGACGGTTCATTTCTTTTCTATTTCAGATTCACCAACAAATCCATATCTCTGATAAGCAATTCGAATGCAAACAGTGCGGGAAAACATTCAAGAGGTGAGAAGAAAGATTGGACACTAAAACTGTCGTCATTGTATGTTTGATTTTCCAAAGTATTTTTGAAACTGTTGAGAGTTACAAAAGGCTTATCTCTTTTTTGATCTTCGACCTCCGATCTTTTGATCTACTCAGGAGTGTAAGACTGACCGTTTTAATGTCCGATCTTTCCTGACATTTGACCTACCCAGATCGTCCACCCTCTCCACCCATCTTCTCATTCATTCCGACACCCGCCCGTATCTCTTATTCTTTAATCTTTGACCTTTTCCCTATATATAGATAGTTTGATCTACCCAGGAGTGTTAAACTGACCGTTTTGATGTTCGATTATATATCTTTCCTGACATTTGACATACCCAGATCGTCCACCCTCTCCACCCATCTTCTCATGCATTCCGACACCCGCCCGTAGCTCTTATTCTTTAATGTTTGACCTCTTCTCCATAAGCAGATCATTTTATCTACCCAGGAGTATAAAACTGACCGTTTTGATGTTCGATCTTTGATCTTTTCTGACATTTGACCTACCCAGATCGTCCACCCTCTCCACCCATCTTCTCATCCATTCCGACACTCGCCCGTATCCCTGTGAATACTGCGGAAAGAGGTTTCATCAGAAGAGTGACATGAAGAAACACACCTACATACATACAGGTAGGATTGTAGTTTGTTCTCAATACACACTACAATTCACGAACTTCTCTCAACGTGGTACGGGACACGTATTTCGTTGAAAAAATGTTTTTCGTAGTTTGCTCTCAATATATCAACGAGATCGAACTACAGACACAGCGGCACAGGTCATACCGACATATCGTCACGGTCAATAGTTTCAATTCTCCATCAATACAATAATATTAACTACATTGGGTGCTTTCAGGCTGGAAAAAGTTAAGTTACCTCATGATAGTGAAGAAACGATATGTATTAAAAATTGATAAATACGGATCCTCTTTGGTAGGAGATTTTAATTAATATTCTTCGGGGAGATTAGTTTAATAGCCTCAATATTGCCAAATGATAATCTATACTAAAATTAATGAATAAAAAATTATCCGGATCCTCTTTGGTTGGAGATTTTGATTAGGGGCGGTTGACGTGTTCAATCATGTCACTATTCGCCTATTCAATGAACATGATGGATGAATCTCGGGCAGTGAAGCCGCGGGAGACCATGTTGCATCCTCTAGAAGGGGGGGGGGGGGGGGGGGGGAGAGAGGAGAGAGAGAGAAATAGAGAGGGGAGGGGGAGACAGGGAGAGGAAGAGAGAGGAGGGAGAAAGAGGGAGAGAGAATATCACAGAGGGAAGAAGAGAGTAATCGTTAGATAGAGGGAGAGGGAGAGATGAAGAGAGAAAGAGAGAGAGAGAGAGGGGGGAGGGAAGGAAGATGAAGAGGGGAGAGAGAGTAGATATAGAGAAGGGGATAGAGAGAGGGAGACAGAGAAGGGGATACAGAGAGGGAGACAGAGAAGGGGATAGAGAGAGGGAGACAGAGAGAGGGGTGGTAGAGAGAGAGAGAAGTTATAACAACAGGCGGTTTTACCTTTAGTGTGGGTGATACCAAAGATACCAACAGGGTTTAAGTTTGAATAACAAAGGTTATTCTGAACCTGTGTTTTGTCGTGTTCAGTTCAAGATGACTCGGGGTATTGGAAACACCTGTCCTGTGATTGAGTCATGCCCTTTTCCATTAAAAGTTTTCTGATATTCTATTTTGTAGTAGTTTTGGAACAACTTATTGAACCTTGTGTACACCCTGTTCTTCTCTATGCGTTAGTCTAGTGAAGTATCAATTCACACAAGTTAGATTCAAAAATCATGATGTCATAAGCATAACCCTAAGATTCAGTGTTAACACCTATATCGTATGTTGTAGATAGCGTGTCATCCGATCGTAATTAGCGCATTGCGTTGGGATTAAATGCCGGCGATATGTGATTTATTACCCTACACGGCCAAGTTATCCATCTCCTCCCTGATAGGAAATTAGCACGATTATTTGACAGATGAGGGCGCGAATTAAATCCTCGCCTCAGGCAATCTGCCGTGCTAACATATAAACATAGCGGAGGTCCGGGGTTACGAACCAGGTTACGGTAACTTTGGGTTGTGCTGTGCTTTTTGACCGGAAGTGATTTTCATCGGAAGAGAGAAGGCAATCTGGCGCTTGCTAAAACACATGGATAAACAAAGCTGTGGTCTGGGGATTTCTGATCGGTTACGGTAGCTTCGGGTTGTGCTGTAGAGAATCGAGTACACGTGTGAGAACGTGAGAATAGTAACTGGTCGGAAGTTTGGAACGGGTTACTGTAGCTGAGGGTTATGATGTGTTTGCAGCTAGAAATCTAGATCAGATGAACATAGCGGATGTCCGGAGTACCGGGAAGGGGTTACGGTGGCTAAATTTATGATGTGGTTAGAAACTTGAATACACATGAACTTAGCGGTTCACTTTCCCCGGCGTTGTTATGATGTAGTTTGTTATGTGATTTATTGAAGACACTTGAGAACACGTGAGAAAACGTGAGAATAAAAGCCGGTCCCGACAGAGGTTGTGGAAATGGATTACGGTATAGTTGAGTTTTGCTGTGCGTCTGTCTGAATAGATCAAAGAAGAACTTAGCGAAGGTCAAGGGCGGAGCAGGGTGTACGAATCGCTACCACGTGGGGTTGACGGGAGAAAGATAGAAACTATAAACACGTTTTCAATCGATGGCAAAAGTTCCGATTTTCCATGAGACATTAAATTATGAGAAAAACTAGGAAGTTGAAATTATTATACAAAACTACGTTGCTCGTATAAACAAGCTCAAGTAACTGTTGATATCGGGCTACTTTAGTAATTTATAAAAGAAAAAGTTCAAAGGAGAGAGGAATGAAAAGAGGGAAGAGAGTGAGAGATGAATATCTGACATCTCTGATCCAACCCACTTCCAGGTGAAAAGCCGCACAAGTGTACCGTCTGCGGCAAGGCCTTCAGTCAATCCTCCAATTTGATTACGCACACGAGAAAACATACCGGATTCAAGGTGAGAAACTTTCAAAAAAAAAACTTCCAGGTTCAACAAAGCGGGTGTTTCTGATCGAATACTCTAGTTTAGTACCAGCTCACTAAATCTCGAAGGTAGTCTTTGACAGTGAGCACAACCCTCGATTAGTTGATTTCTTGTGTTTTCCCACGGTTTTTTGAGAGAAGTTGAGAAGTTTCACTGGACTATATGGACTTGGATTTTCCGGCAGCACAAGGAAGACGTTAATCAACTTTTTAAAACACATCAAAACCTAGTGTTACCGTAACCCTTGCTTTCAGCCGTTCGCCTGCGACGTGTGTGGTCGAACATTCCAACGGAAAGTGGACAGACGACGTCATCGAGAAACTCACCATCCCGGACAACCGGAGGAACTATCCGAAGGTTGGTTATGGGTTCACGTTCACGTGGTCAAGTCACGTTATTCACGTGAGGTCCTGCTAGTTTCACGTAATAAAAACACGTGAGTTACGTAGCGCCTCGCAAATTTCCCGTGATCTAGTCCCTTGTGAGGTGTTTCGCGCGTGAGTCACGTGACTTCATCCCGGTCAACAAGAGAAATTATCGGAAGTTTGGTTGATTCATGTGATGAAGTCGAGTCGGTCACGTGATCAGTCACGTGATTCACGCGAGGTCCTGCCAGTTTTACGTCATCATGTAACGTGATGCGTGAGAGGCAAACCGGAGGATATCTCGGAATGTTGGTTAGCGGTTCACGTGATCAAGTCACGTGAGATAAGGTCATAGGTTCATGTTCACGAAATTGAGGCACGTGAGTCACGTGGGCGCTAGCTTAGTTTAAGTGATCAAGTAACGTCATCAAGCAACACACCATCGCGGACAACCGGAAGAATTCTCGGAAGATCGGTTAGAGGTTAAGAATGTACACGTGGGAATATCATGTGATTCACGTGATGACTCGCAGAGTTCACGCACATCACACTCCTTGGAGGGCTCTTTACATTGACATGAGCTACTCGATCTATTGATATTTCTACGTTGGCGGGTTCGGGTCATATACACATTGGTTCTTGCTATGTTCGATCGAGTCATGTGAGTCACGTTAGCTCTCACTAAGTTCACGTGATTCAACCATGCACAGTGCTAAAAGGGTACTGGAATCTCATTTATATTTTCGGAAAAAATAGGCAAAGCCCTACCGTACTTCAATGAGAGATTAGTCAAAGCTCCCCATAATCTGCGTGTAGATACGTTACTTGACCGACTCTCGGGGGGTGGAACTCATAATGCAGTCCTAATCCCTACAGGGAATCCAATTCCAACCAGTCGGTTGGGAATGAGTCCCTGAGATGAGAGAAGCTAGCTTTTATATACCTATTTGAACAGTGGCCGTATTCACTAAGCTCAAACAGCCGTGCAAGCTATTTGAGCGAAGTTTCAATGACCGAAATCTAGTTTAGGTTACGACGATTTTATTATATTCTCTCTTAATTAGGCGCAAGTTTGCTAGTTTTACATATGAGACACATAAATATCGAAACAAGTGAGTGAGTAGTCCGTAGTGCACTACTTGCATTTTACTCAGATAGCTTACCCGGCTAATTGAGCTTGGTGAATACGGCCACAGATTTCTATTTTCGAACTGAATAGCAGAATAACAAAAGTCTGCTTATCAAGCCACTGTACCAATTGAACTTTATCATACTCACCTATATTTAGTTTTCTTTGAGAAAAAAGTTACTTTTACAACCAATGTTGCTCTTACAAACAAGCAAACTTTTGTTTTTCGCACGAGGAAGTGTGTTTTTGTGTATGTACATAGCTGCTAATCAACTCATAATCCTGTTCCCAATCCAATTTGGTGGCAACAATACGCGGTTGGCAGCAATTACACGGGGGTGGCAGGGCAGCTGGCGGTAATTGAGAGGAATGAGACACTTTTGACGGGGAGGAGAGATCAGGGATGAGTACAGGACATGTACTAGAAGAGGAAACGAGCACGTGAAGCGTGTGAGACGTGGAGAACGTGAGCCACTGTAGTTACTGTAGAAGGTCACGTATAAGTTTTGTTGGCGGGACAGGGTCAGGGATAAGCAGATTTAGTTCCGGGTGAGAGAACCAACTCTCTGTTGTAGTTTGATTTCGAATCGTCGAGGAGCGACCAGATCAAACTACAAATCGCGGGACTTTACAACACACACCGGATAGATTGTGTCGAAATGAGCCGTTACCGTTGCAGAGGGCTGTAGACAGATGAAATTGTGTTTAAAGTTTACTTATATAGTCGTCGCCAACGAAAAGGCGAGAGGTTACTGTATATCTCACGATTCCAAAGCTTGCCAATTATGTGCTCTAATAGCGCAGTGTTTATCGCCCTGCTACGAATCTTTTGCTAGCAGGTTCGATTCCGGCGAGCGACATGAATTTATAAATTTGGCACTCACTATAAGGGTTGTTTATTTCCAGTTCAAAAGCCGTTACCGTTTGAGATGGCCGCCCGCGGGTACATGACTCCGCCACAGGAACCCACTGTCGTCAGCTCGGCTGAGGATGTGCTCAACTCATTCAGGTATATTCCTTTCTATTCCTACGGGAACTTCCGTAATTTTAACTAGATGAAGTATGAGGAATATCAAGTGTTAGTTTTAGTTTGATCTCGCTACACACCCAGTGTACTCAGTACGACTCAGCTCCTTCAGGTATAGTCTATTCAATTTCTACCTCAGTTGATTGAATGACTACTCTGAGTATAGTCGTACTCATTTTTACTTGAGATTACCTGAGATTTCTTGTAACTTTTGAGAAGACCAACTTAGGCATAGCCGTGATTTCCTGAATTTACGTGGAAGTAAAGACAAATTGAGACATTATCTCGATCAGAAGTGAATCTGAGTTGTAGTTTGAGCTTCACACGCTGCCAAGACTGCTGGTTTCGACTGAAACGAAAGGAGATCAAACTGCAGAGACAGCAGACCTGAGTACGTATGCTAGAAGATCCCGGTACCTTCATCCCACCCTGCGTCTCTCACTCTCCCTCACTATTTCTCGTCTCTTACATCCCGGCGGGATGTGAGAGCAGAGAAAGAGCGTATGTTTGAGGAGACGCAGGATGGGATGAAGGTGCCGGCATCTTCTAGCATACGTACTCAGACGGAAACGTTGTCCGTGTCAGTCTAGCTTTCCGTAAACCGCCCTTTGGACGTACCTCACATGCGACTGTGTTGAATGTAAATGAACCAATGGGAGATAAATCGATAATCCAATCATTCCAGACTCCCCACGCAATTATTTGATCTACGTGCAGCCCTCTCCGCAAACGACACTGAGGATGAGGCGTTGAATCTTAGTCAGAAAAATCAATAACATAATTTTCTCACGAATTTGCGGGAAATCTGTGAATTTGAATGATGGAATCGAGTTTTTACAGTTTCCTCAATCTTTCTCGGAAAAGTTTTAATTTGGGAGATTTAATTATGAAAATGCATTTAATATAGGATAGGGAATGTTTTCCAGAGTACATAACACTTAGATTGATTGACTTGTTTTTTTTCAGTTATTTTACATATCCTATAAACTATTCACATTGTATTTAGTGTGTTCTCTTTTTGACCTTTATGGTTTATTGATCTCTGCAATTGTGCTCCGTTTATGTGCAAATCTTTTAGAGCTTGGAAATGTCCGGTGTTTTTCATAATTTATAACACGTTTTAGATTATTTTCTCTTTTAAGTATTTGTTGTAATTAATCATCATATCGATTGTTGGTGAACAATGTGCTTTGAAAAAATGAAATGAAGCTACTGAAAGTACTTTTGAAATTTATTACAGATGAAACCATACTGAAATTGTGTGGTAAAATTTCACGTATAACATCAACTTAATTGAAATTCGAACCAGTGACAGTAACTGGAAAACATTATTGCTCTAATTCACCAACTTTTTCCCCAAAAAAACCACATGGATAAAATTAAGTTGTTCTTTTTTTGTGGAAATGGCTTGGCCGTCAGCCTGTCTTGCAGTCTTGGTCTTGGTGAGCATGCCACGAATATCATCGATTATCTGAACGTTTGTCGGTCGATAGCTACAGTATAGCGCTTCCTCTTGTTTTTCTAGCAAGAACTATAACCAAAAACCACTTTATTTATATATTTGTTTACGGTAATCAAGGGTGGTTCCGTGTCTCGGTCGTGATGAGATTCCGCATCAAAAATGCATGTGAGGGTGTCGTGACTGGAGACAGATTGGGTCTTCTATTGCATATAAATCCAAGACTGAGATGGCGACATTACATTACTAATCGGGGAAGAATTGAGAAAAAGGGTATTTCGGTCACCTTTGTACTCCCGGTAATCAATTGGGTAACCGAAAAGTAACCTGAAACTAACATACTATTCAGGTAAGCTAAGAAAGATTGTGTTTTCTATTGCATATAAATCCAAGACCAAGATGGAGTGGGCGACGATTCAGCTAAAACACTTCGGGCTTATGTCTCGTATAACAAACTGTATGAGTAATTTTCTTTCAAATTCGACCAATCATATTTCATCCATTCATAGTATCTATCGTGAAGTTATGAACTTTTAGTTGAAGTCATTACTTGAGTAATAGATAGTAGCTCAACGTGTTTTAGCTGAATCGTCGCCCACTCCAATTCTAAAAACCCTTCTAATAGGTAGATTATATGTTCAAACATATGGGAACATACTCTTTCTGGAACAAGCTGTGCTGTAGTTCGATCCCTTTGCTTTTTGGTTGAATTTCGTGAATCGTGTCTTATATTGCACAATATGAATCAAGGTCGGAGACGGACACATTACGTCAGAAAAGCACAAGCAGGGCACTCCTAAAAATGTTTTGGTAAGGTAGCAAGCTTAGAACTCCGTGACTTGCAGAAAAATCCTAGGAGAGGATTGAGGTAGCTAGCGCGATAGCAATCCCTCAACAAACTCACGAGATACCTCATGAGCAATATCTTACCAACTTTTCATTAGATCTTATTGATTGCTGTGCCACAACATTGGAAGTTCGCAAGTGATTCATGAGGTGTTCATGAGAAACTCATATAAAGTTCCCATGAGGTTGGACGGTTTGCTATGCCGCCTAGCGGGGAACCCGGTAGGTCGTGGTCCCGGCAAACGCTATTGAAATAAGAGATGAGGATATGGATGAGGATACCTATTTCATTACTAGGTGCCCTGCTACAGGATGCATTCAAACACCCGATTTGATGATTTCTGGTTTCTAATAAAATATGTCTATAATGCTTGGTTTTTTATGGCGAGGATGTTTTCTGGTAGATTCCTTTTCCTTGAGATCTGGCAGGGTTCAAAAAGATTACTATGCTACTTTGTAACTTGAACTTCTAGTTAAAGTTCGAAATCGTGATTAGTGTGCTGATCGGATAAAAATCTGATCTTGAATATGTCCGTGTCTTGCAAGAATGATTTGAGTAGATATGTGTCTCTTGCTCTTTCTTCCTGCAACATTGCTTCGAGTTATGGGGCAGGAAGAGTGATTGAGTTAGATTTTCATTAGCTTTGCCGGCTCGGCAATCTTCCGTGCCCTTATTGCTGCGGGACCTATTTCTATTACAGTAGTTGGAGATTTCAATCAACCCCAATTCCCTGCGGACATAATTCACTGCCCCACAAAACATGCTGCGATAACACTGAATCCCGGGCTTATAATGAAGGGGGGGGGGGGGGGGGGGGGGGGTTATTGGGAGTGAACAAGTACTAGTTGTAGTTTGATATTGATAGCTTGATACACGCCGTAACGTACTATTTTTGACCACATATAGTTCGCACATTTCCCAACTGGACTGGGGCAGTTTGCCACTGAAATTCCAAGGCAGTTTGTGATCTGGGATTCCTTACACAAAGTATCGTTATTTGGCGGTGGTTAGTAGAATTGGTGAAAAAACTAGTGGTGTTGTAAGATACTGGCTGATTGTGATTGAAGCGCGTTACAGTATTGCATGTTAGTTTGTAGTTTGATCCCTGGGCTTAACTAACCTGAAGATCAAACTCGACTTGGTAATTTGATCTGGTGAGCCATAGCTTTTAACATGAAAACGTTATTGAAATCTACATTCCACACTGGACTAGTTTTTTTCTTCATTTTACTTATACTTCATAATCATAAAATCTTCTTAGTTTCTCCTCCCGTTATTGGTTAAATCTCATTTGTGATTTCTTCATGGAGAAACATAACTCATGATTCTAATATAATTATTATAAAACAACAATGATCTCTCTTGTGTCCGAAAACAACCCCAAAAACGCTCAATTCGAGACAAATCTTAAAGGACTATTTGACCGCGGCTGTTTATTGGTCTCGCAGGCGCAAAATTTTAAATTTTGGACACGTCGGAGATTACGGTATTGTTGGTTTTTAATTTTGTTATTTATTTGTTTTTAAGGTTTAAACTTGTTTTTAAGTTACTTTTTCGTTTTAAAATAGTACTGAGTTGCTGGAGAAGTTATACACGACTGCTTCAGTAGTTTTCGTTCATGATCGACCGTGGAAAACGTCATTTTCAGGTAAAATGAGACCGGTATTATTTCTTTCCCTGGTCGTTTGTTGTTCGGCCTTGAACACATTCTGGAGTGAAGATGATACTAAGCGACTAGGTGGAGTTTTTCAGGTTAGTGAAAAACAACAGAAAAGAGCATATATAAAACCTGGCACCAACTTGTTTTCATATTATTGATTATTCTCGCTGTTTACTAGTCAAGTTTAAACTGGAAATAATGAAATTGTCTTCGAGTTTTACCTTTCCTATTATTTGAACAAAAGGTTTTGTTACCTGCGCGAATAGTTGAAATTTGGGTGCTCTATACAATTGTAGTGAATAGTGATTGTCCCATGTGCAGAGATGTGAAATTGTGGAGTAGCCTGAATATCCTGGTATCCAACTGGCTCACGATTTGAATTCTATAATTTTATTATTAAATGGTAATTTTTAGAATGTGCTCTCGACCAAGAAAGACAACATTGCTTCTCTCCACTACGCTGCAAGTGGAATGAAGTTGCTCAAGGTCGATCCCTCTGCTAGCTCCGCTCAGGTAAGAATATTGTTCAATTTGAGAATTTAATTGTTTCCATAATTACTCGAGCATGATGTATTAGTTAGTATGTAGACACACTTCACTGACACTTGTTTCGCCACTATTGGTGTTTTTTCTGATCGATATGGGCGGCTGATAACAGTTTTAGATTTCGTTCATACTTGGGAACCCTGATCCTTGAAATATTTGCAAAAGTAGCTGATGAGATACTTGATACTTCAACAAAAATAGGTTACTTTCTTAGATGCAGTGAACCTTGCCGGTGTGTATTTTTATCAATTTGTTTGTGTTCATTTCATGTTTCCGTCTTTCCAGGCCGCTTGTGAGGTTGCCAAGAAGGCCGACCTGAAGAATCTGGACTCTCTCTACCACGCCTCCTCTCTCGCTGGGGACCTTCCCAACTGTGCTTTGACTACTGTTGTTGGAGCCAAGGTATGTCGTACGTTTTGATTGTTTGTTTTAGATTGTGCTATAGCATGCTTCGATCTTGAGGTCATTTGAAATGAGTAGAACAACTATTTCTAACAACAAGTTTTAGTTTGGAGATTAATTGGATTGTCCGGATAGAGTATGGATTCTATATAGATCATATGTGTATGGTTCATATGACGCTTGTAGACCTTTATTACCCCTTTTCCAATAGTTTTGAGTAAATTTCTTATGTAGTTAATCAATTTATATTTGCAATTTTCAGGAAACGATCGATGCCGTCGCAAAGGATGTCTCCGCATCCGCCGACTCCATCCTGAAGGCACTGAGTGCCGCTGACAGATTGAGCATCAAGGTATGGTTTTGTACTTTTCACATAGTCCAGTAAAGTTGTCCGGATAGTCAGAAAAATTGGGAAGACGGACTAGTTTTCGTCAAAAAAGAGAAAGTTTGTCCATTTTTGTAGCAAAATCATCAATTTTCACGTATTTCAATTTGAAAACGGACTACTTTCTGTCGAATAGTCGGACCTTACTGGTGTATGACTTTTTCACGATTCAGAGCATTATACCCGCATACAAGTTCGGATGCGTTTTCACTTTCCAAATGTCGCACAACATTACAAAGCTATTTTATCAGAAACTTGAAGTTGCGTCATTCCAACTTTTTTTCACAAGTTCACAGTTTCTTTTTTGCTAGGATGTCAATTGTATGTCAGCTTTTTCCAGGTTGACAAGGCTGTCTTCGACAAGTCGCTCACTTCTGCCCTCAAGGATACCTCTGTTTCAAGGTTAGTCTCAGTTTTCGTCAAACCGAGTTGGAGGGCAGATAATTTTTCGTTATAATATGAATATCTTGTCCATTTTCCCACTCCCAACGAAGTAGCCTGAAGCATTTGCTTTCTCCTGCCATTTCCGATTGGAATCTATGGGTGAAAGTCTAAGAAATGGATGTTTACTAATATTGAGAAACGTTGCATATTTTTGATGCAAAACTATGAATTTTCACCAATATGTAATGGAATACGGACTCTTTTTTGAAGTATAGTCAAACCTCACACCTTACTCTCGTATATCTCAAATACCTTATTTTAGCCTGATCTCCGGTCTGAATGCTGCCGCCTACCTGGACAAGGCTCAATCCGCCAAATATGTGGCCAAGATCGCAGTCCTCATGGGTCAGGCCGATCTCGTCAACAAGAAGTTTATGCAGGTATGTGTTCATACACAAGAACACAAGGTGCTACTATTTGACAAATGAGTCCGTAAACGCGTGAAAATCAGTGATTCTGCATAAAAGGTGCACCGATTTTGTTGTTTTAACAAAAAAATAAGCTGGTTTTATGTTTATTTCTGGCTATGCCCTAAGTGGACAACTTCACTGGGATAAGTTTGTGTTGATTGCAGTCACACGAGTAATCATCTCTGAGCTAGGGTCAGGAGATTTGGCCGGTGTTCCGATTTTCGCAACAAAATAAAATCATGACTGCTCGAACATAGCTTTTCTTTTTTTGGAACAGACATACCTTATTGTGTATGGTGTGGTATCTGTATGGTTAGTAACTTTATGCATTGGTTTCTCGTGGTTGTGCCATTCGAAAGACGAGATTTGTTTACCAGTACATACAAGTTGATCTTTCTCCCGGTTTTCGAAGAGTCTACTTGAGACTCGACACCCGAATATTTAAAATTGCTCGGTCACTTGGTCTCGAAACTTGATTTTCATACACCTGTTTTCGCTCAAACAATCATTGTTCCTTTCCAGTTCGAGGGTGGTCTTTCAAACACCGCCAACGCCGTTCACGGAATTCTCTCGCTAGCCACACAACAGGGAAAGACGTCAGGAATCACTAATGTAAGTTTAAGTCTGATGTGTGTAATTTGTAATATTAAGTGTTCTGCCGGTTAGAGATACATAACACTTTTATTTGGGAAATTTTCACTCAAAACTTTCGATTCGGCCTTCAGAGCCAGAATATGTCTGCTCGAAATACGATTAAAGAAGACTGTTTGACAAAAAGAAGTTCGTTTTTAGATTGAAACGTGGGAAAATTAATATTTTGTATCAAAACTAGAAAACTTGTATAGTTTTCGGCGAAAAAGTATCGTTATTCAAATTCAACTGAATTGGAGATTTACGAATCTATATCGATAATTAAAGTCTGTTTGTTTTGTTTCATCTCAACAAGAGTCTTTGTTTTGCAGGACCAGCTGCTGGCTCTGTCCAACTACCTCTTGTCCCGCAAACACGTTTCCTCGGAGCGTGTCGCCTACGAGATGGTGCGTGCCATCGGGGTGTTGGTCAACAACCAACAACAGGTTCCCGTGGTGGTCTCCGCTCTCCAAGGAGGCGTATACGATCTGGGAAAGGTGAGGGTCATTTATAATCATAATAATAGTTTACTTACATATAATATTAACAGAGGTCATGCTAGTAGAGAATTGAATTGAAAAACTTGAAAAAGGAAGTTATTTCACATAAAATAAGGTGCTTCTCCGCAAAAAAAGGTAGTAGAGTCGACCCAATCATACGTGACGCCATCTTATTGTCTGAAGAAGTGAATTGAAAGTCGGGTGTTTCATTTGGTGACCAAACTGGATGAGAAGTGATGTTTTGACCAGTAAACATCCCATTTGTTCAACTTTGGACAGTTCAAAATTCCTATTCTGAAACATAGCTTTGAAGATGTTGTAGTCTGATCTCTCTTTTTTTCAGCCCATCCAAGTGCAGATCTCAAACGTGTTCGGTCTCCCCGTGGCCGCCACCTCATTCAAGGTTGACATTTCTGCCGTCGGCGCCAAGACTCCCCTCGTGCAAGGAGGAAGCCTAGCACCCAAGTTGGTTCTATTATCATTAATAATAATAATAATATAGTTGAATGATGAAACAACTCCCTGACTCGTTCACCGTGCAGGGCGGCGGCCTGCCACCGAGGTTGAATACTTTAGGAAAATGGTCTAAATAGGGAGAAAAACGCCAAAATTTACCCGTTTCTGATGCAGAATCATGATTTTTTACAATGCGCAATGAAATCAGACTTTTACACATATGAAAAAATAGTGGAATAATGAATTCACATTGATAATTGAAAACTGGCGAGACGCGAATCTTGCTCACGTGTTTTACATGAAAATCAGGTTCAAAAAAGATTTGTTGGCTCTATATCTGATTCCCGAAATGGCTTGGTGATTAGTTCATTTGTGATGTTCAAACAGAACGATCTTCTATGAGTTTGTGTATTTCAGCAGCAAGATAGAATATCATATTTCTGCGCCCCGCGGAGCCGAGGCTGGAATCTACGTGGTCACTGTCAATATCGAAAGCCAGGTAGATCATTTGTTTATTTTAAGAAGAGGGAGGATCTGTTTCTTCCTTCTAAAATTGTGGTTCTGCAATCAAAACTCATTAAGATTGACATTTTTTTCTAATCTAGCGCCTTTCTGCACTTTTCCCTTTGTGATTCCATTGGGGGAAATGTTGAACGTGTCCAGTGAAATGTCATTTTTCTAAGAAAAGGAGTTCATTTCATTATGCGAACCCCCTATTTTCTTTCAGAATTTGGCATTTTCAATCGATTATGAGAAAAAAGCTTGTTTTTTGAAATTTTTGCGGCTACTTGGATAGCTTTACGTGTACTCATCACTTATGTATGCTCATTGCAGGATAAGCGTCTGATTGGTCTGACCGGAAACACGATGCGTGTGAAGTTGGTGCATGAGGTTGTCGCTGATAATATGAAGATTGGAGTTCTCGCCAAGGACGCCACTCCCTCCGGAACCAGTCTCAACAGGTACGGTTCGGTCGTTCGGTGACCTTGACGAAGTAGTCAAAACAGTCGAAAAGTGGGCAAAACCAGCGCGTTTTAGAAGTTTTAGTCGTATGAATATGGTAACGAGCCGGAAGTTTCGGTGAGGTGGACGAAATGGGAGTAAATGGTTTAGGGTTAGGTGTTAGGTTTGGGGGAGCAAATGTTTGGTGCCGTTTGACAGTTGCAATCACGGTCACACTCGCTCCCGGGAAGAACAATTGAGGCGTTGATGGAATGAATGTAGTTTTAATAAAATCAATTAAGTTGCATGTACACATGTCAGTCAACATTAGCAAATGACATGAATAATCTAAATCGACTATTGTCCACATACGTAAAATACCCCCCTTTTTCGATGTTGGTTGATGTTCACTTTTTCAGGTTTCTGCTCGACGCATGCTCACTTTTAGGGTAGCTCACTTCTCGAAAATACTTATACAAAAACGCAAGATTTTGAATGAATTTTGAACCGCTAAACGCCAAGTGAGTATCGTCCAGTATAGGGTGAATATCGTCCACATCGGCGGCGGGCGCAAATTGTCTAGGCGCTCTCTTCATTCCCCGCACTCTCTCGTCTGTGTTTGTCTGCGCCCTCCGCGAAGCGCACACTCTCTCGCCGATATCGGCCGATGTTGATCCAATATTGGATGATCATCACTGTTTGCGCCATCATCACTGGATTTCGGAATAAGCGCGAAACAAACGGAACAAAGTAAAAGGATGATTCTTCTGTCGTTTACAATCTATTTATAGACTTTGTTAATATTCACTAACAACAACTTTCTTCTAAAATTCTAAAATTTTCATATTTCCGTTACAATGAGGAAGATTTCCAATGGATTCATGAACTTTCAATGCAATCCTGTTCTAAACTAATTCTAAGATAGTTTTATTGATATTCCTTAGTTTATTGCCATTCAAAACACCAAGTGAGTATCGTCCAGTATAGGGTGAATATCGTCCACATCGGCGGCGGGCGCAAATTGTCTAGGCGCTCTCTTCATTCCCCGCACTCTCTCGTCTGTGTTTGTCTGCGCCCTCCGCGAAGCGCACACTCTCTCGCCGATATCGGCCGATGTTGATCCAATATTGGATGATCATCACTGTTTGCGCCATCATCACTGGATTTCGGAATAAGCGCGAAACAAACGGAACAAAGTAAAAGGATGATTCATGAAAAAGTGGGGACCCAACGACTGCGAGATTTGTCTTCTGCTGTGCGCCCCTTAGACAACTACTCTCAAATGGAGCAGCTACTGCTACAAAACCCGAAAAATACTAATATACTCAAGTATAACTGTTCATTACAAATTCTTCTGTCGTTTACAATCTATTTAAAGACTTTCATTGTTAATATTCACTAAAAATAACTTTCTTCTAGAATTCGAAAATTTTCACATTTCCGTTACAATGAGGAAGATTTCCAATAGATTCATGAACTTTCAATGCAATCCTGTTCTAAACTAATTCTAATATAGTTTTTATTGATATTCCTTAGTTTATTGCCATTCAAAACGCCAAGTGAGTATCGTCAAATCTAGGTGAATATGGGCAATATCGCCGGCGGTTGATCTTCACTGTCTGCGACATAATCACTGAAAAATGGAATAAGCGTTCTACAAGTGAAACTGAGTAAACTACTGTTGTTTACAAACTATTTACAGAGTAATGTGGGACTATTTGCTAGTTTATTTCCATCGAAAAAATCAAGAGTGTGTATGGGTATCAGCAATATATGTAGGTGGTTGGAAAAAATGATACCTTCCTTCTTTCTGCTAGTAAGATAATATAGATTCAAAAAAAAACGCTAACAAGAAAGGAGAGTTTCTAGTTTCTGTAAATTACCCTCTTCGAAACTAGTTTTGCCTTTCTGCACATTACTCGCTAGTCGATTCGTATCTGAAACATTCTATAAATGAGAAAGATCAGTTCGCTCTTCTCGCTCATTCCACACTTTCCAAGATTTGGTTCGAAACTGTCCGGCATGCTCTTTGTTCTCCGTGTGAACTCATTTTCACTCTGACAGAGAGTGGAAAGATTTAACTGAAAATAACTAGATTATTTAGAAGAAAATAGCTGATACGCGAACCGTTTCTGTTTTTTCTCTCGAGAAAGTCAAAACTCTACTCGATTAATGAAGCAGCTGTTCTGGGTATCAACAGGAATTTAGATATTAGATTGCTCTACACTAACTTGGTAAGCTGGTTCCATGCGAGAAAGAAGCATTAGGAGTTGCCGTTGGTCACACATAGAAGACGAATCGAAAACTATATCACTACTGACTACTGTATTTAACGCCTCAGACATACAATCAGGACTGTGCGGTGAACTTTTCTGAAACAGCCTGATCCTGAAAAATACGAAATCGGAGGTGAACGTATTTACTAAGCTCCAATCTTTAACTTAGCAATAATAGCAATTTGAGAATTTGCAATTCAGGAATACGATAACTTTTGAAACAATTACTAGTCTGCAGAAGAGGTTCATTTGCTATGTTTTAAAATATGACCCAACTAATTGGTAACGATATAGTGATCGAAGTTTGTCGCAATAGTCTCCCTCTACCTAGGAGTTGATGCCATTATGACCGGAGATCTCAAAACCGAATCACCAACGTGCGAGGCGGCGAAGCCGCCTATCTAGCAGGGGGTCTGGGGGGCGGAAGCCCCCCAGTATTTTTTACTTACTCATGCTCACTTCTGGGGGGTGGCTCATGCTCACTTTTTTTCGACTGATGTGGAGGTATTTTACGTATGATTGTCCATATTTTCAGTGTGGCCAAATTCTCGAAGCTCGGAAAGGTGCTGGAAGCGGACAACACGAACAGACTCTACATGTCATTCGACGTTAAGACAAAGGCCGATGGCAAATCTGGCAAACCCCACCAGGTTGGTGATTTTTCTTATTTGGAGAGAGAGTCGATTCACGGAGTTTACACTTTATACGTAAGCGTTGACCTCTGTATTGTATTTATATAATTGCTCAGACTTTTCCTGCGGTTGCTACACGACACTCGAGACTCGATTATCAGAATACATTAGAGGAAACCATGTATACTTAGTCGTTTGGTGTTCCTTTTTCATTTTCTAAGTGTACTAAATGTCGTTTGATCGCCCATCTCTCTGATTTCAGGTGTTTGTTGTGTTGACTCACGAGTCGGGAGCCGAAGTGATCTACACCGCTGATGCACAGGGAGCCGGCGCCTACATTGTGGACATGGTTCGTTTTCGATGATCTACGTCATTTGTAGTCTCTAGTATCAATACTATACGCATTTCTGCGTCAATAAGGTTCTGGTGTACTTTAACCGTGTTCGCATGGTCGACTCACTTAATGGACTGGCGTACGTAGAAACCGCAATATTGATTTGATCTGCACGAACCTCAAATAAGAACGATGCTGTTAGGTAAAATGTTCATTTTCATCTTTTTTTTGACTGCTCAGTTGATATTAATTTGTCATGGACAGTGTATTTTCTACTGAGTATTGTATTGTTTCATTTGTAGCAAACACAGTTCATACTCTAAACTGTTTGTTTCAGAACCTGGCCAAGTCGCACAAGGACTTTGACGGTCTGTCCGGCAAGTACAGTGCTCGTCTGGTGGTCGGAGACGCGGTCATCAAGACCCCCATCGATTGGACTTTTGTGAGTTTAAAACAGACACCATACGACTTTGTTGTGAACAAAATTTTGATGGAAATCAGGAGTTTTATCTGAATTACTAAATTGAAAACTGGTCAAAAACTGAGGTTTTCAACAGTCAAGTTCGACAATTATTGAACTTGGGGTACTCGATTTTGAAGAAATTTGAGTGAATCAATGAACGATTCAACAAAGTCGCCCTACGTTTGGTTTAACAAATGAAATTGGGCTTAAAGGTGGCATGAATGTTATAGGCCCCACCTAGGTATTAACCTCGTGAACCCGAACATTTTGGAAAAGCCAATTCACACCTATCAATGGACTTTCGATAAAAGAGGCTTGAAGTAGAAGGGTATATCATGCTTGAGTAATGTGGTCGGAATAGCCAACTAAATTCGTGGAACTAGCCCACATTCTGCAGGGAAAATTTATTTTTTTGATGCAGCAATAGCATAGAGTTTGTTTATTTTAATGGAAAAATAGCTCTTTTAGTATAAATCGGTACTCGGTACGGTTGTTCATTCTATCAATCCGCCCCCCTTGCAGGCCGACCTCTCTTTGACCCTCCCCGCCGCCCCCGTCACAATTGTGCCGAAGAGTGAGCAGGTCAACTACAACACCCTTCCGGAGATTGTGCACATGTTCCGTCAGCCGGAAAAGCGACCGCCAGCGGTTGTCTCGACCGCCTTCACCTTTGTCTGTCTGGCCCCGCTGCTCGTTCTGGCTGTTATGGTTGGTTATTTCGAGTGAAACCGGTTACTTTACGTCAAAATACGGAAAGTTTGAGTGTTTTTGATGCAAATCCGTCTGATTTGCATCGCTGCTTGTTTTGGCGGTGTTTCTATGTTTTCACGTGGTTCGGAGTAAGCCAAATAGTCGGAAAAGTTCAAAAAATTTCTTCAAAGTCGAAGAAATTTGACTGTTTCTGGTCAAACTCAACTACATGTATTCGAAAATACTACAAATGTATCCTCACCTATATGTGGTTTTCTGACAAGATTGGGAAAGCATTAAAGAAACGGACCTAGGTTTCTGTTTAGATAGTATATTTTCAATCACAGCTACTGAAACTCTAGCTTATTATCTTTTCAGTGGCTGCGTATCGGAATCAACTTCGGCAACATGCCCCTTTCTCCATGGGTTCTCATCTTCCACTCTGCCCTGGCTGGTGAGTAGATGTTATTGATTTTTATAATTATCGATATCCTTGTGTCAATTAATCAAATGTACTCACTTGCACTTCTGTACGGGAAGACCGTTGGTTGGGGTACATTTTATATGCCTTATATGCCGCATTCTTATCAAAGTGCTAATAGAAAATAATAGTTTGCATTATAAGAAACATCAATGTGCTTTAAAGTTCATCTCTATTTTTCAATATTCTTTGATGGATCTTTGTGAAATTGTCGTTAAAATATAAGTAGTGCACATCATAAAACGTTTTCATCTCATGTATTTTCAAGTGTGTTAATAATCATCTTTTGTTTCAGCCATGTTCGGTCTGTACTTTGTGTTCTGGCTGCAGTTGGATATGTTCGAGACGTTGAAGTATCTCTCTCTGATTGGAACTCTGACCTTCGTATCCGGAAACCGACTGCTCCGCGCGCTGGCTGATAAGAGGAAGTGGGTTGACTTGTGCATTATATTAATATTAATAATATAAAGTTCATTTGAATATGATTACTGACATGAACAAAGTTCGAGGTAGATGAACAAATAAAGAAAAAAAATCAAAAAGTGTCTTTTCGACCGAATTTGGACATTTTCATTCGGGAAAATGTATTTCATTTCCAAGAGCTGGCTCGTCTGATTAATCAATTAGTTTGGGGTTGCGTTTTTGAGATTATAATTGTTTGTTACTGATGTTCTAGTTATGTTCCATTTAAGGTCACTGGCGTTGAAATTTCCTGACTCTTCTTCCAGTACTTTTTTCCTTTAAAAGTGTGTGAGATCGTAGTGACAAACCTGAAATAAGTTTCTAATGTATCTTTAATTGATTCTGATAGTTTCAGGGCCAAGCAGGAGTGAAGCTGCCTTCGATTCGTCATCCAATAGTTCGTAGTTGTGACAGTCCAACCCAAATGCGTCAGGAATGATGATTGTCACAGTAATTTTGTCCCTTTCTCCCAGTCCCCAATCTAGTGATATTCGATACGTTGTCCGGGCAAAGTTTTAAAGTTTGTTTGTTTCTGTGTTCTCTATCTCTGCTGTGTTATCGTCGTTTTATAGGGGTCGTTCACTTTTGTATTTGTTGTATTTATAATTTATTCATGTTCTCTGAAACGTGTTGAGAGTAGTTGTCACGGTTGAGTTATTTTATTTCCACTCTTATTTATTGTTTTCTTGTTGCCGACATTTCTGGTAATATTCTTGTTTTATCGTTCCCATTTTAATAAATTATTATTCAGGTTTTGTTAATTTGGGATGTTTGTTTTATGCGTAGAGGTCGCATAATTTTATTTTGGTGAAAGTTGAGGTGAGAAAATGTTTATCTGAGACAGAGTGTCAGGGTCAGCTCTGATACTTTTCAGCAAATTGTAAACACCTGTGTTTTACTCGAAGTTTTATAGTTATTTTTATTGTACGCTGCAGTGTGAGAGAATTTTATCGGCAGGAAGAATTCAATTGGAGGTTATAGATTGTTTTCAGTAGAGTTATCAGTTCGGTGTACATCGGTGTGTGTTATTTAATGAGTTATTGCTGACGATTTTACGGTTCTGCCAAGATAAAACCATTTTCAATTAGAATAGACTCCTTGCCAACGTTGAACTATTATCTAATCAAATTGTTATATAGTTAATGAACATTGTTATTTTACTAGTTGTTATTTAGTTAAAGTAAGTTATCTAATTGTTCACTCGATTTGCAGATGTCGCTGGCGAAGAATCTGAAGTCATTGACTTCGTTGGGACCAAGACCCGTGGTAACTTGGGATAAGGTGAGTATCGTTTAGTTAAAGAAGGGCGATTATATGGACCACATAATCGTCCTTCTTCAAGTTTATTTGTTGATTGAGATGAGTGGTTGATAAAGTAGGTGGATATTAGAATGAAAAAGTGTCCGGCTCGTTGTTTCCTCAAGCGTGTTCAATGTTTGTTTGTGTGTTTTTTTTTCAATAAAATACTCACAGTTCGAAATACCGTTGTCATAGACCGCCAAGTCCTTCTGTGGGATAGAGGGTCACGAACCAATTAACGCGAAAAGGCTGCGAGCCAAAAATGGGCGAGTTTCATACAAAATGAGCGGTGAATAAGCGAAATATAGTCGAAAATCGCAGTTTGGTAGGGGTCGCGGTTCGAAAAAGATGGACAAGTCGCGAGGTTTCCAGACCAAACTGAGATACCTGGCGATGTATGACCGTTGTGGAAGTTAGAATCCACCACGCATTCATCGTTCTCTAGTGAAGGAATGATATAGAGAACATAGCGGTATTTAATTTAATGTTCTTCCAATAGTTGGAGGATACACTCCGATACTCCGATATCGATGACAACACACAGTGATACGGGAGAAAAATAGAGCTTGTATTGTATTGTATCTTGCAACACTTATAATTAAACAAAAACAATTATTGATTTTTTCAGGCGGAGCGAATTCGCAGAAACGAGGAAATCTGGTCAAATGGAGAGTCGATTGTTCATAGATTGCCGGAACATTACAAGAAGAGATACTGGGAAAATGTACTCAGGGACGCGAAGCCCGTTCATTACAGGTGGGAATACGGGTTATTTAATTAAGTATGTTGCATTTCGTATGTACCAACCCATATGTACATCGTTATGTTAGTTAAATTACGCAGTGGAAAGGTTGTAATGTTAGTTGCGAAGCCGGTTCATTCCAGGTGAGGATCACGGTTCATTTATTATGTTATTAGGTTTTGAGGTTGTGTATTTTGTTAGGTTTAATCGAAAAATAGGTGTAAATCCCAGTTAAGGAGCATACACCGCCAAGGGTCTCTCATTTCATCTTAAATCTCGCGATTCCACCGTCTTTTTCAAGTCGCGACCCTTTCGAAGTTGTTCAAAACTGTGTTTTTCATCAATTTCTGGTTCAATTTTGAGTAGTTTTGTATGAATTCCGCAGTTTTTTAACTGGCGACCCCTACTTGTAATGAAAAATAGTTAGCGACCCTCCATCTTAAAAGAGACCTTGGCGGTGTTTGCAAAGGCGCCATGAAGCTGGAAAACGTGCAATAATTGGGTGCTGATTGATTTTCGGAAATGTTAACGAATTCCAGGCCGCCCGTATCGCGATTCTCACTTGACCCCGTACGCAATGTGGAGGTAGAAAACGAGGATTATCCCATTGTCGGTCAGTCACTTCAGTTCAATGGCCCGAACAGTCAGAAGTGTTCGAATACGGGCTCTGCTTGTCGGCAATATCGAACAAATTTGCATGTGTTAGTATAATATTCACACCTTACTGGTGGTGTGGTTGACTTGGTTATATTACATTTTTCGCTAATGCAGCGCAGGTTTGCCAGTTTTGCACACAAGCAAATCAGGTATCAAAATGAGTGAGAAATTAGTCTGTAGACATACACCAGTAAGGTCCGACTAAGCGACAAAAAGTAGTCCGTTTTTAGCTTCAAACACGGAAAAATTGATGATTTCGCACGAAAATCAGAGAAATTCTACTGTTTTCAGCAAAAAAGTAGTCCATTTTTTGAATTTTTCTGACTATTCGGACAACCTTGCTGGTGTATGTCTGTAGAACGCTATTTAAATTTAAGACTACCCCGTTATTCATATACGTTTTTAGTCATTACCATTGAATGCTAATTGTAGTCTATTACAGGACTGCTCCCCCCGGAGGCGGATATGGGTCTATGGGGTGGCGAGGGAATAGTCAAGGGATGGATAGAATCGAGGCCCTACACTAAGAAGAAGGTTCTCCCAAGGTAGGTCAAACACTATTTAACTTGGGGAGATTTTGTTGGTATAATTCAATCACCCTGTTTTCGTTATAAACGTAGTTTGAACTGTTTTCTAAAGCATAGACATCCGTTACTGTGTGGGTAGGTGGAAGGAGGAGTGGCCGAGTGGCTAGCTGCGTTGTCTTTGGGGATGAGGGGCCCAGTTCGTTTCAGTCGTGTGGTTTTCTCTCAGATAGAGCTGGTTCAACATTATTTAGAGTTAGAAGTAGCAATATAAATCCTAAGTAAGATGATTCTGTGATTTAACGATTCGAGGGATTTTGTCTCAATTTTGTTTTGGTGCTGTTTTTGTTTCATATTTTCATATTTTTCCAGGTATTGGGTGCCGCGTTTCTTCTTCCCCTACATCAAGAAGGTCGTTTTGTACTCGGAAATTCTCGACAAGTACATGGAGGTGAGTTATTGATTTATTGATTATTGGAATTGACCGGAGCATATTTAATGGAGACAAGACTGCATCTCCTTTTGAAAAAAGAAACACACATTGCTTCGTATACGGACATCTTTTGTGTAACTTTCACCGGCCAACATGTGACCGCTTTTTCATTTTCGGTCACCTACCGGTTACCTACTGAGGTAACCTGAAAAAAGGGTTATCAAAAACCGGTTAGGTTAGGTTACCGAAAAACCCGATTACATATAGAATTCACCACTTTCACCCTCCACCACGGGGGAGTGAATGTACCATGCATCATTTTTCGGAAACATTGAAAATAGGTCGAGGCTGGAGGGTAAACGCGAGTGTTCCCCACTCTATTCTCAAAAAAAAACAGTTCATGAATTTAAATACGTGAAACGTCGTGATTTTGTTCAAAACTTTATTTCTACCATGTCCGTTTTTTCTCCTAATCTTAGCTTTCCTTAACCTATCTCCAGGTGACCTTGAAACTACAGTATTGTGTCACGCAGTAGTGGTCTGCTCATAAATTATAGAACAAGTGGACTATTCGGTTCTTTTTATTATTATAAAATGTGTTTTTAATCAAGTTTCTTCCAGGTGCCTGTAACGGAGCGCGCGTGTCGTCTGATCGACCAGCACCACGGCCTCGACTACTATATTCTGGAGACGGCAGAGATAGATCTCAGGTCGAAACTGGGCAATAAGTTGGTTTTTTTATTAATATATTATTTATGTTCAAAAATATATCATAGTTATGAGATACGTCGCTGTACTAGCGTCCCAAATGGTATTGCAACTTTATTGGTTGGCTCTTGTGAGCAGCAAGCGCCGCGCACTGTTTTTCCGTTCTTGAAAACCGGGAATCGCAATCCGTATCTCAATAATTTGGAAAACAAAGTCTCCCACGTTGAACCGACTGGCTTTCCACAAATTTCTGTGAAAAATTAGGAAGCTTCACTGTTGAAGTCATGATTCCAATGATTAGTGATAGTGGATTGTTTTCTATCGTTCTCTGAGTAATTGTTAGTTTTCCAGGTTGAAACGCGAAATGCTGCTGCGACTGGCGAACGAGGACTACCACCCTGACAATGAGGAGAAGAGGAGCTACATCAAGCAGAAGTGAGCGTTTCTTGGTTCTTGTATTGGATTTATTCATTACTAAAGTATCCCTAAACATTGGTCTATATGGGTAGGTTCAATTGCTTAGCACGATTCCTGCCTATTTCTGGAAATATACAAAGATTAGGAAATATCTTATTGTCGAGAGTTTGTACTGTTGACGATTTACAATCAGAAATTCCACGGAAAGTGGAGAGGCTGAAATTTGTTCGGGTCCCAATGTTGCCGATATTTATTTCATATGTGCTGTATTCCGTTTAGCGGACGGGATTTGTAACTCTCGAAGAACCACTATCCGTCAAATACTCAGAAGGGTTTTTCCAACGAACCATTCATTATTCTGTTCTCGAACTTTCAGAATTTGTTTTGTAGTAATGAAGGAAAATGAGCCTATTACTGTAGAGGGTTATAAGTGGGTGGAACAAACTATAGTCAATGTTGCCTGAGTGGAGGTGGTGAAATTTTCTATTTACAATATTCTAAAGGGTTTATATTGTTTTCTCTATTTACAATATTCTAAAGGGTTTATATTGGGTTCTCTATCCAGATATTCGAAGTTCGTGATTCCCGCCGAGGAGGCCGAGTGGGTCGGATTGGACATCAATGAAGCTGCCCGAAAACAGCAGGACTTGGAGGAGAGTGTGCAGCAGACGCCGCTCAAGTATTTGTACGTTTTCACGCGTTTTTCACGTTTTCTATCTGTACATTACAAAAATAGAAAACTAGCTTTATTTTTGGTGTATTTCACGTCAATATAAGAGTTATATGACATTTAAATGAATTTTGGAAGTTTTACTGATTCTTGTACGTTTTCGCGCGTTTTTCACGTTTCTTATTTGCGATTCATGTGTTCGGTTCACGTGAACAAAACTAGCAGTTATATGAAGGTTGGTTGAGTATCGATTTTAGTTGAGTTTCATGGCAGCTACGTTGTAGTTCTTGTGGGCCTTCACACTTTTTGGTTCATGTGGACAGAAATAGGGAAAAAATAGAAAATACTCTTTTTTTTTTGTGATTTTCGGGAAAATGTCGTATCTTTCTTTCATACGAACGTCGTCGAAAAACACACTACCCTTCGTAAGAAAATTTCACTCCGTACTGATTGATGTAATGCAGGGCACAAAAATAGAATGATTAGCGGTGGGTCAAGTCTTACATTCTTCTTTCAAATACGAAAAAGGATTGGAAAAGATAAGTGATAAGTCATTCACTGAGAAAAGAGAAAAAGTGTCGGGTATTTCTCTCATTTCCTTATTCAGATATGAAAAAGAGCTGGTGGAGACGCTGAAACAGGGTGCCGACCTGGCCACAAACGAGGAGGAATTCGTCCCGAAAACGGAGGAGAGCAAGTTCGGAGAAAAGCTGCTCGGCAAGTACATGAACCCGATTGCCAAGAAGATCAGAAGCTAGAAGATATCAGTAAAATATCGATCAAACTATTGATTTTTTATGATTTTAGCTGATTTCCCAGAAAATATCGATAAATTGTTATTTTCTACGATTTTAGCTGATTTCTTGATGTTTTTCATGAGTTTAGATGATTTCTAAATGTTTTTCCATAATTTTAGCTGATTTTCGACTGTTTTCCATGTTTTATGCCTGGGAATTGAGCTCGTAGATGTAGAGATCACTGCGGTTTTGTAGTTCGTAGTCTGTTGAGCTGATTTTGTTCCCAAAAAGTAGATTAAGCGAAGATGTTCGCCTATTTCCTGTCTAACTGAATGGAGACCATCTAGTACTATCTTTCTCGTGGATTTGATATCATGTTTGTGTTTTTGTAAATATTTTGTAGTTTAGTCGACTAGGATTGTTTTTGAATTGTTATCTGATGTTGTTTCGATTATATGATTAAAGTTTTTGTATCTGGCAATAATGAAATTTGTGAAGGATTGCATGCGGCTTGCCCTTGATTTATATATTTTTAGTTGGATTGGTTTTGCTGTAGTTAAGTGCATGTAGCCCGGTACTTTCATTTAAGAACTATGGTTATTGGTTACTTGAAAATAAGCAGCAATTACGGTATCACAGTTTTTCTGCAGTGTTGTTAGTTCTTCTGCATGGCTTTTAGTTTAGGGAAAGTGTATGCGCGTGAATAGAGTTACTCTCTCAGACAATTGCATTGAATTGTTATGACCCGATTTAGCGAGAGAACGTATAGATCAGAGAGACGCGGACTGTATGAGTCTCATCGAATCTATGATCCCTCGCTCTTGTAGCTGGCTGTCGGCAGCTGAAATGGAGAATCGCCGTGAGATTTTGTAGTTTGGTCGAAAGGAATTGTTTCACAGATGCTGAAACCATAATCGTCGACTATTTGTATATGTATTTTTTTTGGTTTATTACCCATAAAAAAGCGGCTGAAACTGAGAAGTGGGAAAAAGTTTTTTGCCTGAACCTTCTGTCATTCTGTTTTCTTGGTAAATTAAAAGAATACAAAACAATCGAGGGAGAAAACAGATATTTTGTTTCAGATGTTATCCTGCTCCAAAAGTAGATTGGCGACCGCCGTCAGAGGGGTGGCCACTATGCACGAGAATATGACAGTACGGGCACGAATGCACGAGAACCCCGGAAAGGTTGGTTCGGTTTTCTGAGAATAAAGAAATTCCTAGACTCTGGCCAATTTCAAGAGCACATGATTTAGATAAAAGCAGTATACTCCTTACGTTGTTTGATACTTTCAACACTGAGAGTCATCCACCATTCTTTTCTAAAACTGGCGAAGATAGTTGGCGAATTAATGTAATCTTTTTCATTTCATCCAGATTTCCTTTCAGGTAGCATTTGTGGACGGAACGCGTATGTTCACCTACGGCGACATCCTGAACAGAGCCGGCCAATACGTGACGGTTCTCAACGGAAAATACGGCATCGCGGTACGTTTTGCCGTTTTTACAACTATACTCCGGTTAACATCCGTCCGGTTTTTACAACTATACTCCCCATCGAGTACAACCCTTGAATATAGTGTGCGTATTCAAAAAAAACACAAGTAGACTTTTTGAGTAAGATAATCACACTAGCGTGTGTTCACATCGTTTTCTGGTTTTTAGAAAGTTTAGGGTGATCTTGTATTTTCAACGGAAAACGCGTAATGTTTCGAGAATAGTCTTCTTTCTGGATTCTGGTTCTTGCTCAAAACATGGATGTACTTCTTGTCTACAAAGGTGTTTACCAACATTCTTGTTTACCTGTTTTCATTTCAGAAGGGCGATCGAGTGCTGGCGCGCACCACGAAGTCCATTCATTCTGTCGCTTTCTATTTGGCCTGTCTGCGGCTGGGAGCAATATATGTACCCGTGAACCCGGCTTATACACAGGCCGAGACACAACACTACATTAAGGTATGTGGTCTGAGGCCGTATGCATGAAACATCCCGGGCCGGGTTGGGATGCTATCCCGAGCTGAATTGGCCGGGAAATAGCTCGGGATAGCACTCCAACCCGGCCGGGATGTTTCATGCATACGGCCTCAGGAGTTTGGTCGGGAATGGGTATGTAATTTGTGGATTGGTGGGTTTTTAGTTGGTTTTGCATATGGAATGTAATTTGGGGTTCAGAAGTTATGAAGTTTGAGAGTGGGGAGTGGGGATCATTCATGTACCCTTAATCCCGAATATGCGCAGGCTGAGATACAACATTATATTGAGGTATGTAGTTTGGAGTTTTGTGGAAGATGGGCGAAAAAATTACAGTTTTGCAACTTTTGCGTGCCTGGAAGCTGGGTTCGTGAAACTAATCGTGTTCACTTACGGGCCAGCCGATTGCAAGCCAGTTTTCATCATTCCTAACATCAGGTTATTTTGCTGTTTCATGTCAGTTTCAAGAAGGACGATTATGTGGTCCAATGCCAACGCGTTCAGTCCTTTAAACTGCAATACATTTTTCAATTGCAGTTTAAGGGACCGTTGACACGGGCTTGGTCCACATAATCGTCCAGCTTTAAGTACCCTAAACAGGATAGTTAGAACCGCTACCGAAGAGTAGGAAAACGATTAACGACAGTAGACAAGTAGAAAAATGATCAACAAGACAACGAGTTTACCGGTTCCCGGTTATTTGTGGTGTTTGCCCGGTTCACGTTAATTCACGTGTTCTCATTTGCAGGATTCCGAGCCAAAGTTGATGGTCACATGTGACGAGAAAACGGATTCAATCTTCAAGGGTCAGGTGCCCAATTTGGTTCGCGAGCAGGCGATCGCCAAGGAAACATTGAAGGTCAGAGGTCAAACGAGATGTTTGCGAGCATACACCACTAGTATTGTAGAAATAGTCAGCATAATTAAAAATTGGGCTACTTGTCCGCAAAAATCAGAAAAGTTCGACTCGTTCGGAGACAAAACCATAATGTTTTTCCTATTTAATAGAGAAACCCAGTGGGCTTCATTAAATGAGCACACACTTGGTTTGTGATTGTGAACACGTTTTCAACGAATTGGGAACTGAATTTGAATAATCGCCTGTGGGCTGTATTGACGGTAGCATACTGTAATTATCAATTTATGATGTGTAATGTGAAATCTAGAAAGCGGGAATGAAAAGCTAGACTTGAACCTGAACGTTGTCTCAGTTGCGGGAAAAATACGGTAGCTGGATTTGCTCTTTCCATAGCAATCCTTGAATTGATACATAAATTGATAGTTACAGTATGCTACCGTCAATACAGCCGCCTACAGGCGATTGTTCAAAGCAAAACATTCGTAAGTTATGACGTGTGCCGAGATCAAAGATCAAACTACAACCACAACGATTATTTTGTCACTCCCCATATAGAGTTGAATAATGTTTATTCAACTATTATTTTGAATTCCCTTTTCAGTTACGTGCCAACTTGGACGTGGAAAACGTGGAGGAAAATGACGTGGCCTGCGTGTGTTACACGTCGGGAACTACTGGTAAATGTTTCCCAAACACTTGTTGTACTGCAGGTTGTACTATGTTTATAGACGTTCTGTGTGGACTGTAACCAACTTATCAGCATAAAGTATTGGATTAGAACGGTTGCAAAGTACAGTTTTTATAGCAATCCTGCTTTGACTCTCATCAGTTGGCGGTAGTGTCTTACAATTTGAGTTGCTTGGTTTTGAATGTCTTGAATTTGTATTATTGACCTCTGACCTTTGATCCAGGTCTGCCGAAAGGTGCCATGTTGACACATGGCTCGTTGTCTTCAAATGCGGAGGCGCTCGTAGATCTGTGGAAATTCACCCATGACGATAAGTGGGTTCTACACCTATCAATCGATAATTTTTAAATGCGATAAGTTTCACTCTGAAAGTCATATCTAAATAGTTTTAAAGATTGAATTGTGAATCAATGTCATTTGCGGTTCGATTCAGAGAAAAAGGGGGCGGTCTCTACTGAGCGAAATCTCACTCCCCACTTCATATACGAGACATATAGTTCCGGTCATTCCTACTGAGACTTGGCAGCGTGCCAATCAATAATCAAGGCAGTTTTTCACCACTTTCAGTTCATTGAAAACACTCCAAATCTCTGCTAGTGGACTAGTGGTTGTTCAGTTTCATAAGAACACGTGTACAAAAATGTCTTTAGAACACTCAAGTTTTCTCTGAGAAAAAGGCTGTTGAAAATGTTGGCACGATGCCAAGGGGTCTCAGTAGGAATGAAACGAACTATATTACGCCTTAATGAAGGACGATTATGGGGACCAATCCCGTGTCAACGCTTCTTCAAGCTGCAATTGGAAAATGTATTGCAGTTTAAAGGACTGAAGCGGTGCGATTGGATCACACAATCGTCCTTCTTTAACTGGTTTGAAGCATAACAACTGCTCAGGGGAGGGCGGGGCAGACAGAATGATGAATGTTGACCTCATCTGATGTATTTGTAGTTTGATCTCGGTTTTTGTTGTAAGTAATCTTTGAAGTGTGCGCATGTCAAACTTTAAATTATATTCGTCCCATCGCCCTATATATATATATATATATATATATATATATATATATATATATATATATATATATATATATATATATATATATATATATATATATATATATATATATATATATATATATATATATATATATATATATATATATATATATATCCCTTTACAGACTGTTGCACCGGCTTCTACCATACCTCATTTGAGGTATTTGTAGTTTGATTTCTTTGTTTTCGATCATTTGTAGTTTGTACTTTGTAGGTTGCTGCACACCCTTCCCTTCTACCACGTGCATGGGATGTTCATCTCCCTCAACTGTTCCTTCTTCTCCCATTCTACAGTAATCTGGCGAGATCGATTCTCCGCAGATGACGTCATGCAGTGGATGGACAAGAGCACCGTCTTCATGGGGGTTCCCACGTATTACACGTGAGTTTCACGTGTTTTTGTACCAGTTACACGTGAGTTGTCACGTGATTGAAAAGTGTTGGTGGCGGGGTTTTAACCTATTAGGGTTCATTGGTTGTAACATCAAAACGAAATATTTTCTAGCAACCAAAATCATCACTTTGCTAGGAAAGAGAGTAATCTGAGGATTGATTTCGGGAAATCAGCTGTCCATTCACGTCAGCATCAGCACGTGCGTCCAGTGTTGTTCATTACTCACACTTGCCTATCATGGTCACGCATATTCTCATTCCATAATCTCGATTCATTATATTTACTTTAAATCAATAAATTAATACATTCAGTCGCCTGTTGGCCACGCCCACTTTCGGACCGTGCGCCTTCCAGAATATTCGTCTGTTCGTGAGTGGAAGTGCCCCGTTGTCACCAGCTGTCTGGGACAGATTCCATGAGGTCACGGGGCAGCCGATTCTGGAGAGATACGGGATGACGGAGGGTGGGTTAATAGACTGTATTCTGGATTTCAGGATGATACTTTAGCCCCCCCCCCCTCATCTCAGGCAGGTTCATACTTTTTGCTGCCAACTCCGGCAGCAGCCACCAGCTGCTGAGTATTTGTTAATATGTGGTTGCTTCCCGAGTTGGCAGTATCAGAGGTGTTGCTTCACCATCTCAGAACACTGGGAGAGTAGACTTGATTCATACTAGCTCCCAGGTCGGGAGGGGAGGCCTGAAAACACGGAGTATGATAGTCGAAATCACTTCCCATGAACCTTGGATATCTTTATTCTTCACAGTAGGATTGTTAAGATCGAAAATCGATTGAAGTCGAAAAAAGATTTTCGATCTTGAGATCAAAAATCGAAATTTCGCCAAAATCGAATAGTCGAAACTCAAAAAACAGAGATTGGACAAAATGTGTTCAAAATCGAAATTTTGATTATTTTCGAGTTTCGATTCTAGTCTTGAAAGTGGTCAGATTTCGATGAGGAAGCATCATACGAAATTACGAAAGTTCTGATAATGACTATAGCGCATTCACATAATATATCTAGCCCATGGAATGAGCTTTTCACTAAATAGCGGAAGTCGAAAATCGAAATAATCGGTTTTTCATAATCGATTAACAACCCTACTTCACTTAGATGAACTAACAAACTAACAGCTGCAGATGTTAGTTCACATAAATGACTACTCGATAATGTTTTTTGGAGAGGTAAATTCGAACCAGTCTAATTCCTCTGGGTGATGTTCGTTCAGTGTTCACATCTATTGTTTCAGCCCAAGTGATCTGCTCCAACCTGTATGAACCGGAGGGCAGGAAATCGGGGTCGGTGGGGAAGCCGCTGAGAGGAACCAAGGTAATGTGTTTTGAAGAAGGACGATTATGTGGACCAATCCCGTGTCAACGGTCCCTTAAACTGGAATTGAAAAATGTATTGCGGTTTAAAGGACTGAAGCGTTGCGATTGGACCACATAATCGTCCTTCTTTAAGTTTCTATTGAAACGTTATTTTTGGTATTAAATATTACCTGAGTGTGTAGGATTCATAGATGAAACCTTGTTCTGTCGTGTGATGTTTTCAAACATCGTGACTCCGTGACTGGGCTGTCCTTTTTGGGGTGAATTGTATATGTAACCGGGTTTTTAGGTAACCTAACCCTTTTGTGGTAACCTCTTTTTCAGGTTACCTCAGCAGGTAACCGGATGGTAACCTAAAATGAAAAACGGGTTACCTGTTTTTCTAACGCAAACTGTTGTTTTACCGTTAGTTTGATCGGTAACCGGATTTTAGTTTCAGGTTACTTCCAGGTTACCTACTAAGGTAACCTGAAAAAAAGACTACCAAAAGGGTTAGGTTACCTGAAAACTCGGTTAGTTGTCGAATTGGCGTTTTTTGGCAACCGCGACGGTTACTGGTGCCAGCGCCGGTATTTGACTACAATGTAGATTGACCGTTTATTCCATTTTCGAATCATTGAAAAAATGTCATTCTTCCATTCCGCTTTGGTAATTTCTCTGGATTTTCGGAAAATTTTACTGGACTGTGACTGTGTCCCAGTAGTTGACTGTTGCTGGGGGGGGGGTCGGATTATAATATTATTATTATTAATATTATTATAATTTGAACAGTTTTCCAGCTCCGTTTGAACGATACTGGTGGCATTGAGATTCAGTCAGACGCCCTGTTTGCCGGTTACTGGAAAAATCCGGAGAAAACTAGAAGTGAATTCACGGACGACGGATATTTTGTCACTGGAGACGTGGGGGAAAGAGATGAGGAAGGTAAGGATGGTCGAATCTTTATGGCTAAGCCAAAGATTACGGTAGTTCTAGTTTTCTGCCTTGTTAAAGGTTTCGGTTCTTGTGCATGGTGTAGTATAGTTTTGGTTCATTGACGAGCATAAGATTACGGTATCTCTTTTTCTGCTGTGTCAAGAGATGTGAGACAAAATAAAGTTGCGTTTCTCTGTGCAGTGTACACCGACATCAACATGATTGTGGTTTGACCTTGACCACCTCTTCTTTGTAATCGTGGACTTTCACACGAAAGTAGGCGTGTATTTCACTCGAAAATAAGAGATTTAGTTGGGTAATATCTAATGTGCATGCCAATAAAAAACAGGTCACACATATCTCCGGCCGCCGTATCTGCATGGCGGATCAGAGACGCGCTGTCATTTGGCATCTGACTCATCCCCTATTTCCAACCGCACCCCCGTCGGCTACGGCTGTCTGCTGTTGTCTCTGAAACTTTCCCTCTTACTCTTTCTCTCTCTCTCTCTCTCTCTCTCTCTCTCTCTCTCCCTCTCCCTCTCTCTCTCTCTCTCGATTGTAGTTTGGTTAGATCAGACGAACTCTTGACTCACTTGACCAAACTACAAGCGATAGACTACAACTTAACCATTAGACTTAGTTGTATGCAATAAGAAAACTAGTAGGTTCACACAGGCGAACTACATATAGTTAATAGTTTTCAGTTCAGGTACTCTGAAACGAGTTATTTTTTGGGAACGAGTAATTTTTGGTCGGATTGCTTAAACCGAACGTCGCCGTTTTCGAAAAAAACGTCATACAACCTCGGGTTTGGTTAAAACAGTGGAATCCAACAATATATCAATTTGCTGAGGTTCATTGACAGTAGGAAATGGAGAATACCTATTTTTAGTTATTCTTGTTCAATATGATTTTAATTCCAGGTTTCATTCGTATTCTGGGCCGCGGGAAGGATCTGGTGATCACGGGCGGTCTCAACGTATACCCCAAGGAAGTGGAGGACGTAGTCGACAGAATAGACGATGTCGCCGAGTCGGCCATCATTGGTCAGTTGGTGGGCAGGGGGCGGGGCTTAGTTTGGTTTAGTTTCTGGTAATGGGCGAGGTATGTTTTGGTTCTAGTTTGTGGGGGCGGGGCGTAGTTTGGTTTTAGTATGTAGGGGGGGGGGGGGGGTGGAGCTTAGTTCCGGTTTCCCCTGACGAGTTTATTTTGGTTTTTATGTTACAGAACATGTTGAAGAGTTTGTGCATGTCAGAGACACGCAGATCTTCTCATACTCTCTGCGGTCTCAATGACCTCTACTCTCTCGATTTAGTCGCTTTTTCCGCCGATTCCAGAATATTGGAATCGCAGAATCGCAGAATATTGGCGCAAGTGTTTCTGAGCACAACAGCTTTAACATTTCTGTTCAGTGTGATTATTCAATTAGCTTAGTTTATGTACCGTTGTTACACTTTTTGTAATCAGCATTTTTCATGTATTGAAGTAGGACGATTATGTGGTCCAATCGCAACGATTCAGTCCTTTAAACTGCAATTCATTTTTTAATTGCAGTTTGAAGGACCGTTGACACGGGATTGGTCCACATAATCGTCCTTCTTTAATATGGTTTTTCAGGAGTGCCCCACCCCGATCTGGGTGAGGCGGTGGTGGCGGTAGTCTCAGTGAGAAAGGGTGTCAGGAAGGAGGAGGAGGACCAGCTGGCAGAAAGGATCATCCGGGTTATCAGGGAGAAGTTGTCTGGATATAAGGTGGGTGGAATACACAGTAAGTTGTAGTTTGTAAAGTGAGTTGTACTTTGATCTCGACAGGAATACTTTGCAGCGGAAATCAAACTACAAACACAGGGGATAGGGTCACACAAAGAATCTGCCCCCACCCCCAAAAAACACAAAATGCCCATCGATTCAGCCCCCAGGTGGCCCAGACGATCGATCGATGGTGGTGTTTGGCACGTTTACGGGTTCGCGCCTGCGCCTCCCAGTCTGGGGGCTCGAAGTGTGACCGTAGCCTAAGTGTCGCTATTTCAAGTGGAACTTCGAAGATTGTGTTATTTGTGTGGAAATCATGAATCGTGGTTGAGCACACTTCGTTAGCGCAAGAAAGCTAAATCGATAGTTATGATTAGCAAAAAAAAAAGAAGGACTTTGCGGACGAAAACAACATGAATCTGCGAATTTTCTTCAGATTTCAAGCAAAGCTGACTGGAAGTTTAAGTTTTTAGCAAAGTGAGAACGTGGAAGTAAACGTGGGAAAAGTTGGCAATTCTGTTCGAATATTGATTTTTCCGCTTTTCCAGGTTCCGAAAACGGTGGTTTTCATTCCGGTTCTTCCTCGAAATTCAATGGCAAAAGTGCAGAAAAATGTGCTCCGTGAGCAGTTCAAAGATGCACTTTCGGTGAAAATGGAATAGTTTAGGTTATGAAATAGTTTTATAGGTAATATATTTCTTATCTAGTATACTTTTATATCCGATTAGAATATTGTCTAGTGTTTTTCAAGTCGTTGATCCTTACAGTAAGAAATTTCATTTACCACATGTAAGAGAAATCTTGGAAGTTTTTGATATGCATAATTCTATACTAAAAAGGTTTAAGCTGTGTGGTAATTGGTAGTAAGAACAATAGTTTCATAAGTAGAGTAGTTTATTATTTGTAATTTGTAATATTAAGTATTGTACTTGTAAATAGAAGTTATAAATAACTGTAAATCTACGTAGAATGAGTTGTATTTGTGAAGTAGTTTAGTAGGGGTGATGAGGTTAGTTAGATATGTATCGTATCATCACGTTCACGTGACATAACATTCGAAAACGTGTGACCCTCACGTGTGTTTTACGTATTGATTGTCTGTTTCATAACCTTTTAGTTAGAGTTGGAACGCGAATGTTATTACAGTCATGTGAAACAATAGTATAATATGAAATTTTTCATTTTGTATTGCTGTATTTATTACGTTTGGTTGAATAAGGGTTATCAATTGAATTGAATCGTAACATCTAAGAGTATGTCGCTGCATAGTGTTATAAAATAATTTAGTGACGTTTATTACTAGAGTTAGTAGTGGTTTACATTTGTTTCGAAGTGTTATAGTGCCTGGATTGTATTAGTATGTACTACTAGATACAGGGGATTGAATATTTGAAGTTTACTCGTTTGTAATAGAATACATTGTATTTTCGTAGCGTAATTTTAATTAGTTTTAGTTTTTTTCAATCGATTTTGTATTTTTAGCGCTATTTCACAGTTGTTCATAAGGATATAATTCCTAGTATTTTGATATAACATACTGTGATCCAGGTTTTTCGATTTGAATTAAATATTGAGTAAACATTCTTTTTTGATGCTGAAGTTCCAGTAGTTTCTGAATGTAGAGAAAAAAATCAGTTATGCAACTTTACAACTGAATTTACATTTAATTTGCACATCTCAGTTTCCTATAAATACACGACAGAAATAGTAGATATAGTTTTGAAGTTCGAGCAACAGTTCAAAACAACCGAAAAAAAGTGAGGGGGGGTTGGGTAATGATATGTTTCTCCAAAGCAAGCGTATGTGGTGGATATGACCCTTTCGCGCTGTGTTTGTAGTCTGAGCCCCTTGCTTTTCGGTCAGATTCGTAACTTGTGACGTGCATCCGACCAAACTACAACGAGTTCAAACTACAACGAAGATGTGTCCATTCCCTATAAAAATGGTCTTGCGGCGTAATTTCAGTCAATTCTATAAGTAACGGGGTTTTTAGGTTACCTCAGTAGGTAACCGGGAAGTGACCTAAAACTAAAAATGGAGACCCAGTCAGGTAACCGAAGAAAAAGTTAGGTTACCAAAAAACCCCGGTTGGATATCATATAGAATTCACTATGTTGGAATTCGAAATTTGTAACTTACGACGTGCATCGAGTTCAAACTACAATTAAAAACAAGTTCAATATACAACTGAAAAGTGGCCATTCCCTATAAAAATGATTTTGCGGCATGTTTTTCACGCGCGGCGACCGACCAATAAATTTCATAACACCGAGATAAGATCGGGGGGGGGGGGGGGTCGGCTGAGGGGTCCGCGTTCAAGGACAACCACACTTCCGGCCTCTCCCCAGTTTATGACTAGTAAATTCTCCGTTTACGTGAAATGTTTCAGGAGGTTTTCACGTGAAAAGCACGTGAAACCTAATTTACTAGACGTTTTTGTACCTTTCACGTGAAATGTGAACGTTTTTAGCAAACAGCGACACTTCCGGGGCAACTCTCCACACGCAGTGAGTGGGTGACGATTGAGCTCAAATGCATTAAGCCACGACCTATAACTCAAGTTTAAACATCAAAAGATAGTTCAAAGTATCACAATGGATAGTTTACATGAATGAACTATGTTTGTACACATTTGGAGAAAAGCCATTCATACAGTTTTCAATAGGAGACATCCGCTCAATGTGTTCAAGCTTTATCGTCAGCCACTCACGCAGTTAATGATATCACTTTGTATCTTTAATTTATGTATTCCTATTAGTTTAGTTTGAAATCCTGAAACTTTCATATAGAACTAGTAGATTCACTAGTCACGTGAAATGTGGATGTTTGAAACGGATATTACAGACACACTTCCGGCCATTCCATATTTATGCCGGTCAATTGACTAGTAAAAAGTGAACGTTTCCAGCGGATGTTCACGTGAAGTTCACTTGAAAAGTAAACAAAAAAACACTAACGTCTGGGAAGCCACAACCCCTTGTAAATTTAACGCCAATGATGTTCACGGCAAATGAGAAAAGCTTCTCAAAAGATACCTTCCGGCCCTATTCCCAACTTATGACTAGTAAATTTACCGTTTGCGAGAATTGTTTCAGCCGGATTTCAAGTGAAAATCACGTGATGAAAGCACAACTTCCGGCCTTATACCCAACTTATGACTAGTAGATTTACTGGTAACGGAAAACGTTTAGCCGGTTTTCACGAGGAAATCACGTGAAACTAAAACAACACATCCTAAATATACTTTGTGGGACAGTTTTATCAATCTCTCACTCTATCACTCACTTTATCTTCCTCTTCCTCTTCCTCTCTCTCTCTCTCTCTCTCTCTCTCTCTCTCTCTCTCTCTCTCTCTCTCTCTCTCTTTCTCTTCCTCTCTCTCTCTCTCTCTCTCTCTCTCTCTCTCTCTCTCTCTCTTTCTCTTCCTCTTTCTTTCTCTCTCTCTCTCTACCCATTTACCATCATGCGCGTTATGTTCGTCCTTTGTTCATTACTTTGTATTGATTCCTCAATCATTCTCCTCTCCTTCAAACTTACTGAACTTCTTTAAAAAGTTCAGATTTCTTATTCAATTCTTCTCGAACGCCCTTCTTATTTCTTACACTTTCTTTCATTCATACCGGACTCTTTCAAACTTTCTTTAAATTTTAACTGTACTCTGCTATTCACCATGCTTTTCTATACGTTTCAATTTTCTATGCGTAAGTGTATAGATAAAATATAAAGTCGGACTGAATAGATTACTCAAATATGATGCGAAATTGTACACATAGCCCCTGCTGTGTAATATTTTTCTAATTTCTTGCCCCATTCTCACTTTTTGCTCGATTTTCTGCAACGACAAAACACAGCATGAACTAAAGAAGACAGTATGCTCAGACCTTTCATATAATTATGTTCTCGTTTCGCTCTGAAACGATGCGACTTGTAGATTGCCAGGAAAATAAACTTGTATATCTTACTGTTCTGGAAGGTCAGGAATCCCGACAAAGTGGTAATTATACAAGGCGTTTCAGAAGTCCTGGCAAATGTACAAGTTTTTCCCGAAGTTCTGGGTAATACACATTGTTTCAGAGCGTATCGTAGTTTGATGCCGTCGTTGTTTGTTCAAATTCGTAAGTAATGTCGTATACCGAAATCAAACTACAACTCTCATGTTTATATTAGGTTATTTTATTTGAACTAAATATAATTGTGTCACTAGGACTTTTGGATGGCGGTATGATTAGGTTAATGTGCTCAGTAAGAGATGTACTCAAAACCGTTTCGACCCTGATTCAAGACGGTTTTGGGTTTTCTCAGAGGGTTGGGTCATCATCAGTTGAACCCCTCTGAGAAGATGAAAACAGGACGAAAAGACTTACTGACCGTCTTCTAGCGGAGAATTGAGAGAAATGAACATTGCTCTAACTTCATTGCACATTTAAAGCTCGAAAGCTGGTATACGTGTTTCCACCTTACCATGTTAAATGGTGGAAGGCAGTGGGGCGATGGGGATGTTGTAGTTTGATGCCTGTCTATGGTTTGTGCCCAACTTTTGTCGTTCTCTTTCCTACTATAATCCATCTTTTCCCCTTCGTTCACTTTGCAACGTTTGTTTAATGATTTTGTAGATAAGAAGAAGTCAGGACTGGCACCAAACATTGCACATTACAAGTCGCACTTGTAATCCCAATTGAGATAGATTGTATACTAGACGTAAATTGAATAGTCACGTGAATTTAGCATTCTAATAGGCATCGTGCAATCTGTCATTGCATGTTTCTGATTTCTGCTGTGTTTAACTTGTTTTACGTGGCTGTGCTATTGACTAACAGTATAGTTTATAGTTTCATCATCTTCCAGCGTTTGAAAAAAGCTGTTTATGTTGCCACTTTACAAAAACTACGTTTTCCATTAAAATTGTTCTCGTCTGGTGAAAAAGCCAGTCTATACAACCTCGAAGCATTGAGAAACATTTTTTTAGCAACAATCAATTTTTTTTATATTCACAGTAAAATACACTTTCAACTCAATTTGTTATTACTTTAAACTATTAGTTTCGTGATAATTTCACTGTTCACAATTTGAAACATTATTCACATTTTTTTTGTAACAAAAACCATCTCAGTCCATCTCTCTCGATGTCGCGTGTTTCATTCTTTTTGTCAATGAAATCGGATTGCAGCGTCAGCAGAAAAACTCGTACATTTCATCAGAAAACGTGAAGCCTCGAGAGAATTTCATCTTTTAACTTTTGTCTATATTACATCAATATACATTTATTTTATCATCATTAGTGTTATTATCATAATATTAATTCTAAAATGACCAGAATTGTGGGGGTAGTCGTTCGTCTGAGAACGTATGCTAGAAGATCCCGGCACCTTCATCCCATCCTGCGTCTCTCCCTCTGCCTCACTATTTCTTGTCTCTTACATCCCGGCGGGATGTAAGAGCAGAGAAATAGCATCTGTTTGAGGAGACGCAGGATAGGATGGAAATGCCGGGATCTTCTAGCATACGGACCCGATGTACCTCCGATGAAACAATATTTTGAGTTGTTGAAGTTCTTTAACGTTCCTGAGGTTTATTCGCTGAAGACTGTATTTCACCATAGTTACGTTTTGCTTATTTATTATTAAAAACAATTACACAAATTACATCACCTATAAATGTTCGTTGGTATAAATACAAAATTATTCAATTTCAAATGTATGATTACGAGAAACACATCATAATTTATGAAAATGTAATGATAGGCAATTGGTGATTTTTGATCTTTCTTCACGTGACATTTCTATTTAGTTTAATTGATATCATTACTTCAATTGACAAATACTTTTTTGTTCGTCAGAAAATTCTGAGAAGGGTGACTTTATTATCTTATCTTTTATATGCATTTGATAGACACCTTAGGGGCACCGGAAGTAGGGGGGGGGGTAATATCACTCTTGTTGTCTCTCGTTCTCATCCCCCTCTCTCTCTCCCTCCCCCTCTCCCTCCCTCTCTCTCTCCCTCCCCCTCTCCCTCCCTCCCTCTCTCTCTCTCTCCATCTCTCTCCATCTCTCTCAGTCAGCTGCTCTGAGTTTCTATTTTTAGCCGCAAGTCATCATGTGTCTTGCGCTATCAATCAATGTTCATCCTTTTTCAAACTTGTCGGCAAAACATCTTCTCTCTTTCTCTGATTTATCTACGTTTCTCTCTCTGTCTAACGCTCTCTCTCTCTCTCTCTCTCTCTCTCCCCTCCTATCTCTATCTCTGTTTCCTCTTTATTTCTCTTTCACTGTATCTTTTTCTCGCATTCTCCTTATTTTCTCTCTTTCTCCTCCGCCTCTCTCTTTCTTTCGTTGTATACTTTTTCTCTCGCTAGGTTTCTCTTCCCTTCCATCCCTCTCCATCCCCCTCCCGCTCTTTCTCTTTCACTCTCTCCCTCCCTCCCTCTCTCCCTCTCTCTCCCTCCCTCTTTTCCCTTTTGTTTGCACGTAGTTCGCTTTTCAAAAGGGTTGTCCTTTAAAATTTGACATATACCGAGCAGTTCACTCTCAAAACTCAACAATAAGTACGGAAATCGGAACTCCTTTTTAAATTAAATAAAAAAACTCATGTAAGTTTTACAAGCGCTTTCAAGTGCACGGTTTCTACAACCGCGCCACACAGCCCCATCCACATTTTATCGATTCAAATTATATTCAGTTATTGATTACTTGTGTGCTCAAAAAATGCTAAAAACCATGACAATCCTAGAACAAGTTTTACGGCGGATTTGAACCTTCAACCAAATTTGCGATTGAACTTGAAGGAAAATTGAAAGGGAAATACTACAAAATTGTAAGTTTATTACCAGAAATAATGTACTTGTAAAGTTCCGTGAATTTTGCTGATGTCGCACGGTTCCCGAGGCGTGTCTGCCGCGGTGGCGCACTTTCCCACTAATTCTCAGTTGGGATGATCACGTGTGTACTGTTTCAATGTAGAGAGCCAGTGCTCTTTGATCGGCGCGCCACGCCCTGAGCAAGCACACGAGAAACACCCACGCGAGGGGCCCTTATCTGGACCCTCGATGAACTCTCTCTCTCTCTCCTCTCTCTCTCTCTCTCTCTTTCTCTCTCTATCTATCTCTCTCTCTATCTATCTCTCTATCTCTCTCTATCTCTCTCTCTCTCTCTATCTCTCTCTCTCTCTATCTCTCTATCTCTCTATCTCTATCACTCTCTGTCTCTCTCTTTTTCTCTTTCTCCGTCTCTCTCTCTCTAACCCCTCTTTTTTATAGTCCCCATCCGTCCGCCACCCGCCGGGTTACTGTAATTCCTATTTTATGGTCGTATCTGACCCATCCTCCTTCATCTCTATTCTGGCCGTCCGCTCGCCATCCGCCGGGTTACTGTATCCCTGACTTCAAGTCTGTGTATAGTCCTCGCCCGCTCCCTACCCGCGGGGTTACTGTACCCCAACTTTCCGTCTGTGTCTGACCTTGTCCCCCTCTTCTCTTCTTTCTCTATAGTCCCCGCCCGCCCGCCACCCGCGGGGTTACTGTACCCCAACTTTCCGTCTGTGTCTGACCTTGTCCCCTCTTTTCTTCGCCGCGGCCACCCCCCTACACACATTGATTTGTGCGCTAAATCGTTGTCTATTGTGTACCGCTAAACGTTGTGTTCGCCTTTCTTGCATCTGTGTTACATAACTTTCTTATGGAAGAGAGAGGAAAAGGGGCGTGGCCTAATTTGTATACTGAAACTAGGCCAGGCCCTCTAGGTCCTTACGTTACTCTTGTTGTTTTTGCTTTTAATATTCGTTGAAAAACAAAATACCCGTATCACACTATTGTAAAAGTAGTTTTTGGCCTATTGTGATCATCTTAGAATCTGTTGAATTTTCATGAACATAATTGATTTTCCGAACCGTCTCACACCTCGAAATATAAGCATCACAAAAAGTGTTCAAAACTATATAGTCTCTGCCAACGAGACGGCGGGAGAGTACTGTATATCTCACTTTCCGCTGTGTACGCACACATGTCTTCGATTCCAAACCTTGCCCGTTATGTGTTCTAATAGCACAGTGGTTAGCGCTCTGCTACGAAACTTTTGCTCGCAGGTTCAATTCCGGCGAGAGACAGAAATTTATAAATTTGACACTGACTATATGCCTGTGTTTCAACTGGTTCACAATTAAAGAACGAATATTCAGACTATAACATCTCACACTATATCGAATTTGAAGAAAAATCAGAAAATTGAAATAACTCTACAAAAACTGATGAGATATTTTGAACAAGCTATCTCGCTTTCAAATTCCCGTGTGAATGTCACCTTTCGGAAGATTCCCACTAAAAGTGTATCTGTCTGTCCACTACCCCAATTCAGTATTTTCACGTTTTACGTGACCGGATAACCACCATGTAAACCAACTTGTAAACCAAAAGTAACTACTAGTATTTCCCAAAGATGTGCTTATTTGCTTGTTTTGTCTGTGTCTACCCTAATTTCCGTGTTGACAGTCTTGCTTGCCTGCAGCCGCGTTGTTTACACAACAGTTGGGGCCAGCCGCAAGATCATTAGGCCAGAACCGAACTACCTTTTGACTACTTTACCTTATTTAGTTGTTTAATACCTTATTGAGGTTGTTTAGGTGTTTATTTAGAATTTATCTTATTTAAGCATTTTTCAATGGTTAACTTGGAGCCGCAAGATCATTGGGCCAGAACCGAACTCCCGTTACTCTATTTAGTTGTTTACTACCTTATTCACCTTACTTAGGTATTTATTTAATTGTTTTCATGTTGACTACCTTAGTTAATTGTGTATTTACATACTTCTGATTTAAGCATCTTTCAATGGTCAACTTGGGGCCAGCCGCAAGATCATTAGGCCAGAACCGAACTACCTTTTGGCTACTTTCCCTTATTTACCACCTTATTCACCTTACTTAGGTATCTATTTAATTGTTTTTATATTGACTACGTTAGTTAATTGTGTATTTACATCCTTCTTATTTAAGCATCTTTCAATGGTCAACTTGGGGCCAGCCGCAAGCCAGAACCGAACTCATGTTACTCTATTAAGTGGTTTACTGCCTTATTTAGTTGTTAATTTATTGTTTCCATTATTCACTACCTTATATAGTTGCGTATTTGTTTCGGCCCCATTTAAGGATCTTACCCTGTTTTGCTCATATCTAACTTGATGGCAAGCCAACTATGAAAATCTGGTATAATTTACTTATTCCTTTCATCATTACCACTCTACTCCAAAACATGAAATAGTGACATGAAACCTCTATGATTCCACATTTTCGAACATTGCTGTTTTTTTCACGTTTTACAACTTGTAGTATACATCTTATCCTTCTCTCTCTATCCAGTCCCCGTGTAATTGCGTACTTCATTGCTTACCGTATCCCATAACATATCTCCCGGCTAGTAGTATTACGATAGTCTATCTCACCCCCCCCCCCCCCCTTGTCTCGGCACCGCGCCTGCTACTATTGATTTCCTATCACTACGACTAACTTTCTTCGGTCTGCGCTCTCTTTCTCTCGCTGCCTCCCCTCTCTCTCTCTCTCTTTCTCCCCTTCTTTCTCCCTCTTCCTCTCTTTCCTCTCTATCTATATTTCTCAGCTACTATTGATTTCCTATCACTACGACTACTTTCGTCGCCCGTCTGCGTCTCTCGTGACGCAATACTATTTCTCCCAGTCACAACTTCTTCAACCGGTATTCTGACCGGTTTACAGCTTGTAACCACCAGTTTATTGGGGTGTAACTGTTGCTCTGATGTCATCTGTTTGTACAATACAAACTATATTAGTAGTCTTGTTTCGATGATGGTTGATCGTTTGATATACTTTTTTGATTGGTTTGAATTTCGAGTTACATAGGAGCTGGAAGTTTTAAAAAAATCGTTAAAGGTGGCCTTCTTTCTCTATTCTCGAACAAAGTGTAAATTTGACAATTCAATGGGTCATGTTTTTTGAAGTAGAATGACCAAGTCTCATATGCTGAATATAGATAGGCCTATTCAATCCAACGACCACCTCTACAGTATGAAACTGAAGTTTCTATCAGTTCGAACATGTGAAAGAAAAGGCAAAGTTTACGATTTGCGTCTCTGTGCTGAAAATAAGTTCTTACTAAAAACACTATTCGTGGAAATGATGTTTTGTATATTTTGTATAATGTTTTATAACACGAACTCGAAGGAGTTCTTTACGAACCGTTGGTCATTTTCTAAATCTTAAATTGAACCTATATATTTATGTTGAATGGCTATGAACTATCTCAACTGTTTCGATATCCACAAATACAATTGTGAACACAAATTTTCACGTTGTATCACTTTTCTTCACGTGCTCGTTCACGTGTCAACTGTACGATTCTCCTAAAATTTGCGCATTTTTGTTAGAAAAAGAGCAGTTTGTGTGCTCGTTGACCTGTGTCGTACTTGAAGAAAAAAGAGAAAAAGATGGTACGAGCTGGTACTAATTGCAAACATTAAACTCTTGTCCTTTTTTGAGATTTCCTGATTTTTAGAGAAAGGTTCAATGAATAGTATTAATATAATAATTGATTCATTTTTCTATTGATTTTTCTCTCAAGGTTTTCTTGATTTAGGTGAGAAGTTTAATAATTCGTATAACTATGTATTGATATAATTGGGTAAAAATGTATTGGTCTAAACTGAGTTTGAGAGAAAAGAGAAAAGATGGTACGAGCTGGTACAGATTGCAAACATTAAACTATTGATTTGTTTCGTCAAGGTCAAGATTTTGTAAATTAAAGGAAAGAGGAAGGTTTGATTATTATCCTCATTATGTTATTAATATACATTCAGTATAAACTGTATTTATCTAGAAAAATATCAAACTATTGATTCATGATTCATGTTTTCGAGAAACTTTATTAGACATATTTGGTAGTCGGTGAAGTGATATTTTTGTTGAAAAGGATTTGATAACTAGAGTAAATCTATTTTTTTGTATAAATTCAATCGAAAACAGAGGTACTAACTAACTTTGTCCCAATTTTGAAAGTGGGCTTTTCAGTTAGTACAACTGTTTTTCTTTATTTTAAAGATAAAATTATATTAAAGTGTTAAATCTAGTATACTGGTTGCAAACCATAAAATGTTGCGTTTTATAGACTGATTGTGAACATTAAACTATCGTTGTATGTAATTGAACTTTGATGACTTCATTTACCCCCTCACAAACTTTTGTTGTTCTCAATACTGCTTGCAAACATAGAACTACCGATTTAAGTCATAAAGATTGTCTGGCAAATTAACCCTGCCAGTTAACCGTTAACCATTTCACCATTTTTCTGTTAACGCTTTGCGGTAACCCTTTTTTCTAACGTCTTTTGGGCAAAATTCGAAAAGTGTTAACCATTTTTTTGGTTAACGGTTGACTGGCGCGGTTAACAAAACACGCGGTTAAATAAAGAATTCGCCTGATTATCTGATCGATCTTAGCAATGTTTTATTCATCCCAGAAGTTTCATTTTTTGCGGAACAAATTATTCACAACTTTTTATGAATTTGAAACAACTTGAACATCTTAAAAAATGTTTCATTAAACTTTGCTCCCATATTTTCGCCCAATTTGGGCGTTTCTGTTCGACAAGAGAACAGTGGTGATTCATCGTTTTCACGCGATTAGAAAAGCCGGATTTGGCCGTCTTCTTTTCTCTTTTCGATAAAAGTATAGTACTTTTCCTTTATATGTGAACGTGTACAGTAAAGACTTGAATTTTTTGAATATGGGTGTGAGCATGGAGGTCATTTTTCCTTTTCTATGAAGAATAGTCTCTTTTGTTCATATGCCAACTTTTACAGTATAGAGTTGAATAGTTTTGTACACATTTTTCTGAGATTTTAATTTTCATTAAAAAATCCACGAAATTTCTTCCACAGTTCCACCATTGTACAACCCGCCAAATCAAAACAAGAAACCAAGTATAATTCTTATTCAACAATAAATTGATATAATAGTTAAATTCGTGCTTAAAACGCAGATTGAGCACGAGGTAGTGAGATGTAAACATGCCGATAACAACAAACCTATTGCTCATACTTGTTTTCGAGTTTCGGAACCGATTTTCGGTTTGATAACACTTGTATGGGTTTCCCTCTCTACACAGCAGTCTTATACGGTGTATGTTGCTCTATAGTCGTCGCCAACGAAAAGGCGGGAAAGTACTGTATATCTCAATTTCCGCTGTGTACGTACAGCTTTCTTCGATTCCAAATCTTTAATAATAATAATATAAAGTTCATTCGCATAGGGTACCGGACATGAACAAAACCAAGTGCAAATATATCAACATTCACGGATATACCTATGACGAATACGAATCCTTGTCATGTGCACTAGTAGCGCAGTTGTTAGCGCCCTTGCTCCAGTACTTTGATCGGAGGTTCGATTCCGGTGAGGGACATCATTTTATATATTTGGCACTCACTATATCCTGCTGTGTTTGTAGTTTGACCCCGTTCCTTTCTGGGCGAAATTCGCCAATTTTGGTGTGTATCGTGATCAAACTACAACGAACGTTTGATCACTTTTGTAGATTACTGGTCAGTTTTGTATCATGTGGAACGTCTAAAACACTACAGTGTGAACGTGCAATGACAGACAAAGTCGAAATCATTTCTACGGAGACTTCTACAGTACACATTTGGAGGATCTGATGACTGTTTTTATAGAAACTTTGAGGGTAACGTTCCGTTTTGTCAGGATACTGTAGGAGTCTCAGTAGAAATGAAAAAGACTATCGCTCAATTGTCGATGATTCTCCACGGCTTACGTGACTATTTCGATGTATTTCTAGAATAAGATAAACAAACCTTCCAAGACAAAACTGGTTCCAAACAAAAAGTCTTTACTAGAAGTAATTGAAAAATCACATTGAACGTCAAACGCGTTAGCGATTGTGAGAGCATGTTACGAATTTTGATGTGTTCCACAAGTTTTCGATTATAGTAAGACTTAACTGAACTCATTTGCTTCACTTTAATACTTTTGATAATATTTTCCTTATTACATTTCTCTAGATGTTTTCGCTCACAATGTTTCTATAACAAAACTGATAGTCTACATTGTTTTTCTGTTTACAATTCTCAGTTTTGATTTAAGCACTTTATTTTCTCTGAAACCACTTTGTTTTCAATTAGATCCATGCATTTCTGCAGAATTAATTCAATGAATCAGAGTTTCTTTTCAGATATAAGACTGCTATTCGAATAACAGAAAACATACATATAAACATTGAAAAAACCACAAAAATATTTTGTTTAAATAAAGAAACTATATATTTGTATTACTCTTATAACTGAAAACATTGATTTAACTATGAAGTTCAAATGACCTAATGCCACGAAGACATTTTTAAAAGTAAATTAAATCAATACTCTCCATGACCTACTTTCTTTGTACTACGGTGTTGCCATGTTCCATGTTGAAGTAAATTACCTAAATACTTTTTTCATTCCAATCGATGAAAAGATATAAAAACGATGCTCTAATGAAAAATTTATACTTTGTTAAAGTAAACTAACTAATTATTTATTTTCATTTCAATCGATAATTTGATATCGTGTTCCGCTTAACAGCGACACACGCCAACTGACGTCTGCTGGTCATCATTCAATTGATTCCTTCATTTTATTTTTTGGTCCAAAGTTTTAGGTCATTTCACCTTACTTTGGATCATGATTATCTTACCTAATCATCGTCTCCAACCGAAAGGCTGTAGGGTATTGTATATCTCAATTTCCGCTGTGTAACAACAGAACTATACGGTTTGTCACCAACGTTGTTATCGGCTTAGTTGGTGTAGTGGTTAGCGTCCGGGCCTTCCAAACTTCTGAGCGCGGTTCGATTCTCACACGAAGCGGATAATGTATAGATTTCGCACGCACTGTAGTTTCAATTGTGATCAATTCACCTCGAGTTTGGGAATATTTCACGGAAACCTGGAGATAATGTTACTTTGAATGAGTAAAAAAAGTCAATAACTATCAGGAATAAATTAATTGAAGTGAAAAATATGGTACGTTTCGCTTCCTCATTTTCTTTGAGATCTTTTTACTAATTTTACTTTAACTTTTTACTTTAACCCCCCCCCCCCCTCTATATTTCAATTTGTTTGAACGTAAAAAGTTAACTTGTATAACAGCCGTTTTGAATATGATAGATAATCCACACTTTTTATCAACTTTAATTAAAGTTTAGTTGTTTATTCAAATTTTCCCAGAAGTTTAATATATTGTTCTGTGTTTCGGACTCTCAAAAGAAAGTTTGAGTTTGTATGTTGCTCTATCCGGCATAGGTGAAAAGTCACGGACCTAAAAGGTTCCTTTTAGGCCCGCGATTTCCGTAGCCGAAATCACCCTACTGGGGCCTACTGGGGGCGCTTAGGGTAACACGTTTTGTCTCAAATACTGGATTAAATGTGTTTGTCTTGCTCACCCTTGTGTGTATACTCAAGAAATGTGAAAAAACATAGATTAGTGCAACATAGTTGCCATCAAAATCAAAACAATGAAAAAAGCTAGGTCGATATCGAAATCGCGGCCCGCGTTTGCGAAATCACCCAAAATTCCTCTTTCAGGGGCTAATAGTCCCTTGACTTTTCCCCTGAGGGCTGTGTTTGTAGTTTGATCTTTTGATTCTTATTTCAGTCGCAATTTGTAACCGGTGTCTTGCATGCAGATCAAAGATCAACTCACATATTGCTATTTTCCCTATCGAGCAAATATGTTTTGGTGCAAGAAAATGTGTTTGTCGAGGCATACATTGCTTTTCAAACTTTTTTCTGCTGTTGGGACGAACTTTTCATGATTCATCCGTTATTTCTTATCAATTGACACGTAGAGACGAACACCTTTCATTTGTTTCGTTTTTCAAAGACAACAGAACTATAAGTTTTGGAAACAAGTCAAGGTTTCGTTCTGGCCAAATCAATCCTGTGTCTGTCCTTCCAGCTGTTTTTGTAGTTTCATCCCGTTCATTTCCGTCTGCTCAACTCAAACTACATTTCATTTCTTGCTGGTCCGTATAAAAGTTTCAAGATTTTCTCTCTCTTGAAAAAGTTACCGAAAACTGTCTCCTCTGGAGACAGGAAATTCGCATATTTTCAAGAAATTCTAGAAACCTAACCTTTGTGACTTTGTGGATTCAGCTATCTAAATTTCGCTGTGTAAGTCGAACTGTGTTTTTCCCTACTTTTTGTCTAATCACATTGGTTCAAAGCCGCTATTCGACTTATTTTCACGTTTTTCACATGTCGTAGTCTGGTTTTGTTGCGCTCTGAGTGAAATGTGAGAGTTACTCTGTGTTTCAACACCAAACTACAAATATAACGTGTATCTCGTAGTAATTTTCACGGAATGTCGACGTTGCATATACTTCAATCTACCGTAACCCTTTATTTGGTGTTTTTTTAGCCCAACTCAGTCATGTTCCAACACCAAACTACAACTCTTGCTCTCAATATCTGTTTTTTGAGACCAAACTACAACGTTTCTCCACATATGCATGTGTTACCCACCAAATCTCATGAAATGTTGACGCTGCGTATAATTCATACTACCGTACCCCTTTATTTGGTGTTTTTATCTCCCAACCTAGGCGCCAGTATGTCGCGACTAGCCGCGAAACACGCAATACAGTAGGATTAATTGGAGCCCCAAATTGTTATTTGTACGCGAATCGGCGGGGCGTAACAAATGCAGATTGGCATGGAGCATTTTACACATTTTTGGGGTTGGCACATAATTTCTGTCTTTTCTCTTCTTATTCTCTCTTCCTCTCCCGCTCTCTCTTTCTCTCTCTCTCTCTCTCTCTCCCTCTCCCCCTCTCTTTCTCTCTCTCGCTCTCTCTCTTCCTCTCTCTCTCTCTTACTCCATCTCTCTCTCTTCCTCTCTCTCCCTTCTCTCTCTCTCTCCCTCTCTCTTTCTCCCTCTTTCTCTCTCTCTCTCTCTCTCTCTCTTTCTCTCTCTCACTTTCTCCGTCTCTCTTCCTCTCTCTCCCTCTCCCCTCTCTTTCTCCCTCTCTATTCCTCTTTCTCCCTCTCTCTCTTTCTATCTCTCTTACCCTCTCCTTCTCTCTCTCTCTCCCCTCTCTCTCTCCCTCTCCTTCTCTCTCTCTCCCCTCTCTCTCTCTCTCTCTCCCTCTCCCCCTCTCTTTCTCTCTCTCTCGCTCTCTCTCTCTTCCTCTCTCTCTCTCTTACTCCATCTCTCTCTCTTCCTCTCTCTCCCTTCTCTCTCTCTCCCTCTCTCTTTCTCCCTCTTTCTCTCTCTATCTCTCTCTCTCTTTCTCTCTCTCACTTTCTCAGTCTCTCTTCCTCCCTCTCCCTCTCCCCTCTCTTTCTCCCTCTCTATTCCTCTTTCTCCCTCTCTCTCTTTCTATCTCTCTTACCCTCTCCTTCTCTCTCTCTCTCCCCTCTCTCTCTCCCTCCCTCTCCCTCTCTCTCCCTCTCTCTTTCTCTCGCACCCTCTTCTCTATGACTCATTCCGACGTCTGTTCAGTCATCGCTTTTCTTGTATGAAATGCCCCCGTTTTTCCTTCAACCCTGAAAACGTTCCAATAATTATACGTACATTCATGCATAAATTCATTTCCTGTTCTATTTTAATTCAATGTATCACCCTATTTATAAATACGCCAATTGTAGCATGAATTGATAAAACGATAGTACCAGATGCAAAATGATTCTCAAACGTTGCCACTCTCACTCGTGGAATCATACGCTCGTAGTAACGTAATCTTGGAACATTTTTGAATTGCCTCATTTGGATCATCTTATTCTTGTTTTTATGAGAATGAATCATTAGAATTAGTGAACTGTATGTTATTTCCCTATCATAAATATTATTGACTTTCACCGAAATTGTCGGCGTTTTTCTTTCTCTTATCCTCTCTTTCTTTGAACTCTTTTTTCTCGCTTCTCTATTTCTCTTCCTATTTTCTCTTTTCTCTAACTGTCTTATTCGTTTAACGTTTGTCACTTCAATAATTCTGTTGTTCAATGCAAAACATAGATATCGATTTTCCAGGGGCGATGGCTTCAAAGAAGGCGAACAGTTATAAACTGTCGGCCTCCACCCCCGGGCCATCCGTCCTAAAGGTGAGTCTAAACTACAAAATACAGTACCATGTTGTAGTTTGATCTGAACGCCCAGCACAGTTCTCGAATTTCGACTGCATGTGTGTGTTGGTGACGATTAAGCTCAAACGCATTAAGCTACTCAAGTTGAACCATCAACAGAGAGCTCAAAGTGTTACAATGAGTAGTTAGTATGAATAAACTATGTCTGTTGAAGTTTGGAGAGAGACCATTCACACAATTTTCAATAGGAGACATCCGCTCAATGTGTTTAGGATTAATCGTCACTCACTCCATGTGATGGGATCAAACTACAAACACGGTGGTTGAGAGCTAAAACTACAGTATCCACACGTTATCCACCGTTTGGGTATAGTCTGTTTCACGGAACAGTAGCCCTCTACAGTAAGATTATAAAACTTTTAAGTGAATTTATAATATCTTGTAGGTGTTGCACATAGTTTAAACTTTGTGATTTCGTTTTCCACTTTGGGTACTACAAGCATGCAAAACAGTGAATTCTAAATTCTGTTTGTTGACTAGATAAATGCGTTTGAATTTTTGAAAGATTACTGTAGAAAGTCATCGATTGGTGAAACGAACTATAGAGCATCTGATACAGTAAATTTGTTGTTTTTCGAAAGCAACAAAAAGTCGTGAGACGGACCGAATTTTTGTGAAGATTACTGTAGTACTGTTTCATCAAAAAGTACTATACAATTCCATGTTGCAACCAGAAACGTAACTAGGTTAACGAGGTTTCCACGCAGTGAAAACGTTGCGCCGAAAATTTAAAAACGCCTCGGGCGCGAAGTGCATTTTTCATGATTCTGCAATAGTAGGGTTCAATGTTTATGCTTTTTGAGAAGTATCAAAAATAGTAAATTTCTGTAACCAATCAGAAAAGATCAACACGAATTTTATGAAAAAAAAACACGTGAACCAACACATTTCGATCATGCTTCGTCCTCGTTTTTCTATAACAAACACGTGCACCGCTTTTAGTTTGAAATGTAAACTACTTTGTAGAAAAATCACAAAAACGAAACTGAATCTCGGGAAGTTTATTATAATTATTAACTTTAACAAATATTTTATTTTATTTATTTGTGTAGATCAACTCCTTCGTGGACTTTGGACACGAGTATAAAATACTCTAGATATTTTCCTTAAATACATCTTTTCATAGTTTTATATATGTTGATTGCATGTGAGACAGGTACACGAATAAATTGAAAAGTTCTTTGATTTATCTCTCAAAATACTTTATTATTTTGTAGTATTTTTTTACTCGTTAGTTGGAAATGTGAACAACAAATGCATGAAAATTGATTCAAAAATTATTCATTAATTATCTTACTTTATTATCAACTTAATTAACTTTATAACTATAATTGTTTTGTAGATCAACACCTTCGTGGACACTAACAAGAGCATCGACGAGTTGTTGCAAGCGGGCAAGGTGGGCTCGGACGGCAGGAGATATGTACCGAAGCAAAATGTGAGTTGGGGACATTTCTTAATAATAATAACAACAATAAGATTGACTATAATAATAACTAGTGTTGTAATGATTGAAATAATGAACTTCTGACAAGAGAAGATACGTACCTAAACAGAATGTGAGTTTTAATTTTACTGATTTTTTAAATTATGTTGTATTATTATTACTACATTTTTTTCTGGATATCGAGTATCTCAGTCGTGTTTGAGTTTCATTTCGGTTCCGTGAAGTAGGCCATTGATAACACGTATCGCTGAGCTTCACGTCTTTGTGATCCACAGCAGTTTTCTTTCCCAAATTCGTGGGTGTCTTCACTTTTCACTTCAGACAAAAATACATGTAAATATTACCTGAAATATCTTTACACTCAAAACTACAAACTGCAAATCACAGTTCCCAATCATTCTATTTCAGCCGAAAGTGATGCCGTCCGGTTTTTACACGCCGCGTGTGCGGCCGCGCGGCAGCAGTGCCGGCCACTCGCCGCAGGGATCTTCCGACGACGGACTGGGATCTGCCGGACGGAACACACTTAGTCCGGCTAGTGTTACGGGACAGGTAACACTGATATTGATAATAATAATGATGATAACAATAAAAATGAAAATAATTAGCTTCACTGAACAGGTGTTGTAAAAATCATTCCTACTCAGACTTATACAGTACGCATTTGAATAACTTCAATGAGAGTTTTATATGCATGCGTGATAGATTAAGGATTGCTGCATTACAGTAACCCAAATTCTTTTGGCTTCTGTTTTGCTCCGTAATAATTTGGTTTTCTGAACTCTCTGTACGTGAGGTGTTAACGTTCATCTCAAAACAGAATGAATGACTATTTTCATTTTTCAAAAATGACCTACATTGCACATTATAGAGGTACGGTCCCTTTAACTTTATTTCTTTCCAGCCGGTCGCCCTTCCTCCATGTCACAAACGACAACAAAGTGCCCCGGAACTGGACAACAGAAATGCCCAGATCTACAGCTCACGGTGGGTTACGGAGATGTACAAACTACCAGGAAAACTATTTTTTGTGTCATAATTTTTTCAGAGCGCAAAATTAGAATGGTTGGCCGAATCTGGATCAGGTTATTTCTGTTATCATCACCTGGTGAACTGTGACTTGAAACTCGAGCGGGAAACTGTGTCTGGCAGTTCGATAGATCAAACTACAACTGATATCAATCGGTGAGGTCAAACTACATATGTTAGTCATTAACCTTCCCCTTCCAGCCCGATGTTGATCCAGCAGCCCATGTCCAGCCACCAGCACAGCAAGTCCGTCTCTGCCATCCCGCCCATGCAGGACCAGTACACGGCCCCTCAACACTTGCGGTAGGTCAAACATGCTGTTGTAGTTTGTTGTTTGATCTCGATGCTCAATCAAACTACAAGAGGAAGAGCAAAACATACACCGTAAAAACGTGCGTTGGGAAGAGCGGTCCTTATAGTCCCGATTACGCCATGTTCACTTTTGTAGATTCCGATTTGGAACCGTTGCAAACTTGTTCATAAACCGATCGTGCTAGTCGTTTTTTGTTGCAATTCAAACTTGTTTCTCACAATTTTTATGTATTTCAAATATTGGATTGATTTATTTCAATTTCAATATTTCTCCAGATCCGCCTCCCATGAGGCGCATTTCGCCCAAACCTATGGCGGACAGCCCTCCTACCAACAAGAGTATGTTTCTAACCGTATATTAATGAGAACATTCAATGAAAAACCAGAATTTAAAAATTACCTGAAAAATTTGTGACAACCGGAAAAGACGGATATACGAAAGCAAATAAACCGGAAAATAAACCGGGGGCCAACTTGTTTCATCCGTATAGCTCTGCCCAAATAGAAACTACATCCTACTGTAACTGTCGATCTTTCGCTATGAATGTAACTGTTACTGTATCAGAATTTTTCTTGTCGTAAGTTGATTCCACGGCGGTTGTGAATGCCTAAAACTGCTTCCAAGATTTTTGCATAGGCTTATAATGAGTAAATTGATATTACCAAGGCACGCGTGAAATTCACGCTGGAGAGTTGCACGTGGTACTATAAAGCTCCAACCTCTGCGGTTCACGTCAGTTTCACGTGAGTGTCAAATGAGTTCTTACGTGATCTTCACGCGATCTTTACGTGTAGTAAATATGAGTATACGTAACTCCTGTCCATTCCAGGCCAACCGTTTCTTCTGTGTACGATTCACGGGGGAAAAGTCAGTCGATGGACCCGATTCTCGTCGGAATTCAGGACAATTTCCCGGCGGTACGGAATTATGAAAACACTTCTACCAGTTATTATTGTTTTTTTTAATTCTGTTTCTATCCTTGTTTTCTACATATTTGTGAACCGAACAAAATTGGTTGACGTAACCTAGGTTAGTGGACTGTGCGAGCATTATGATCTACAAATCATTTTATGCTGATCGATGAAAATACAGTTGACGTCTCTCATTTATTCTGTTCAGTGAAAAACTTACTTATGATCCCTTATTTGAAACATGAAAAAACACACAAAATCGGGAAAAGGCATACGCACAGAGATGTAATACCTGGCACTGAAGTATTATCTACCGTAGATGGGTATCTTGTGTTAGTAGCTCGAACTAGATTGATTGATTTATTGACCACGAAGTTATTGATTTATTGATTTTAGGCGCCGGACGCGGACCGTCTCGGCCCCCTTCCTCCCAACTGGGAATATCGCCAGGATGAACACGGAAACGCCTATTTCGTAGATCACAACACGAAGACGACTACCTGGAATGATCCCAGGATAGGTAAGTGACGTCATTCACGGCCACTTGTTCTCACGTGAATATAAACGTGAAAGAGTGTTCCAGCCTAAACCAGATGTTTCATGAGCTTCGGAGCTCCAGTATGTAAGAGTACAAACACAGCTCCACGTGAACTTCACGTGTACTCCAAACTACAAATTACGTTTTGTAGGTCAAACAGCTTTCTCGACAACTTGTTTTCACGTGAACACGTTGAATCCTTGCCACACACTTGCAGGGCAAACATCCGGTGAGGACCACAGTCAGTTGTCCAATGCGTTTTCGCAACAAACTCCCCAACATCAGTTCTACGGTGGAATGACGTCATATCCGGGAATGCAGAATACGGTAGGATTGCGTACGCGACATTTTATTTGACACGTTTTCCTCATGTCGGAATGTTGTAACGGTATAAGTTTGAATAGCTTATCTCGCAAGAAATATGAAAACCGTAGCCAATTCCGAGCTACTTTAGTTTTCAGAAGTGTTCAACTTGTCATATGTTATAGAAACTTTAGAGTTTATGTTAGGCTTCAGTTGTAATGTTTTTAATCTTAATAAAAATATGACATGAAAGAATAAAACAAACAACAATAGGAATCTTGCAGGAAATCAACGCCTTTCAACGAGTCCAGCAGTTGGACAACGAACGAAACGCCCTGCAGGAGAGGCAGGAACAGCTGTTGCGATCGGTTAGTTCCGTTGGTATTCTAAACTTTGTAAACTAGAACAATACTTATAAATACATTAAATGGTAAAACTTATTCATACAAAAACGAGAACAATACTCAATAAGGTAGGAACAGCTGTTGCGATCGGTTAGTTGGTTTTAGTTTATAAAAAAGTTGTTAAAGCGGGACAGAAGGGAAAGTTAATATAAAAGATCTTATCAAGAGAAACCGATAAGTATACAACCTTCAATTTAAACTATTGAACCTCATTTGCATACGGTTGACACGTGTTTGCCTGTTTTCGCGCGCGCAACGTTATGTTTAGGTACCCCGGGGTACCTAAACTAGCTTTCCTTTCTGCCCCCCTTTAAGTAAAGTATTTCACGAAACAGCGGAATATCACTATGATGAGGGAGTTAGAAGGGAAGAGGGTACAATAAGCGCATGAAAACCAGGGTAACCATTTCGTCTGTAGTCTCGTTATTCGTGACAAATTGCGTGTACTGAGATAAGGTTACAACAGAGATTTGGTCACTCCTTATTTGGAATTTAACAGCCTACTGTAGCAGTTCACGTGAGAATGAAAGAGACTATTAAAACGGTGGTTTCGGTTGAGTGACATCTGTGCGGCGCCGCGCGAGTTTTTATTAGCAAGCGAATAATCGTTGTAGTTTGATCATCAGTCACGCCTTACCTCACAATTTTTGACCAAATAGTAAAGAGATCAAAGTACAAACACAGTGCGATGTAGAAATACACACTACTCTGAAGTTAAAAACCGAGTTGAGTTGTAAATCAAGGTTTAGACAGTTTATCAAGAATTTAGTACATAATAATGCACCAAGCTTTGATTTCACAACTTGATATCAACTAGTGACCAATTAGGTGGGCGAACATTGGTAAACAACTTGGATTTTAACTTCAGAGTGTAGGGACCTGATTAAGGAACAGCATCTAGTATAATTGTGTCGTTTCACGTTTTTCACGGGACCTAGTGTCGTAGTAGTCTAACTGGCGGTTTCGGTTGAGTGACAACTGTGCGGCTGCGCGCGATTCTTTGATTATTTTGCCGATGCCGCAGGAAACAGACGACTCGTCCCAATCACAAATATTGACATACAAGGAAGGCCGCCCCATAAACAGGGGGGGGGGGGATATGGCAATTACTAGACAGGGGGTAGTTACAAACAGTGAAGAAAAGATGTAAGATTGAAGAAATGAGAGGCAGGGATGGAAGAGAGAGAGGGAGAGAGAGAAATAAAAAGAAAGAGAAAGAGAGAGTGGGAGAGAGGTGAACAGGAAGACATGCGTAGATTGGCAATTAGAAGGAAAGGGGGGGGGGGGATGGAGTGAGGAAAATAAAATAAAAAAGTGTCGCTGCTACGTTACGCAGAAATACAACACAAGAAGCACCATTTTCTCATTTCCAACATAGAACGGAGAGTTGAAAAGACTTTTGAAAAGGTTTAGACGATGAAAGACTTCCTTGATTCCAAATTGGTATATATTGCGTATTGCCTACTCCCATCTTGAATATTATTACAACTGTTATAAATAATTTTTCCAGGGTTTGTTGGACAAGAGTCCAAGTCAGTATGGAGGAGCGCAATCGCCCATGCAGACTAATAGCATGACAATGGTTAGTAACACTATTCTACTTATATATTTACTTTCAAATGAAATTCCATGTATAACTTTTTTCAACTCTCTGAAAATTTGTTTGGAATGAGGAGCAAATTTTAATGGTTATTTTGACGAAATTTGGCTAAAATCAATATAGAAGTTCACGTTTGACGTCAAGTTGACATTATTGATTTTTTGAATATGTATGAAAATAAATTTTCTGTTTCAGCCGCACGACTTCCACTACAACCCGATGAGCAGTTCCCATCCCCATATGCAACATTACACCAATCATTATCACAATGTAAGTTGAATTAATCAATAAATCAGTAATTATTATCATTTAGTACTTGCAAGAAGTGGGGAAAACCGAAATTATGTGAGTTAATGTCACGTGTAATTCACGTACGACCCTTTTGAGATTAATGAATACATTTGTGTACATCTTATCCCACGCATTTGTCACCATGTGAATCAGACAATTACAATGTTTACGATATCAACGGTATATCAACATCAAATGAAACTACAATTCCGGAAGAAACTACAATGTTTACCATTCTTTCTATCATTGTACTGGCAAATACTTAAATTACAATCATAATTATCAACGTTATTGTTAGTATTACTCTAATTAATATTACAGCGCGACATGTCGTCCGACAGCGGTGCCGTGGCAGACTCCAACATGGACGTCGACTACCCACAACAGATGAACATCGACCCCTCCTTTGCTATTTCGGTACGTTTATGAAACAATGTAAAGTTTATATAGTATTAAAGGAGACCGGAGAGCAACATGGTTTCTCGTAAAGCTGCTGTATCCTACTTTTGATTGGACGCGTTGCGTGTCGCGCGGCATTGTCATGTGAATGTCACGTGGACTGATCAAACTAATATACGAGTTATTTGTGCTCTCTGATCTCAATACAGTTGAGAGCAGCCCGAAACAAAAACTCTGCTCAAGTTGTGTTCCGGTCTCCTTTAATATAAATGTATTATGAGTTCATGAAAAGTAATGGAGAAAATAACGGGTCTTCAATAATAATACAACTTCATGAAGTAATGAAACAAATAACGGGTTTTCGTTGGATTCTTATGGTGTATTTATTCGGGACTCTCTCACGCACACATAGTAAAACATTTATACACCATCGAGACGGTGATCGGTAATACAACAGTAATCTGCAAAAATGTGATGACATAATTATACTAAAAGATATATTTGCTTTTTCTCATACATATCTCAAGTGGATTCAACACACACCATTTACGTTTCTTGAAATTTGTAATAAACTTGCATTACAGGACATTAATCCGAAGGAATTCGATAAATATTTGGTTTTATCCGAAAACAGAGAACACGTCATGCAGCGATTTCAATGAACTGGTCAGAGAAGACGATAGATAAAGAAAACGAAGAGAGCGCAGACACTCTGCTCAAATTAGACTCCGCCCACAACAGAGCTTTTTATAATAATTTTAATCAAAAAATGATAGATGTTTTTATAGTCAGTTTCTAACCGATTCAGTTATTGTGATTACGTCATCAGTGATATTTTTGAATTTTGAACTTTGACCTTTTTGTTTTATAGTGTTTGCGATTATACATCAAATGCCAATTGTGCAAAGTTTAGTTCTTGCAGTTTATATAACTAAACTCTCTCTTTAATGAATTCTCTCACGTTTAACATTCTTAGAGAACTTAGAATCATTTTCTGTTGTTTCTTTCTTGGGAAATTTTAACTTTTTCCACACTTTGCCATTCATATAGAGCCGTGATAATTGTTTTTCTCTGAAAATTATCAATTTATTGTGTTTTCCTCATGTTTTTCTGTGTTTTTTAGCTGGTATAGCTGACCAAAAATACAAAATCTATTGTATGTATATAACAGATTATGATTGCATAGTTTATTAGAGTTGGACCGATATCAGACATTTTTGAAATGTAATAAAAGTTTTTCGGATGCTATCGTGTCTTTTTCCCAGTGTACGTAGGGGGGGGGGACATCACAACTATCGAAACATAACTGACGACTTGAAAGATCAAACTACCAACACTGATATAGTATGCAAAACACATTAATCAGCCAACACTACAAGGATAAAAACTACGAGCCTAAAATAGGCTAAATCCAGGGAAAATCAGGAAAATCGAAATGGCTGGATTAGAACCGAATTAGGCTTGTCGGCACCTATTTTAGGCTTGTCGCCACCTAATTTAGCCTGGTAGACACCTATTTCAGGCCTGTAGCCCCTATTTTGAGCTGGAATTAACCTATTTTGGGCTCTAACACGCAAAATTTATTTTTTTCGCGAATGCCTGAAATAGGTGACGACAGACCTAAAATAGGTGTCTACTAGGCTAAATTAGGTGCCGACAAGCCTAATTTGGTTCTAATCCAGCCATTTATATTTTCCTAAATTTCCCTGGATTTAGCCTATCTTAGGCTTGTAACTTCCACCTGAGTAACCTTATTCTCCGTTTTATCATTTAAAACTAAATATAGCGCCTGCTTTACCTATTGCGACCTCTCTACGTCTAGTTCAAAAGTCGTTCAAAGCTAAACTTTATTGATTATAGAAGTTTAAAAAATGAATAGAAATTGTGTTTATACTCACTTTGTTATAGTATATTTTCCGACCCAGTACATGTTTCGAATACAACAAAAACATATATATATATATATATATATATATATATATATATATATATATATATATCAGAAAACATTGTGTATTAGAACACGTTGTTATTCATTTGCACATTTGTTGACAAGTAAACAACTACCAAACATAACAAACAGGTCTGCCGTCGTCGGGCACATAAAACGGGTTGTTCGCCTTCAGATGAGCCAACTCAATCGAACTCGTTGTGTATAACACGTCGTCTGGAAAAGTCGGACTGTTCTACTACAAGTTCATTTGAACATAATTATCAGCAATTGTCGTTCCGTAACTCGTTTTTGAAAAGTTCTGTCTAACATTTGACTTGACCATCTTTTAATTTGTTTTCTTCACTACTTCAGTTGGCTAGGCATTTTGGCTCAGCAAATCGTTCGAACGTGAAACTCAATTTATTTCGCACACTTTTCCATCTCTCGTTCAATTCCAAATATTTTGACCTTTCAAATTCTCAATAAAGACTATTTTCTCCACTCACCCTTATCCTTTGTAACCAGTTCTCGGAGAGGTTTCTTGGCTCCGCAGCTCGGAGAAGTCACACAGTAACCAAGACTCTGGAAAATAGATACTTGTGTGTTGAAGGACTTTGTGAACTTTTGCTTCACTCTACAGTTGTTTCATCAATACCCATAAACACCTTGTTGTTAGCGTTCTCTTTTGATTCTTAATCGCTTTCAGACCTCCGATAATGATGTTTAGCGATGTACTTTTCCCGTTAGAAAAATGAGCGAAACGAAAAACGAAAGCAGGAAACCATATCTTTGGCAGAGAAAAAAAACCAGTTCTACAACATTTTTCCGCCGATTCTGAGCTTGTGAGCTAGTTGACTCGAAGGATGTGTGACGTACCTGCATGGATGTCCACCCTCTGGCGTTTCTGTTGTTTGTGAACAAAATTTGGGTGGCTGAAATTATGTTTTTTGAAAACTAATTCTCCAGCAGTGCGAATGATTTGAGCTTGTATGTTGAAAGTTTCACAATTCAAATTATACAAAAACAACAACAAATGACCCAAGCATACATAACAGATCAACGTTTAGTTCACAGAAATCCGGCTTTTCTGAACTTGAAAATTTTCCGAGAATCGGCCAAAATTTCCTTGCTTTTTTCGTTATTCTTGATTGTATGAGACCCGCGCTGTGTCTGTAGTTGGTTTGATCCTTTGGCTTCTCCATGGAAGATAATCTAATTAGTATAAAAAACGGGTGTTAAGAGAGTAAAGAGTAGTTTTGGATGAAAAGTGTGCAAGAAATATGAAAGAAGTCCAATACAAATATTTTGAGGAAAAGGCTAATCTCGCTCGGTTCAAAACTTGAGGAAACTTCCAACTGCGACTCACAATGATCTAGCTTACACTCTGTTTTTTTTTTTCAAGAAAAGCGAGATTAGCCTTTTCCTCAAAATATTTTTATTGGACTTCTTTCATATTTCTTGCACACTTATCATCCAAAACTAATCTTTACTTTCTTAAAACCCGTTTTTTATACTAATTGAACTCCTTTTCTATAGTTACGAAGTAACGGTCATTTTTGATAAATATGATATTTTTGAACAATACGCTAAACAAAGAATGTTATGAGGTTCTATTGAAGTTTTTAACGGCGCTGTAGTTCAGAACAATTGGCGTAGTTATAACCTCGTTAATGTGAGAGCAACTTTTGTGCTCCAGGCTCCAGGCAGTAATCGAACCTTCGTTCGCCGTGCGTGAATAGAGCTTTTATCCAATCCGCCATTCAGACATGTGAATGTGAAAACCAAGCTGCCGCCGAGCACGGAAGCCATTTTAGCGAGACGTTGGGCCCTCTAACTCCTCTTAACTAATTTCACTCGGAATGTGAACTTAGTGTCTTGTAGACGTGTTGCCCTTTCAGTGATTCATGCAAATATTCAAAAAAAAATGATCGACGTACTTTGCAGAAAAATGTAATAAACGGTTTTGCAATGTCTGCAGACCTCTGAACAAAAACTAATCTGCACAGCGCTCCGCGCTGCGCACGATACGGCGTGTTTTGAGATACCACTACTGTACCACTACTGCAGAAAAAGACGTTCTGGCGGTAATGTGATATGTATGATGATCTCCGCCTCGAAACGACGCGAAGTGAAACGATGAATATAAAATATATGAAATATATGAGATCAAACTACAATTAACTATGGTCTTTTCTATATCCGACTCACATTTCCTCGCGTTTTCCATGGTTCTCAATTGTACTAGGCCGGTACACTTCCTGTTTAGTTCGGTGGCGAAGCTCTTATAGGCAGCCATGCTGATCAGCTGGTCCGTGGAACCTGTGATTGGAAAACAGTTATTACTATACATACATTTTGTAGTTTGTGAGAAAATTGTATTCATTTTTAAAATGAAATATTCTTCAACACTCATTGCAAAAACTTCAGCATAGATATGACTATACATCGGTCGGGTGTCTTCCAAATATGGGCCTCGTCATCCCCCGTGTTTGTAGTTGGTCATTCAGCTCTTTGATCAAATTCTGCTGAACAATGGCCGTTATCGAGATCTTTTCTATTTTCTCTGATAAGGTTCAACACTCTTTGAATGAAGTGAGTAAATGAACGGATAAACAAATACTGACCTTCCTTCCTGAACCCTTCCATTCTTTGCCACTGGTTGAGAATTGCATCATTTGTGTGGAAGTGGTGCTGCTCTTTTGCTTTGTTGAAGAGACGGGTAATGGTAACCAGGTACTTATTCATGGAGGTCTGCAAGCTGGTATACTGTGGTATACTCAATCGGATAGGGAAGAAAAAAACTATATTGAACAATTGGAATACATCCATAGGTATAGGATTCTACCTTTCCTGCATTTTTAGCCGCTCTCCTTTTAATTCTCTGTCAAGCTCCTGACTTGAGACCAAACTCCAAATATATAACAAAATCTAGTTGGTATAGGTCTGCAAGGTTGACATGATAGTCTTAATCATCCCAACGTTGACCTTCTACACAGGGAATTTGTTTTAAGAACTTCGATGAAACCCGTATTTTTGTCTCATTTTTTTTTGTTATTTCAAAAGAGCAGATGTCTGTCTCATGCCTATTTCATGTACAATGGAATGAAATGAAGCAGTATGAATCTTCCGAAAATTTCACGGGAAAAGGCGGTAGTGAACGGTTTCGAATCAGAATTTGTTTGGAATGACGACAGAAGAAATTCTCACCGAGTCCCGTTGAGGTGTCTTTGGATCATCTCGACCCCTGAATAAACAATATTGTATTTTTGTAAACTGAATGTTTTTTTTATAAAATATTGGCCTTTCATCGAAGAATATATATTCTAGAAAAATGTAATTAACCTAACCTGTTTCTATTTCCTTTGCCGCCCTTTCTGCCGTTTCTTTCACTGAAAGTCGTTAATTTAACAGAACATTGCGAACATTGATAATTTCAGTTTATTGTTCATCTATATCAGTAAATAAAGAGAGATTTTAATCAGAAACAGAATATTACTCGAGACACAAATGACTGTGTCACTTGATTATAATACAGCAAAAGGCTGGCGACACACTATACTGGCTGTGGTTTTGCTGTCTTCTCAGTTTAGGTAGTTTGGTTCATTCTCTGTCGTGTCTAGACAGTCATACTCAGCACTAAAATCAAACTACAAACTACAATTTAGTATAATTCTTTTATCCAATCAATAGTTATCCAATTAACTCACCGATCCGCTCTTTCTCTTTTGTTTCCATCACGTTCACCATTTCTGTTCCTGAAACGTGATTGAATTGTGAAGTTGAAAAGGTATAAAGAATTAAGGGAGTACCGCTTGATGAGAGAGAAACATGCACAAAAAGCTCTTGATTAATCATAAATATAGTTACACGTACATTAATTTGGTCAGATAACGTCAACTTCAACTTAAAGAAGGACGATTACGCGGTCCAATCCCAACGCTTTAGTCCTTTAAACTGCAATACATTTTTCAATTGCAGTTTAAAGGACCGTTGACACGGGATTGGTCCACATAATCGTCCTGCTTCAAAAAATCTTATTGGACTATTAGTTTGATTCACAATCTCCAAAATTAAATTCTCACCGATTTCCTTTGCCTTTTCTCCTGCGTTCACTATTTCTATCTCTGCTGAAATGTATGATTTTAAATGATGTTAATACATGGAAAGAATAAATAAATTGTTCTCAAGTATGCATCGGTTCTATCTTCACATGTTATGTAATTGACCATACGAAATGAAATACATAAATTTACCAAATTACAAGTGTCTCAATTCTGATGAAAGTTTGACCTACCGTTCACCATCGATTGGGTTTCCTAGTTGATCCACTGAAATTAAAGTAATCTGATGAGGAATATTTTATTCATTTTGGGAACCAGCGAAACCGTAACAGTTTTACATAGATAACGTTTCCATATTGTATCGAAAATGAAATGTGAATTCCGTGTGCATCCAGCAGACTTTTCAACCTAGGTTATTGAATGCATCAGATATTTAGTACAATATCTGGGGAGTTTTTCTTTCATGAATTACTAAAGTAGCCCGATAAAAACAGTTATTTGAGCATATGAGCAACGTGGCTTTGTATACAAATTTCAATCTCCTAGTTTTTTTTATAGTTTCATGTGTAAAATGTACGTTGATCGAGATTTATGAGGCCAGAAGACGTCAAAACTAAAAACCGGTATATTGACGAAGGAGATAGTTGTAAAGGAGGTGAGTCAGAGAAACTAACTAAGAAAAACTAACATTCGACACCAGGAGCTCCACGCGCCACGGCTTGGCGCTTTTCTCTGACGTCCTCTGGAAAATTGTTTGATTTTCGGTCGAAACTATTTTTCTTGGAAATCAGGCATGAAAATGGTACTTACTGTCACTTAAGTAGTTTAGGTCTATGAATCACGAGCAAGTTCGAAAACTATCTCTGCACTGAGTGCTTAATCAGCCCTGGTATGTACGCGGCGCAAAGAACGTGCGTATGTCAATCTAAACACACAACAGAAATGTTGGATGTTGTACAGAGAGAAACTGCAGTTATCTTATTAGTTAAACCTAATGTGTTTAACGTTTCATTCTCGTGGTCGGAAGAGTTGGAAGTCCTCACCTGCCACGACCAGTGGTATAAGCAGTAAAAGAGGTAGGAGTTTCATCACTTCAATGTTCGGGAACTGAAACGACATTTCAAGTGGATATTTATAAAATTCCATAAACTGCAAAAATGATATAGAAACACAGAAAAGTTCGAAGGCGAATAAAAAACTTAAAACTATCGTACCGTAATCAAACTTGTCTTTGTGCTAGTTTTTGGCATACAAAAAGTGAAAGTAAACCATGACTATTCTGTTCTATCTCGAGAACAAAGCAAGAGACATGTAAGAGTAAAAGAAACTATAGAAGATCAAAATTACCAAACCGTTGCCTTCAACCAAAACACAATGCGCGCACTCGTTTAAAAGGACATACGAACGTTTAAACTGACCTTGTTTTACAAAAAACCGTTCGCCGACTCCCATTGTTACCTTCTTCAGGTAGTTTTTTTGTTAGAAAAACTGGATCAACAAAGACTTTATTTGTTCACTGGATGGGTCGTTTGATGAAAACAAGCACTTTTGATAACGTCACCTTGTGTAGAACACGAACTTATCTGTTATTTAGTTTGGACTGCAATTGCATGCACATCAGAATTTTTGAAACACGACGGAAAGGAAGCGCAATCAAACTACACATACAACAAAGCACCTTTGAAACAACAGAATACATTTTCAAAAAGATTACAACTTTATTAAGATGAACAGTAATAAAGTTTACACCGGGGTCGGAGTGTAACAGGTTACAGCGGAAACCAAACTTCCATTGGCTATCGTCCAAAAATCGAGCGGAAAGTCGGCACAAGTTATCTGAAAACTTTGGAGTTTGGAGTGGTAGTTTGATCTCTATCGCTAGTTAAGAGATGCAGAGAGCGAACCATAATAAGTGAAAACACACAAAACTGCTTACAGACAGTTCTATTGCCTTGGAGAGATTTATGAATGAATTGAGTTTATTTTCGGTTTTTGGCCTAAAGATACAAATGCCTCGATAAAGTTCCATTATTCATGTAACAATGTTTTCAAGATTGACTATGTTGTACCAGATGCTTGGAAATGAATGAAAAATGAATGTTGTGAGTTTAAAATATGTTTTACCTGCGTTGTGGTTGGAGTGAACGATGTCCCCGTAGTGAGAAAAACGAGTGCAGTTGTACCCTGCGGGCAAATCCAGCTTTCCCTGGATTTTGAGTTTCGAAAAACAATTCGCCCCGCCACATCGCGGCATTATCATTGGAATTTGTTTGGAGAAAGATGATTTTCGTATTAGACAGCAGTCATTCAAAAGTTTGAATGTATACTGTTGAAGTCTCTTTAGGAATGGTCTGAACTATTCTTACGTTGAGCATTGTCTACCTACACCATATAGGCTATACCCATCCGTTTTTCCCTATTTTCATCATTGAATTTGTATTTTAACTCCACTGCTAGTTGTTCACATCTGTGACATTCATTTTTAAGTCATTTGATTCAGTATCATTACATTTTTCTAAATGATTTTGTGTTCAGTAAATATTCTATTCTATTTCATTCTATTTCACTTTATAAAAATGAACTCACAAACACAGTTGGTTATTCACATCTCTGGTGACATTGTCACTTGAATCAATTGACGTGGGACAAAAGGAGCTGGACAACCCATTGCAATTGTCCATGTACGCTGAAGGACAGAGTTGACAGGCTGGAAAATTACTATAATTTATTAGTTTCATAACTTTGCGTTTGAAGTATTATATGTATTTCTAACAATAAATCATCGATTGCGTCTAAAAAGACTTTTGTGATCTATCTTTTTGGAGAGAATGATCAGAAAGAGCTGCACAAGCCGTTTGGATTGTCCACGTGAGCAGAGGGATACAGTTATATATTCTTGTTTTATATTCTATGGAACGTAGAACCATTTTATTCAAATTCAATTTTTTTCGGGTCGAAATGTTTAATTTTTTCGGGTCGAAACACAAAATGCACGTAAATGTTAAACAGTCAGCCTGCCAAGAGTGAGGGTAGTTATTATGCTGTTATTCTTTAGTTCCAATGGTAATTGTATAAAGTTGTACCGGAGTTATCGGAAGTCGTAGTGGTGGCGACGGTGGTGGTAGTGGAAGAGGTCGTAGTTGTACTACTAGTAGTTGTGGTTGTTGTCTGATCATCAACATCGTCAGCTAGAAAATTGGTATGATTTGTAGAACTGAATAGAATAGTTAATCCACTATTTGTGAAAGGATGGATATGACGTTCCAATGTGGTGAATGGAGAGAAAACTGAGAAAAAGATTCTCCTACCCTGTTACGTTGCACAACACAACTTTAACTTTACACACTAACACCTCAAATACGTCACACACTCACACTGCGCTCTATTCAATATCAATTTGGATTCGAAAAATACAAGTGAGTGCAATAGTATTATCAGTGGGTGGTGTGAAATTATGCCAAAGTATTGGCTGAAGTAAGTCTCCGAATACAATGGTTCATTATTGTGTTCTCGGAAACCTGAAAAAGGGTTAATGAACAGTTTTGGACATATCCAATACATTGCGGGTATCTTAGGTCCGCAAGAAAACGAAAAAGAAAAGAAATATGGCTGTTTCGCAATCTCATGAAGAGAAACTCACGTGATACTGTAGGAATACAACCCTGAGTGTTTTCGAATAGAAAATAAAGTATTAGAATAGTCTCCGAGAATGTCATTATATTCCCACGCATAGCAATATGAGGTGCTTAGCTTTTTCGGGGTCAACAATGTATTATACGCTAATTCTCTACGAAAAACACTTTAAACGAACACATTGCGAGAAGTTGAAGTAAAAACGTTCAAGTTTATTCTAGCACTTAGATTCCCATAAACATTCATTCAGTGGGCAAAGTACATGGAAAACAATTAATACTTTCGATGAGTATCTTCAATTATCACTCGACCAATCACGTAAACATACTTTATTTCAGTTATATTGTAGGCAAAACCAAGGTTACAACCGTCCTAGTTCCAATTTTGTCTACGCAAGTTTGAAAAACGAATCACTCAGATTACAGTTTATTCTAATAAAAACACAATTCGAATAAAAGTACAATGACAACTTCAATATAAATTTTGATCTACCAAACGTAGCAAATAGGTTCGCTGCCTTCTTTCGAAAACCCAGGATTTCTCGCCTTCAAATGGTTGAATTCAGTGGTACTGGCCGTGTAGACTATGTTTTCTGGAATGAAACAATGTGAATTTCTGCTGTGTTTGTAGTTTGATCCGCTAATTTATGTACCGCTCAAACTACAACTCAGCTAAGGTCTGCTTCTTTATGTCCTCGAATTTATGATAGATGTTCCTATGTGGTCTCTCCTGATTTCAATTTACTTTTCGTTAGACTTTTCACTGTTCATACCAAAAACGTTCACATGACAACAGAAAATCGCTGCAAATTTCACACTAAAACTATCAAAAAATGGTGTGTGAACTACAGTTTATGCAGGTAATACGGTGTTGGTTTCGTTCGATGTATAATGGGTTCTTTTGGGGCTCAAATGTGTTTCAATACTCAAAATCACTCGGTTCACTGAACAATCTCATTCCAATCCTAGACTCTAGCAATCGGAAACTATGAAATGTATGAGTTTTGAAAGATATCTGTAATCATTATCTTATTTCGCGAACCCACTTTTGTCAGTCGACTCAACAGAGCGGAGTGGTTTCGTAGCTCCGCACGACTTGTTCTTCACACAATAGCCAAGACTCTGGAATAAAAAAAAGAGTTGTATTAAAGGGGGACTGCATTGAATGCCGAGTTTGGCTAACGGCGTTAGCCGAAAGGGCACGAGAGTCAGAGAAGTGCGCGCAATCAATATTTATTCACTCCAAATCATCCTCTCCGTCTCTGACAGCAAGCAAAAAATTGTTGAAATTTCGAAAACAGAACTTTGAATTGGACATACCAGTGAGAAAATGACATATATCACACTATCTCAGTTCGATATTTTATTTGAAAATTCAATGCAGCCCCCCTTTAAAGAAACTTGTCACAATGTTTTTGGTCAGAATTACTACATCAAAAGCTTACTTCAAAATCAAAAGCACACTTACAGTCAAAATTGAGTACTGAGGACGGACCTAGGAGCAGAAACCAGATAAAGTAACATTGTTGGGTGTTACACCAGTCATCCTTTTGGACTTTGCATGTTACATGTTAACATAAATGCAGATTTGACTTAACATTCACGACTTTTGAAAAGTTCACATTCCCACCTCAAGCGCACTCCATCCGGGACCAGATTGAGCCTGAGCACGATTTTTGACGAACAGAAGTTGAGTATCTAGAAATAGACGTTATTCATGTAGTACTTTCGAATAGTGGTCATTAATTTCGTCAGCATACAATATAATTTCTATTGAGCCGAAATTTAACAGAGATGTATGAATACTAGAAAGTAATACCTGATGAAAAAAACTCTAAGAAATTGCAAAGGAGACTTATGTAGTGTCACTATGCCGTATGCAAGAGTATACCAAAGAGCAAATCACAATCCAAGTATCTTCAAGCCCGCTTTTGCTCTTTCCCTCGCATCCCACTCTCCAGAAGTCATCGTCCTAATTTTTATTATTGGTAAAATCAGTTTACGTTGATAAATATATTTGGACCTACTGTTCGAATAAAAAAAAGCAAAACGTACCGCTCTTCTTGTTTTCCACCGATTTTAGTTCGACCAGACCGGGACACTTTCTCTTCAACTCTTTCTCGAATTTGGTGAAGGCGTGCAGGCTGATCAACTGGTCGGGAGATCCTGGACAAATGTTTATCGTTGATAGTAACCGTAGTTTCTCAGTTAATTGTTTAGATCAACACAATTCCGTGTAGAAAATCTTAGTTTCTTTCAAGTTTTCGACCTTTCAATGGAAACTCTCTGAACAAATATGAACAACCTGTACGATTATTTTTTGTTTTGTTTGCATAAATTGCCAAAACTGGATCTATGAAGAGTTCGAAAAACGAACTGCACAACGTACTCATTTTTGAGGATGAAGGTAATGGTGAGTTCAAAAAAGAAAGGTGCTTGGTTATAATGCAAGTGCCACATCAAAACTAAGTGAAAGGAATCATATCGGAATCACAACTCAAAAAAAACTTTTCCTGTTGTTTCAAACTCACTCTTCCTCGTCGACGCAGGTTTTTCTCGAATAATGTAAGTGATATGAACAAGGAACACCATTTCGTAACGATTTGAAGTGATCTAATAAATCTTGAAATCTTGAATCTTGATATAAACATAAAATCAAATATATTTTTCAACTCACTTTTCTTCTCGTATCCCCCTCGCTGCCATTGGCTGAGAGTGGGTCGATCCGTGTGGAAATGATGGCGTTCTTTCTTCGAATTGTATAGACGGGACATGGTGACCAGGTGGGGGGTCACCCAGTTCTAAAATAAATGTGAATATTAAGATGTTTGGGGATGGATACTGTAGCCCACCACTTTCGCAGTTTTCCCCACTTCACCCCCCCCCCCTTTTTTTTTTTTCTTCGTATCCCAAGTACAGACGATACATGGTTACTAGGTGGTAACAGTTACCCAATTCGGATAAATTTTGTATTTATTCACTTTATTTTCACCAAATACAGAAATATTCGGGATCACTGTTTTCACATTAGCCCCCTCCCGATCCAATCTCGTGCCCCAGAGTACGTGTGCTAGAAGATTTCTTCTACCCACCCTGCGTCTCTCGCTCTGCCTCACTATTTCTCGTCTCTCACATCCCGGCGGGATGTAAGAGCAGAGAAATAGCGTATGTTTCAGGAGACACAGGATGGGATGAAGCTGCCGGTATCTTCTAGCATACGTACTCAGGGACGACTCATTGTTACCAAGTGGGGTCCTACTTACCTTTCCTCCACATTCGTTTGTTTGCTCCACCCCTCCACAATACTGAACAACTATGATCCGAATGGGGTACCAAATACCAACGAATACCAACTAGTTGCAGTCAAAAATAGAACCCACCGATCCAGTAACAGGTGTTGCCTTTGTGGTCGTGCCACTGGAAAGCAAACTGAATGAAATGTACATCCTAAATTCATGAGAATCCTCTGTTTTTAGACTGAGCCTCTATTTTTTTCTGTGATTGGTGTAAAAAATCGCTCCAAAATTTCTAAAAAAAATCACTTTCATTCCTCTGAATGGAACTCAATTGGTCGTGTAAACCATGCAAATATTTCTATCGTGTGTATGGCCGAAATATACGGTATTTATCCGAAGATCGCAAATAAAGAATGAATGAGTATTAAAACTAACCGTTCGCCGTTCTGATTTTTGCCCCCACGCCTAAAATTTCGAAATTATGTTTTCACTTCAAAATGTGAAAAAAATCTACATAACTGAATAAGAAACAACCGCACAATCATAAATTGAAAAGTATTTTCAGAAAGATTTCAGACTTCAGCTTCCAAATGGATAAAACTCAAGCTGAACTACACAGGAGACAGCAAATCAAATAAAGTTACCATGTTTCGCTGAACTCGAAATAGAAAATACCAGATTTTCGCAAATATGTATTTTTGAAGAGTTTTGTGCAGAGATTCGAAAACTAGTTTAGAAAAAGTTCAAACTTTCAACTACCTACCTCTCTTCTCCTCTTCCCTCGCCATTTCTGTCTCCACCGCCTCTGAAAATGAAAGAAAAACTGAACATTGTCGATAATTCAAGTCAATTGTAAACAGGTAATTCAAATAAGTTCTCGGTGGCTGTGACTGACCAATAGCCTCAAAAACATGAAAGTTCGCACCAATCTGACTACTTTTCAACACCTACTCTATGCCGAATGGGTGCCGAATTTATAAATCATTGTCTCTCACCGGAATCGAACCTGCAATTACGAGAGCACATAACCAACCAACTCGGGAATCAGGGACATGTCTGTGTACACAGCGGAAATTAAGATATACAGTACCCTTCCCGCCTTTCCTTTGGCACCGACTATAACTCTAACACGGAAGTAACATTCACCCACCTCTCTCCCTTGCTGTTCCTATTTCTGCCGCTCCTAAAATGTATGCTGATTAAAAAACCACTTCGTGTGAAAAAGGTGTGTCAATGTGTTTGTTTCATTGAATTGTTGAGTGTCGGTCCTTCGGTTCTACTTGAGATGCTTTTCAAATCATGTTTCCCGGTGCGACTGTTTTGAGTTGGTCGTAGTTGGTTGATTAATGCCTTTTCCAGTCCCTGACGACGGTGAATCCACCGAAGCGCGTCGCCAAATCCAATGAAACATTTTGCTACCTTGTGATTGGTTTAAATAATGAAACCAAGAATAAAAAAAACTGTTTTCTCTGGTGGCGTAGCAATCCCTCCAGTCTCACGAGAAGTTCATATGAGTTTCTCATGAGATACCTCATGAGCTACTCGTGAACTCTCAATGTTGTAGCATAGCAATCAATAGAATCTCATGAGGAGATCGTGCTAATAGCTCATGAGGTGATCCCATGAGCTTTTGTGGGTATTGCTACGCCGCCTGCTCTCATAGTCAGTAACTTTTCCAACTCACTTGTTTGGATTTCTCGGTTGCCGATCATTTAATACGGAGTGAGCAAAATCTGAGTTTGAGTGAAAGAAATATCAAACTACAAACAGCTTTTGCCGTGCCTATAAACTGCTTACCCTTCTCTATTGCGCTCGCCATTTCGATTTCTGCCGCGCCTGGAAACGAAAATGTTACTTTACAATATTACCGGTCACTATTATTAATTATTATTATGTGTGGATGATGTTCGTTGTTTTCTGATTATTTGCCCACTGAGCTCAAGCTTCAAACTGAAGACAACCTTGGGGCACATCAAGCTACTCACTTCGTACTATCGCCATCACCTCTCCTCTCTCCGTCTCCTGAAACATACAAAAAATTTTAACAATCGTTTTCATGATAGTGGCATATCTATCACACTTTTTGAATGTTCTGTGCTATTAACGAATGTATAATGTATGAAGCGAGGGGTACCACGAGGTTCAACGGAATACGGTAGAAGTTCACGTTGAAAAGGAATTGACTAAGCGTTCCTTGTTGGTCGAATCGGACTGTTCCTGTTTCTATTTCGCTTTGGTTTTTTTGCAATGACATCAACAATTCATTTTTTGTGTCAGAGAAACCTTGACATTTTGAACTTGGCGAGCGTGCTGCTTGCAATGGATAATTGAACAATTTTCGTTGAACGAGTGCATTTTGTTAGCGAATGTGTCCTACATGTTCCACGTATCACACTTGTTAGTAAATAACCAATTGAACTCACCTCTTTGTAGCAGCAGGAAACTTAGTAGCAGCATTATGCAAATAATTAACACTTTTACATGGAATTTATTAATGATACAACTCCCTTTTCTGTTTTCACATAACATGTTTCTAAAATAAACTAACCGCTAACCCCTGGTGGTGCTCCTTGGAACTCGGGAGCCACGAATCCAATTAGACTGGGCGGATCGGGTATGGAGGGAGCAATGGGAAAGGCGGATTGACGCTCTACTCGGGAGGAGTCTAAAAAGTTATTAGTAAAAACTTTTTCAAATGTTTTGCATTAGGGATGTGGTTCATATGTCCAACGAGTTCACATTTGCAACAGAGTAACAACGATTGACGGTTTCAAATATGAACAAGTGAAGTTTTTCCACGACTTCTCCAATTGATTATTGGTGTGCGAACTCCGTTTCGACAAAATGATTGGTTACGGAACTTATTTCAAATTCTACTCGCAACAAAACTACCTTCTTGAATTTCCTGAAATATTCAGAGCATTTAGAAAAGACAACTACAAACGTGTTGTTTTTTAAACTTTGGTGCTCTCACTTTTTACTTGACCATCAGATTCAATTTAGGTAGATAACTATGTTATCAATAGAGAAACAAATAAATGAATAAGAGAGAATGTAATCCAAACCTGTTTGAGTGATCGCCAAAACAACAAGTAGAATCCACATGTACATTTTTGAAATGAACCTGTTAAGAAAATACGTTTTGTATGAATTTCTTGTCTTCAATCTGATGGATCTAATGGAAATAGTTTAAGTACACCGCTAGTTCAAAAACAATGAAAAACTGATGTTGGAGAAAAAATGAGAGAAATTGATGTTTTCGAAAAATGATAAATTGGAAATTGGGGTCATTTTATAGGGTCGATTTGATTGCAGTGCGCAGTGTAACACGAAATAACTGAAATGTGTACTTTCAGTCAGAACCAGAATTTTGTTTTCTTTCCCTTTTAGGAGAATAGTAGTGACAAATCATAAATTCGCCAAATGTTGAGAAATTTTCGAAACCACAGAGTGTTGTTTTGGTTGGTTATCGATCTAAATGAGTCAAACAGTAGTCTTTTTGTTGAAATCAGGGAAACGTACAAACACAGCAGAAACCAAACATGTCTGATAGCTTTGACTAGACTGATCCTGAAGAATTGATGAGGAAATAAAATTTGTCACAATCAATTTTTTTCCGGTTTCACAGAATCACAACCTCAACGTGTTCAAGAAATGTAGCTTTTGTTTCGAAAAGCTTTCATCTGTGAAGCCAAGTTTTTTAGGATTCGGGATAACAAAAACACGTGAACAAATCCAACGATACGTTTTCATGAAAAAGGAACAGGAAAGAATTTTTCTGGTAAAAATCATGTAAACTCAATAATAGTGTTGAGATTTATTTATCATTCAATTTGTTTTCCAATCAATATCAATCAATAACTGTAGGAGTTGGTGTGTTCTGTGAGAAAAACTGGAGACAGGCGCGAAAAGTGTCGGTGGAAAAACATTTGGACCTGGAATTTGGGGAATGTTTAGGGAAACTATATATTAGAAAACCAGTTTAACAATTGTTATATGTTTAGTTTTGTAGAATACAATATTGGATAGAACTCTTATAAAAAATATCACGATTTCAAAAAATATCTTAGATCTTGACTATCTCATGATGAGGAGCAATGAGTCTGGCCATATTTTCACTTTCTTCGACTTAGAACTTTTCTGTTATTCTATCCCATCCTGCCTCCATTGCTTTGCTAACTTTTCGCTACACTCATATCCCGACAAGATGTGAGAGCAGAGTACTTATGCTAGAACATACCGGCCCCTTCATCCCAACCTCCGTCTCTCTCTTTAGCGCACTATTTCGCGAATCTCGTATCCCGGCGGGATGTTAGAGAGGGAAAATATCGTATGTTTGAGGAAACGCAGAATCCAGAGAATACGCCCCAGAGAAATAGCGTGTGTGCGGAGGAGACGCAGGTTGGGTTAAAAATACTAGTCACATTCTTTGGATTGAGATAAACAAACAAACAAATAAACAGAAATCACCAACCTGCATTCCTTCTCCAGATTCGGTCTTTTCTGTCTCGTGAACTGAGGACACATCTGACAGACGCGTTGCATGACCAGTAGAACGGCCGCGTTGTTTTGAATCGAACACTTTTCCAGTTTTCGATTATAAACCGGAGACGAAAGAAGTAGTAGGGTAATAAGAAACATAGCCGTATGGAAGATAGAAGAGAAATGAAATGAAAACGTAACGATGGAACGTGTAGATTGGATCGATTTCACGTGTTTTCACGTGATTTGGGATGAATGAAACGTGTTTTTCCACTTTTTTCAATTAGAAACCAGCTCATTCCGCCCTTCTCGAGGAAGGGCTTCCGAAAATTGTGGTCCTCAGACTGTTTCGAACAGTCAGAATAACTGCCATCGTAGAAGAAACTAGAAGAAACTACCTATTGCCAACATTGTCCGCGTCCGGAGCGAGTAGAGGGCAGTTACCGGGCGTTATTGCCGGTTTGCGTTTTGACTACTCAGGACGGAGAGAGCAGCTACAAGGCCGTTTCTGGCTCTAAAATTTGGTTTCAGCCTTGACGGACATTCATCGGTGCGCCGTCTAGTACAGGCTTGCACATTGCAAAACACGCCTATACGATCTAGTGTTTGTAGTTTGCCCGTGTTGCTTTTCGGCTTTTCTTTTCATCCATTTGGAATGCAATTGTGTTGCACCATTCTACATTTCCTCCCATTCATCGAGTGTGTACGCTAGGGTGAGCAAGATACTGAAACTAAATTTAAAATGAAAAATGTCACTCCACTACGCGGCCCTTTTAGGCCCTAATAGGGTGATTTTGGCATATAAATCTCTTTACCTAAGGAAGAAGCTTATGTGGGGTTTCATGAATAACGAGTATAAACACTCAAAACGGGACCGGTTTCAGCTCGCGACACCGCCGCCGAGCCGGACGACGACGGGTGGTACTTCTGCGGGAGGCGGGACCACGTCAACAGTTTCGAGGTTTTCAGTTCATGAGTAATAAACAAGTTTGGTGAATGAATTGTTTCATTTCTTCATAGTGCAAACACATAGAAAAGGTGTTCAATTTCAATAATACAAATACATAGTAAAAGTGTTTTATTTACAAGTACACAGACCTTTCTGGTCATTGCTCGGTACGGCTTCTAAAACTTGTTTTCCATTCGACGTTACTTCGGCTGTCGGTGATGGTGGCGGCGGCGGTCAATTCTATATACGCAATCGGTTTTCGGTAACCCTTTTCCAGGTTACTCAACATGTAACCGGTAGGTAAACTGAAGCTAAAATCCGGTTACCGTACAAAGTAACGGGAAAAACTGAATTTTTTCCAAAAACCGGTTACATATAGCATTCACCAGGGGGGGGGGGCATGTCGGGTACAGTGGCCGTCTTTTGTTCCGTTTTCGCGGTAATTCCCTATCTTGTTCGCGTCGTCTTTCGAAACTGAGTCTTCCACGTTTTTGCTATATACGAGCAGTCTTGCAGCTGAACACAAAAGTATCATTCAATCTCCGAAATCAGACTGAGGTTGGAGGCAATCTGAAAGGAAACACTCAATACGCTATTAAATGAACAGAATTAGTTTAAGAAAATAATGTTAACTAGAGTAAAGTTATTACATGAATGAATAATCTAAGAATAATAAATACTTTAAATAACGCTAATTATTGGTTAAGTTAAAAGTTACAGCGGTTCATGTTGTGAGTAGGGTTGTTAATGCCTAAAGCGAAACTCGAAATTATTGGGGACGGGAACGTGAAAATTTGCGTTTATGGCTACAAAAATTGCGTTTCAAAAAAACTACGATTATCCAGCTACAAAAGTAAGAGAGCTGAGAGCATGCATAATAATAATAATCTTTTACGGCAACTATTTCAGCCGTGTGATACTTTATTCAACTAACAACCAAGACAATTATCACTGATGAATCCGTAGAGGGGTGGGGGGTCCGTAGAAGAGAAACTAGGCATGGGTGAGCGTTATTACCAGCTCATGCGGTCCGCCATGAAGATATGCATACAAGCTATGTATGCGTCTCTCTGACCTGCACACTCTCTAGTCGACGCTGCTACAAAAAGCCTCTTTCTAATTAGCTGGGAATTGCCTGATAACTAAATAAATGTTGGAGAAGAGAGCCAAATTGATATGAAAGGGCTGCTCAAGAGAAACGGATATATAACTTTTTCATTCCCACTAACGAACCTAGTTTTTATGTGGTTCACATGTTTCAATCTGTTTTAGCGCGCGACATTAAGTTTAGCTACCCCAGGGTACCAATTAATATTTTCGTTCTGCCCTCCTTTGAATGACTTCTATACTGTGCTCACCAATCAAGACAGTAAACAAATACAGCGGAACATTGCAGTCGATTCTTCGCCAATAAAATTGTTCGCAGGGTTCGAAGAGGTTTTGAGCCAAAAATCATGGTCATCTAATATTCGGAAACAACGAAGAATCTGTAAAAAATTGTAATTCACACCTATGTCATTCCAATTGTAATCTTGAGGTATAGAAAGTGACCGATTCGCTGTTTTAGTTTGATCCCGAGCCGTAATTCGCCAGTTTTGATCGATCAGCCGATTCGGCAACGAGAGGAAGCTACAAACATAGTGGGATAGGGCAATATAGTCGTCGCCAACAGAAAGGCAGGAGGGTACTGTACATCTCACTTTCCGCTGTGTACGCACACATGTCTTCGATTCTAAAGCTTACTGGTAGTGTACTATAATAGCGCAGTGGTTAGCACAGTGGTTAGCGCAGTGGTTAGGAAACATTGGCTCGCAGGTTCGATTCCGGCAAGAGACAGAAATTTATAAATTTGACACCCACTATACACCATATAGGCTTGTTTCAAAAAAAAAAGCGAGCCCGTTACCAGTTTTGCTCAGCAGAGTTCTGGTATAAAGGATCTATGACTTCAACCAGGATACGTATGCTAGAAGATGCCGGCGCCTTCATCCCAGTCTGCGTCTCCTCAAAACATAATGCTATTTCTCCGCTCTCACATCCCGCCGGGATGTGAGAGACGGGAAATAGTGAGGCAGAGCGAGAGACGCAGGATGGGATGAGGGTGCCGGGATCTTCTAGCATACGTACTCAGTGCTGTAATCTTACAGAAAAACAGTTTAGCAAATGGAGTGAGTAAAAAAGTTTAGAGCTCACCTCGATTCATACGTGTTCGTTTTCATTTTTCCAGTTCAAATTAGCTTTGATAACATTTTCACACTTGCCTAAGAAGCATGTTTTGCGGTGAGTCGTGTATGGACTGAAATACATAAAAGTTTCATTCGCTTGATTGAGTAAATAAAAAAGTGGAGAATAACATTAAATTATTAGCATTTTTCGAATAACGTTGAATTCATAAATAACTAAAAAAAAGAAAACGGGATTTTGTCCCAAGGTTGTCCCAAGTTATGAACTAAATGAGTTATATGAATGAGTTATATAGCATATGAGTGTATATGAATGAGTAATGAGTTATATAAGTCATCAATATCCGATGCTATGAGAACGGGATGGAAAGAAGTATTAATGAATTCTATTCTTCTGTCGGTCTTATATTGTAACAAATATTGGATGTTATCAACGGTGCGTGGGAAACGGTTCAAATCCAAGATACGATATACTAATAGGGATAGAAAGGGCAGTGGAACAAATGAAGAATATAGTCGTCGCCAACGGAAAGGGGAGGGTACTGTATATTTCACTTTCCGCTGTGTACGCACACATGTGTTAATTAATGCATTAGTTCGAAGTAAAGTTGTAAAGTGGTTAGATACATATATTTCTCAAGCAGGTCTCTCATTCCAACATTCTTTCTATAGTCGTTGCTAACGGAAAAGCGGGAAGGTACTGTATATCTCATTTTCCGCTGTGTACGCACACATATCTTCGATTCCAAAGCTTGCTGGTTATATAGCTCTATTAGCGAAGTGGTTAGCGCCCTGCTACGAATATTTTGCTAGCAGGTTCGATTTCGGCGAGAGACAGAAATTGATAAATTTGGCTCTCACTGTAGTTCGGTCACTATATTTCGGGCTATTCCGTTGAAAACGATGAGAAGCGAGGTATACTCTGTTTCAACAACCGATGTCCTTCTACAATAATACGTCAAATATTCAGAAGGGCTTTTCCAATGAATTAATTACCAAATTGGTTTCAAATTCTCAGAGTTTGTTTTAGTCAGAGTTCGGAAGACACTTCCAAAATTTGAGGAAAATCTGAAAATGCCCATGAACCAAACTTTGAGCTGAAAGTTTGAGCACATTACTGTAGAAGGTTTACTTCAAAGGAAGTACTGTAAATCTGTGAAAAAGCCATATTTCGTGAGAAGTTTGAAATTGGTCGTGTTATATAGTAAGTTCCGAGTTTATGAATTTGTGTTTCTCACCGGAATCGAACCTGCGAGCAAAATGTCCGTAGCAGGCCGCCAACCACTGCGGGGAGACCTGAAATATTGTTGTTCGAGATCTGATCTATCGTTCTGGTTTCAAGTTTTGATGAGAAATGACATATTGTAGTTTGTAGTCTGGAACAGTTGTTCTTGTTCCGGATGATGAAAATGAATGGAACAAAGTACAGGCAACTTCCAAGCGTGTTTCGTAAGATGAAGTCAACAACCGATACATCGTATTTTTTACTCTGATATTTCGTTCTGGTTCAAGATAAGGACGATATAGGGGATGCCAAATTTATAATTTGTTGTCTCTTCCCGGGATCGAACCTACGAGCAAAAGTTTCGTAGCCAAGCGCCAACCACATGCCACGAAAACCCATAACGGCCAAGCTTTGGAATCGACGACATGCGTCTGTACACAGCGGAAATTGAGATATACAGTACCCTACCGCCTGTTCGTTGGCGACGACTATAAACGGGATACTATAGTTTTTGAACTGCCATGCTAGATTTGGCTGATGATTAGGCGATCTAAAGAATTGTAGTTTGTTCTTGTTGTTTTGTTCTGGTTCCAAAATTTGATGAAAAAATGGTAGTTCGCAGTCGGTAATGTTTCTCACTGTTGATGTTGATAAGAAATTAAATGTTTGAGTTTTCACTCTAAAATTTTGTTCTCGGTTCATCAAGAAGCTATTGGAATGACCGGATGATGAAGATGAATGGAACAATGTAGGGTAGTTTGAGCTGTGTTCTCACTGTGGATTATTGTGAAAACCGATATATATTGTAGTTTGTAGTCTAGAATGTTCTCTTTCCTTCTGAATGTTGATGAAAAATTGTAGTTTTTAGTTTGGGTCAGCCGTGCGAGGTTCAGATTTTGATGAAAAATGGTATTTTATCAATCCCTGAGAAAACTTCATGAGATACCTCGTAAGCACGTACTTCTCATGAGATTCTATCGATTGCTATGCTACAACCAGTAGAAGTTCACAAGGCATAAGTTTCATGAGGTGTCCATGAGTTTCTCGCGAAAAATCCATATGAGCTTCTCATGAATTTGGATGGATTGCTACGCCGCAAGAAATATGGTAGTTTGTAGTCCGGAATGATTTCTCCCTCCGGCTGATTTATGACGATCATTCAGCTCAACAGTATGATGAGATACTACACAGTAAACGGGAATAAGTGTCCGACCTTGAACCGGTACGTGTCTGAATTTGTATGTGTGCGCAAGAAGTTTTTGGGGCCGAGTGGTCGACTGGTTGTGTGCGCGCTAGCACTCAACCCACCTTGGTTCGATCCCACTCGGCGCGGTATCTTCATGGCGGACCGCATGAGCTGGTAATAACGCTCACCCATGCCTAAATTTCTCCTCTACGGACCCCACCCCTCTACGGCTACTTCTATGTGATCACTTGTCTTGGTTGTATTGAATTGAATGAAGTAACACACGGCTGAAATAGTTGCCGTAAAAGATTTATTATTATTATCATGTGTTTAGCATTGTTTACGTGACTATCGTTATAACGTAGTTCGTACCTTAAACTTTTGTTCTCGTTTCAGAAGATGTCGAGAAACGGTGTATTTGTATGGTAGTTTGTAGTTTAAAATACTTTTCCCCTCCGAATGGTAATGAAACATGAAATATTGCAGTTTGTATTGGGTAATTTGGTCCTAGTTTGATACTTTGATAAATATGTAATACTGCAGTCTGTAGTCTGAACGATTACTCCCCTGAATGATGATGAGAAATGAGATAATGTAGTTTGCAACGTTTTCTCATTGTGGATTATCACTGTTTGATATCCGAAATATTGAATAAAGCTCACCCATGTATAGTTTCTCTTCTACGGATCCTACCCCTCTACGGATACTTCTATGTGATCACTTGTCTTGGTTGTATTTAAATGAATGAAGTAACACACGGCTGAAATAGTTGCCGTAAAAGATTATTATTAATATTATTATCATGATTATTATTATATTGTAGTTTTCACTCTGAACTTTTGTTCTCAGTTTAGATGATGTCAAGAAGCTGTATACTGGAATGATTGCTCTAGTCCCGAATGTTGATGAAACATGAAATATTGTACTTTGTAGTCTAAAATTTTCTTCTAATTTTAGATTTGACGACATCTGAAAAGTTGTAGTTTGTAGTCTGGAATGATTTGTCCCTCCGGCCATTCATGATGATCATTTGGCTCAACGATGACATTTCGCGTTGATTTTCGCAGTCGAAGCGTAATCGCATTAGATTACAAAGGGAAATGAGAAAAGATCAGACAGAACACTATTTTGTAGGTTTTACATTGATAAAAAAGAAAACATGTATTTTAATGTGAACCTGAGCTAGGTATAGGAAATTACAATTTTCATAGTTGTAGTTTAATTTGCCATAAACCGAAAATTTCGACCCAACAACGGGATCAAACGACAAACACAGCGGAATATTAGAACATTTGTATAGGCTTCTTTGGAGACGATTCCAACCAAGATCGGAAATCGTTGACTGTTTTGGTTGAATTAAACTATGTTATTTTTAGATTCTTCTCGGAAACTGCATTAAAATTTGATCAAGTAATCATTAATGAGTTGAAAGTGGGAAACAAAATCGAAAAAAACAACAAAATGGAAAGTTGAATTCCAGAAATCTTCAACAAAATTTTGAATCCATGTAACTCACAATGTTTTGTTCGAGGTTTGTTTTTTAATAAAAGCTTCTTTCTATGCATATAAAAAGTATTATTGTTACATTCAACAAAGCACCAACTCAAAGGAAAGTTTTTTTTTAATGTTTGAACATGGGCAGAAAAGAATGTATATATTGAGCTAAGGTTTGAGACAAATTCACCACTTCCCATTTTTGTTGATTCTTACAATGTGTAAAATTCACCTTTGAGTTTTGAGCTGCGGTTTTTACCGTGCTTTCTCTTTCCCCTTTTGATTTTTTTCCGCTTTTTAGTGTATAATTGTACTTTCGTAGATGATGGGGTGTTTCGAACAGTTTTTTTATTGTTATTTTATAGGTCATTTTGAGCAAAAAACGTATGCAACCCCCCTATCGGTGTCATTACGTACGCCGCTTTTCTGAAGAAAAACATAGATAGAGAGATAAAAGTATATGTCTCTGATAATAGTTTTTCATTCGACACATCTTAGATTGCAACAATTTTCACAGTAATTGACCGCGGCTCATGAAGATCACAAGTATAAACTGAACATCCGTCGGATGTATACTCTGTTTCACCAATCTTTGCCTTTTTACAGTACTTCGTCAAAAGTTCCGAAAGCCTTTCCTAACGAACTATTCATTATCCCGTTTTCCAAGTACGATAGTGTGTGGAGGTAAAGGTTGCAGAAGACACTACCGCAGTTTCGAGAAAAACCAAAAACATCAACATATCCAATTTCGATCTGGAAGTTTGAGCATATTACTGTAGAGAGTTATGAGTGAGTATATTCCATTCCATATATTCTATATAACTATATATTTCAAAATATATAGTTATATGTATAGAATATAAGCATATATAGTTATATTACATATAACTATATATTCTTATATTCTATACATATAACTATATATTCCATACAGTATATTCTTATATTCCATACAGTATATTCCATTCCATTATTCTATATAACTATATATTTCAAAATATATAGTTATATGTATAGAATATAAGAATATATAGTTATATTCCATATAACTATATATTCCAAAATATTCCCATATTCACTTTGCTCCATTGCGACGCGGTGATCATCATACATTTCATAGATTTGGATGATTGCACCATTAGTGCCACAAAGTGTAATCTCTATACTTTGCATAAATACCGTAAACTATGGAGTACAAGTAACTTTATAGTCTATGATGATGGAGTTTTTTCACGTGTTTTACTTGTTTGCGTCAAAATTCCAAAGAAGGTACAAGCTAAATGTTAATACTTGAAGTGGGACAAAAAGTTGAAATTAAACTACTACCCTGAGAGAAACTGATATTTATATATATTTTACCGTACGTTAATTAATGCATTAGTTCGAAGTAAAGTTGTAAAGTGGTTAGATACATATATTTCTCAAGTAGGTCTCTCATTCCAACATTCTTTCTATAGTCGTTGCTAACGGAAAAGCGGGAAGGTATGTATATCTCATTTTCCGCTGTGTACGCACACATATCTTCGATTACAAAGCTTGCCCGTTATCTGTTCTAATAGCGCAGTGGTTAGTGCCCTGCTACGAAACTTCTGCTCGCAGGCTCGATTCCGGTGAGAGACAGAAATTTATAAATTTGGCACTCACTATATTTCGCTACGTGTGTAGTTTCTTATCGTTGTTCCATATTAGAAAACAACTGGCGTGTATCGTGATCTAACTACACCACAGATTGTACTGTTGGTCAACTGCACCGTCACGTGAAACATGTTGAACACAGCAGAACTCAGGAACGTGCACGACATTTTGTCAATTGAATAGTCACGTGAAGTTATCATTTTGATGAGACATTGTGCACGTGGTCATTGGACGTTTCTCAGTTCTGCTGTGTGCAGCATGTGTCACGTGACTGTGCAATTAACCAATAGTGTAGTATAGTTCACTCCCCATGCTTCGGGTTGCAACATTTTCACTTGAAACATGTTAAACAGTCACTTGAAAAAAAAAGAATGCTAACTTTACGTGACTATCCAATTTACTTCTAGTATACTTCACTTCCCATCTTCCGGGTTGCAAAATTCTTCACAGTAATTGACGTGGGCTTATGTTGCGAAGTGAAAGAATAAATATGTAATATATGTAAAATATGTAGATCACAAATACAAACTACATCTCCGTTGATTGCACCATTATGTGCCACAAAGTGTAATCTTTCTATTTTGCATAAATACCGTAATCCGTGGAGTCTGGTGTGCTTTGCATAGCATATAAAACGGGGCACTAGGAAGTCATTTTCAGTCTTTATGTAACTCACAGCGTTTCAAAATATCAAAAAGGTTAAGCATTACATTTTGTTTTAACCTATTTAGATTCATGAATTTCCACTACTCAGTGGAACTTAACAACGTTTCGGAATGTCGAATAAACAATAACTCCTTTTTAAATGTTCATTTGAGATGCAATTAGTTCAAGTAACTTCACAGCGCCATTCCGTTGCTCCGTGCAATATCGAAACATTCAGAACAAAGTTTTTATTGAATAAATATGCATCATTACGGTAGTTTCAACTCTTCAGATTTGATATGTTCCGTTTCTGCGGTGAATTTAAAACTATCAAAATAGTGAAGTTACATGCATTGGAAACACAAATATAGGATGTTGTAGGGTATTACTAATTTTCTTCTATTTTCCTTATGTACAGTTCGGAATAATCAGTTTTAAACAATTAGCTTTTGTTTATATATTTGAGACAAAAATGATAGTTATAGAACATTTTAGATGATGTTTAGATTTACAGATCTTTATTCGAAATGTGTTCATTCATTCATTCATTCATATCATGGAACTTTCCTGATTGGGTGATATTCGAAAAACCCTACAGATTTTTTTTGGAGAAAATCAATATTGCGTCAATTTCAATACACATTGTTTGTTGCACAAACCCAGTCAGAGAAATATGTGAACAGAACTGGAAACTTTTTTTTTTAATAATCACAACTTTACAGAAATTAAAATTACAAAAACCAAGTTCTATCGTGAAATTCGCTTGTTGATCCCATTGCAAAATGGCGGAAGATGAGCGAGATTTGGACAAAACGAATGGAGTTCGAAAGATCAGTCGGTTTGCGGTCAGCAAGCGGTCCGTCGTACAGGTATAGTCTGTTTCACGCAACAATAGCCCTCTACAGTAAGATTATCAAACTTTTAAGTCAATTTTTAATATCCTGTAGGTATTTTAAATAGCTTAAACTTCGCGATTTTGTGTTCACATTGGTTACTACAAGCAGAGAACACAGTAAATCTGAAATTATGTTTGTTGGTTAGATAAATGCCCATGAATATTCGACAGATTACTGTAGAAAGTCATCGACCGGTGAAACAAACTATAATCGATTACTTTTCGCTTCACATCGGAGCTCTTGTAGTTTGATCTTAAAGGTGCGGTCAACGGCTCATTTTGTCGCTCCAATGCAAATGCGCTACAGAAACTAATTAATCGGTATTTTGTGGATCATTCAATCACAGTACATTAGCGGAGGTTCAAAAACTAGATTTTTGGGGCGAATTCGCGTTGGAGGGGGGGGGGGGATAAAGTAACCGTGGAGCGCAAGGCACGAGTTTCGGTTACTGTCAGGCCATCGTTGATACATGATTACTACAACGGAATAAAACTACAACACAGCTGTATAAACTATACACCGTACACGCGGAAAAATCTAACGCTATGGTTGAAAGGCACCGGAGAAAAGGTATACCTTTTCGGTTGATTTCTGCTCACACCTTCTCTTACGTGACGTAATGGAACAGCACTTAAAAAGAATAGTTTGAAGCAGAACAAAAAGAAGATCCAGGAAAAAAATAGGAACAGTGCTGGGATTTTTTTGTAATCTCCAAATTTCCAGACTTTCCAACAAGAAGATGAAGAAGAAGAGGTTGAGGTGGAGAAAACCACCTTCGACAAGTTCATCAACTACATCTTTTGTCGGTTGGTTTTTGTAGTTTTTACTGTAGTGATGGTTTATGAATATGGGATGCTACGTGCACAGCAAAAAACTCGCAATGAGGCGAAGATGCTGAAGGCATCAAACTACAAACCAAAAACACAACTAAACGTATAGCCTCACTTGAGCTTTATAAAGAAGTGCTTTATGTAGACATAATTTGAAGTACTTGAAGTACGCTGGAGCTTCAACTTTGTGAAATTTTGATATAGATATTTGTATAATATTTACGGGACTTCGTAATATGAGATTTCAGGTCTGACTTGGCTACCGAAACGCTGAAGGCTCGCCCAGTATCGCTAGCAGGATTGGTGAGCTTTTCGTAACATGTCTCTCTCTTTTGTGCTATCTTTTTTTGTTCTTCTTGAATTCTCTCTATTTCTCTCTTTCTCGATATTTCTCCCCCTTCTCTCTCGCGCCCTCTCTCTCGCGCCCTCCCTCTCTAATTCTGGCTCCCTTTCTCTTCCTTCCTCTCTTCCTTCTGTTTCTCTCTATCTCTCTTTCTCTCTCATACACCTTCTAATTCACATTTCCCTTCTTTTCTCACTCTTATAATACCGATCTAATGAACTTTCTCTTCTTTTAGTTTGAAACATTCAATGTTACAGTTTCGTTTCTCCACAAGATGGGATATCTTCCTTCTGATCTCTGGAATGGTTGGCGCAATAATCAGTGGGTGCTGTCAGGTATAGTGTTCTCTATTATCACGCGTATCAGTCGAACACTTACGGCATGTTTTTGAGGAATGAATGTGTTCGAAACACATCAAATGAAATTCTACAACCATATTACGAAACGTATCCAAAGAGCATCTTGATCGAGTGGCTGTCTACAATATTGAGGAAGAATGAAAAGTGTAATCAATCTAGCGTGTAACAATAGTTGGTAGAATAAAAAGGTAAGTGGTACGTTTCGCTTGTTTTACCCTTTGCCTAGACCTCATTTCAACCTTTCATTACTTTCTTGCACGTAGTATCTCAGACTATTTTCCACTTCTGCTCAATTAATATTTCATGCCACCCCTTCCAGCCGATCCTGGCCGTCCTGGCCGGCGGGGTGGTGAACCTGCTGCTGACCCTGCCCCCCAACAGCACCGACTTCCGCGACCAGGCATATCACTTTGTCTACGCGTATTTTGGACTCGGAATATTCGTACTATTCATCAATTTTGTACAGGTAGGTCAATTATTTGCAGATCCGGTACATAAAAGGGATTCTAATTTATTTTAACTCGCACTCCTGTTTGTTCAAGCAAAATTAACTTTTATAAACTTATTTCCACTCAAGACATTTCCCTTAAACTACAACATAGAGACCTCATCAAGTTTCTGATCTTCCACCCTTTGAGCTTTCGTTACGTATGGTTTGAAAACAACCCACATTTTACTTCATCATCATTTATCTATTTTCCCTCCCAGTTCATGTGTTTCCAACACGTGTGCTGCCGGCTGATAGCCCAACTACGTCATCAATACATGAAGAGTCTGTTGAGACAGAATTGCGGTTGGTTCGACCGGAATCAGTGCGGAAAACTCACCACCCAGCTCAATGAGTACGTTTATTGGTTAATATAGATGTTATAATTTTTTAATGTAAAGTTTACAACGTTATAATTTGCTAGAAATTGAGAATTCGGAGACGTAAGACCGGAACCAATACGGAAAACTCACCACACACAATGAGTACGTTCATGGAGTTATGTTGACTTCATATGCTATATTTTATGTAAAGTTTACATAATGTTAAGATACAGCAGTTGTTTTGCTCTTTTTCCATGTCAATTGGAGTGAAGATTTGCACATTTGACCCGAAGTATAGGGTTATCTCGTTCCAATGCAAGCTTACACTAAGAATATTAAAAGACACAGGGCTTCATTTTCCGAGAACCTCTTTCCTTTTTTTCAATGATTCTGATTTCCGTTCTAAAAGGCGGCAAGTTTTGAACCAAATGCGTGCGATCCGATTTTTCGATTATTCAAATTTGAAAAGTTTCAGTATTCATATAATTCAAGAGCAGTCCGATCGGTTTCTGTTTCGAAAAAAGACCGGAGAAAACATGAAGCTGATGAAAATTGCGAATTAAAGTTTTTTCACCGGTTTGACGAACATTTCAAAAACATGAAGGGTTACAATCTCTGTAATTTCATCAGAAATAGGGTGGTTGTAAATAGTGGCTTCCCGTTTGCCCACACAAAACCCTTTCCCAGCAACGGGAAACTTATTTTTTTCAAGCAGCATGTGCAGAACAAATAACAATTGTGTCTTCTCATGTTGCCACGTTTTTCAGCAACGTGGAACGTATCCGTGAGGGAATCGGAGACAAACTCGGTATCTTGGTCAGAGGTATAATTATATTTCCTCCATCTTTTCTGAACGTTTATTTTCTTCATATATTTTGGATTTAAATAATAAGTAGTTAAAAGATTAGGAGAAAAAAAAGGACCACCATCTCGAAACGATACGAAGTGATCTAAATATCTTGAAATCTTGAATCTTGAACAACTCTCCATATTCTGTGTTTAATTTCTTGTCTCTCAATAAGCAATAAATCATTATTATTATTACTATAATTAGTAATATTCCAGGTTTTGCCATGTTTGGCGCTTCCCTGGTAGTTGCGTTCATCTACGAATGGCGTCTGGCTCTATTCATGTCCCCAGTGGCTGTACTCACGTGCGCATGTATGAGCCTCATGAGTAGGGTACGTGACTTTTGTTTTGGTCACGTGAAATAAACGTGACTTAACACGTCAAATCACGTGAACTACACGTGCTACGGTGTGATTCTTCCCAGGGTTACAAGATGACAAGTAGTATCTCTGGTTGCGGTGCTCACGTGCACATGTATGAGTCTTATGAGCAGGGTACGCCGTTTTTAGTTAATTTAGTCACGTGAAGTACACGTGAAGTAATAGATGACATTTTTCTCATCTGGAGGGATATATCAGCGTACATACCCCATACTGCCTTTACTTCTCTCTCGCTTTCCTTTTCTCACTACTTCCAAGAATTGTAGAAGCAGCGAAAACGATTCATGTTGGAAGATATGCCTGAGCTCCGTTCAAACCTTCAACTTCTCGCGTGTTCCAGAAAATGGCGGACGCAACTTCGCGTGAGCTGAAAGACGTGGGGAACGCGGGTTCAATCGCCGAGGAGGCCGTGTTGGGTGTTCGCACGGTGCAGGCATTCAACGGACAGAAAGAGATGGTTCAGAGGTCAGATTTATAGTTTCTCAGCTGAGTTGTAGTTTGATCGACTCGGAGATCAAACTACAAACACTGCTGGCTCCAAAACACATCGTTTCAGTCTAATTTTCTCATAATACCGTGAAAACAACGATAACTACATATTCAACGAGCAGAAGGGCACGTTCAGAGGTAGAAGTGGTAGTATTATAGGAAATAGTACAATTTAAGAGTGAACAAAACTAAGTTGTAGTTTGGTGTGCAAAAATTAACCAACTACAAACACAGCTCACCAATGTTGACCAGAACCAAGCCTTCGGCGGGCAGAAGAAGGTGTATCAGAGGTCAGATTGGTAGTTTTATACCAGAGTTGTAGTTTGATCGACTGAGAGATCAAACTATCACCACAGCAGGGTCGACGAACACTCATTGTATCGGTCTAGTTTATTCATAATACCGTAGAAAAGCAACCAGAACTACGAATACAAAAAAATGAAAGTATAAATGTATTCGTAGTTCTGATTGAATAAGAAAAATAGTACGATATGAGAGGGAGCAAACTTAAAGGAAACCGGAGAGCAACATGGTTTCTCGTAAAGCTGCTGTATCCTACTTTTGATTGGACGCGTTGCGTGTCGCGCGGCATTGTCATGTGAATGTCACGTGGACTGATCAAACAAATATACGAGTTATTTGTGCTCTCTGATCTCAAGACAGTTAAAAACAGCCCGAAACAAAACCTCTGCTCAAGTTGTGTTCCGGTCTCCTTTAAGTTGTAGTTTGATCGACTAAGAGATCAAACTATAAACACAGATCACCTATTAATTTACCAGGACCAGGTTTTCAACTAGCAAAAAGAGATGGTTCAAAGGTCAGATTGGTAATTTCACATCGGAGTTTTAGTTTGATCGACTAAGAGATCAAACTATAAACACAGATCACCTATTAATTTACCAGAATCAGGTATTCAACGAGCAAAAAGAGATGGCTCAAAGGTCAGATTGGTAGTTTTACCCAAGAGTTGTAGTTTGATCGGCTCAGAACATCAAAATACAAAAAAATGAGAGTATAAAGTTTTCTCTCTCTCCAGATACCAGGGTCAGCTGGGAAATGGCTCAACGCACGCGGTGAACAAAAGCGTGTGGGGAGGAATTCTGGGAGGATTTTTCTACGTCATTCTGTTCTCTTTTCTCGGATCGGGAATGCTGTGAGTTGGTACACAATAGACAACAAACAACAACAAAAAAAAGTGCATGTAGTTAAGTTTATCTGTACGAAAATAGCAAAATTATTCATGTAAGTTCAATTATACGGTTTTTCATCGTGTTTGATGTGTGGAAAATAATAAAAGTAAAATAAGCAATCCACACCACCGAATCACTACCAGAATACCACTCAATCTAACAAAAAGATGAGGAAAACTGGAAATATTCAAATTTGATGAAAGTAGCTTAAAACTCAGCCTCGAATCATTACCGAAATCTCACTCAATAAGTATATTTGTGTGATTTTATAGTAAGGTCAGTCAATCTATAAAAAATATATGATGAACATTGTTGAGTTCTTTCTAGGTTCGGAGGTCATCTGTTGAGGATAGGGGTGATGCACAACCCGGGAGACGTGCTCACCTCTGTACTGGCAGTTCTGTTCGGAGCCTATTTTCTAGGTATCCTTCTTTTATTTCTTTTTCAATGTTTCACCATTTATTCAACACATTCTGTACTCGACACATAGTATAGTCTTTTTCATTCCTACTGAGACTCCTACAGTAGGATTTCGAAACTTCCAAGCCGTTTTGCTCACTTACTTTTGATCGGAGAAGTTGAGGATTTCCGTACCTCTTTCTCGTACTCGTGAGAGGTAGAGTGAATATACGAGAGCTTTTTCCATGAATTTTGTTTTCAGCTGCACAACAGCCTTCAGAAAGTTTGTAAGGTTACTGTAGGAGTCTCAGTAGGAATGGTGTGAACTATACAAACATGAACTAATGTATCACATGGTGTTCTCTCAACTTCTGGCCACATGTGCTTTTTGAACGAGAGAGAGCCAAAGTTCAGCGCGCAAAGGAACAATGTTAGAATTGACCTCAACTTTTATTTCTATATAATACTAAATTTAGTTTCTTTCTCTAGTTCACCCTAGCGTATTTACAAGGAAAATGATAGAAAATGTAGAGTAGTGCAACAAAAGTGCTTTCAAAATTGATAGAAGAGTGGTCGTTACCAGATTCGCAGCCCTTTTAGGGCCTTTTGGGCCCGCGCTTACTCGATCACCCGAAATCTCCCTTTAAGGGCCTAGAAGTCTCTTGACTTTTTACCTGAGCTGAGACTCCTACATAATGATTTCAAAACTTTCAAAACGCTAAAGTTATGTGAAGGTTGTCAAAAAATTTAATCGTTTTTGCCTTCTATTCTGATTCTCTAATTTACACGCAGTTGAACGCGATTTCATCTTCACAATACAATTTGAGAATGAACTGTGTTTCGCCATGCACGAGTGAAAAGAGATGTAATTAGTTCTGTCGTGCAGGTCTGATCTCCCCCCACTTGATGGTAGTATTGAATGCCAGAGTGGCCGCCAGTGTCATATACGCAACTATTGATAGGGTGGGTTGGAATGTTCATTCTATATATTGAACTCTCCCAGCACTACCTTCACAGTAGGAAACAATCAAGTCCTATTTTCATAAGAACTACACAGAAGGGATATCGGAACTTTTTTCTTCATTTTCATGATGTATTGCTGATTGACGCGTTCCAGCAAGACTGTCCGGAGCGCTCAGACAATTCCCAGCCAATTGGCCAGCCACTTTTTTATTGGCTGAACGAGAGAGTGTGCAGGTCAGAGATACGCAGACTATCATATCCTGTCTGCGCGTCATTGACCTGCATGCTCTCTCGTTTTTGTAGCTGGCCAATTGCAGAAAATTGGCGCTAATCGTTCTGAGCGGTTCTGGAATGTTTGTAGTTTGATCATGATCCCTTCGAATTGTCGATTTTGTTGGATCAAACTATAAAACCAGTCCCATGATGACGTCATCTTTCAGAGACCCCCGATCGACGTCTACTCAGATTCTGGGAAGATTCCGATGGATGTGGTGGGGAGGATAGAATTCCAGGCGGTACACTTCCGATATCCGACCAGGAGGGATGTCAAGGTAATCTACATTCACTAGTAGTAAGTGAAAAATACACGTAGAACGTTCAATTTACACTTCGTTATCACGCTTTTCTGAGTGAATATGAACGTCAAAATTCTCTGTCGTTGTGTCTTTGTTGTCATGCATGGTTAACTAGTCCAAGAAATACACTCTCGATGTACGACTGGAAGGTACGTGAAGGGCATGGTATAGTTCGTTCCACCCACTTATAAACCTCTACAGTAATCTGATCAAACTTCTAGGTTAAAGTTTGATATATTGGCGTTGCTGGAGTCTTTTCAAGTTTTGGTAGTATCTTCTGCACGTTTACTACTACAAACTCCGAAAGTTTGAAACCAAAATAATGAACCACTCATTAGAAAAACCCTTCTGAATAGCTGACGGATTACTGTAGAAGGACATCGATCGGTGAAACGTACTATATGGGGTTTGTTCTCAACAAAAAGCCCAAACTGTGTATTTTGACCTATCCCGCTGTGTTTGTAGTTTGATCTTGTTGCGTTTAAGTCGAAGTTTTTGTTCGTATTTTTATTAGTGACAGAAACACACAAACAATAATTTCAGGTTCTGAACGGATTGAATCTAACCATAAATGCTGGAGAGACGGTGGCGTTGGTCGGTCACAGTGGATGCGGAAAATCTACTTCCGTCGGACTTCTGACACGGCTGTACGAGGCAGAATCGGGCAGGGTTAGTTGGATCTCTCTCCACCTTTCTTTTTCTCCCAACTGTGTCTCGGCCTTCCTCTCTCTCACTCTCTACCTCTCCACCTATTTTGACTTTCCTTCTCTCTCTCTCTCTCTCTCTCTCTCTCTCTCTCTCTCTCTCTCTCTCTCTCTCTCTCTCTCTCTCTCTCTCTCTCTCTCTCTCTCTTAACAGTGTCGTTTGCCAAATGACCGATATGGTTCTGTTTGTTTTTTATCCAGCAAATAAAACTATTGTAATGATTCGTTTCACATTTATGAAATCCAGTAAACCAATTGAAAACTCTGAAATATCCAGGTGCTTCTCGACGCGAGCGATGTGCGTGAACTGAACATTGAGTGGCTGAGAAATATCACCGGAATCGTACAACAGGAACCGAATCTATTCAACGATACGATTGCGGTAGGGCCAACATGTAAAGCATATTGTAGAACGAGATATGAAGAACGAGATCAGAAAACTCTGTGAAATGTTGGGTTGTGAAACAAGTAGTGAATACTAGTTTAAATAAGTCGAAACAGTGAAACTCATACAAAAACTATTAGTTGAACATACAGTTGAACCAGTGGTGAAACTTATCGTAAAACTGGTTTCGCGTTTTGGAATAAGTGTTACAACTAATTAAACATGTCATTACTAGGAATGCTAGCAGTGAAAATGACAAATTCATCAAAAATCAACTAGTAATTCGAACGAATATTTTGTAGTGAAACTGCCCATGAAAACCATTGTATTCAATCGATTTCTCACTAAAAAATTCCGATGTAGTATTCTGTAATCCGAGTTTGTAAGCGTTTAAAATTTGGAATAATGTGTTTTCAGGAAAATTTGAGAATCGGCTGCCCAAAAATGACGCAGGCGGACATGATTTCGGTGTGCAAGATGGCCAACGCGCACGACTTCATCATGAAACTACCAAAGGCTTGCTTTCTTCTATAAATTTTGTTGAAGTTAATAACTCGAGATCACGTTTGGGTTTCTTCAACGATGTAAAAACACCATTTATCAAAACAAAACGCCAGTGTCTTGCTTTTGCTGACACCACTTTCTCAAAATCAGAATTACCGTGATGTTATGCTTTGCCTTCTTATAACTCATCGTCTCGGACATTCGACGGACGACCTCTTATTTTCGAACGGTCGCGACTTTTTACGAGAGCATATCTACATATATATCTGAACGAAACTGTAAACTGCATTGTTTTATGTTTGTAGGGTTACAACGTGGTTTGAGAACAAACATGTTACTCGACCTCTAAATTCTTCAGATTTTTACTAATGCAATATATAATTTAGGGCTACAATACCCTTATCGGAGATGGAGGTGTCCAACTGTCCGGAGGTCAGAAACAACGAGTGGCCATCGCACGGACTTTGGCGCGAAATCCGCGGGTACTTCTATTGGATGAGGCAACTTCGGCTCTGGATGCACAGAGTGAGAGTATTGTACAGGTGAGTTGAATGTATAGAACATTCTGGAGTCACGTGACACGCGAACGATAGTCACGTGAAAAACACGTGAGGAACACAGAACTTGTGAAAATGCGCTGGACAACATGTGTATGCGTGTTCTACTATTGAACGAAGCCACTCTGGCTTCAGATGGACAGAGTGAGAGTATGATTCACGTTGGTTCATAATAATAACGATTGTAATTTTAATAATAATGAAAGTTGGTTTGCATTGCGTGTTGTAGAGTAAAAGGCATAAATAGGGAAAATGACGTGAAACGTGAATAAACGTAAAAACGTACAGGAAAAATGTTACATTCTCAGCAAACATACAATTTGAAAGCTCTGACATTTCTCCTTCTTCGTCTTGGGTTTCATAAGAGAGTAGTTTTTTCAAGTTTCAATTTTTTTATGATTTTCTTGGCACTGGGTTTGTTGAAATTGACCGTTTTCCTTTTTTGACGCAATCAAAACGTATCACGCGGTTGGTGACTCATTTGAATAACTGATACACATTGATTCGTTCGCTATATATATCTCCTGTTGCTAGGAAGCTCTGGACACTGCCGCCGCCGGCAGAACCACCATCGTGATCGCACATCGGCTGTCGACGGTACGGAATGCGGACAAGATAGTCGTCTTTGACCACGGAAACATTGTGGAGCAAGGTATAGAAAAACCACACTTGTGTTCCTAATTTTATCTGTTCATGCAGCTTAGAATCAGAATACGAAATCAGAAGAGCGTCATATAATTTTGTTCGATTCAACGATGGATCTATTCCAATTTATCAGTTGCACAGTAGATGAATGAGCTGAAGCGATCGTTTCTGATATATAAACTGAACTATTTGAACAATGGTATTCTTATTGGGTATAGAACAGTTGGAGAAAGTGAGAATAGTATTATATCTTCCAGGTACCCACTCGGAGTTGTTGGAAGCCGACGGTCACTACGCCCAACTGGTCAAAGCACAGCAGTTTACACCGGAAACCGAACCGGATACCAAGACAACGGACAACGTTGATGACGAAGTGGACGTGGTGGATGTAGAGTGGGTTGTTCGAACATTTGACGATCGGAAATATACCCAACAAAAATACTACGCCAACGCGTAAACAAATTAACTAGAAAGTTTTCATTCTGAAATGATAAATCCAAAAAAACCGTGGTCAATCGTTTGTTATCGAATGGAAAATTGAGTTACCAACGAAAGAGTTGAATAACCGATAACTTCATAGAGCGACTATGCAAATTGATTGTGAGATTCTGAGTGAAAATCCAGTCTATTTCGTTTTCTAGAATGCATGCACTAAACAGTTTCGAAAGTTTCTATACTAGAAGTCAACTGAATAATCACGTGAAACTAGTATTCTGAAGAGAAATCGTCCACTCTATCATTGCACGTTTCTGACTTCTGCTGTGTTTAACATGTTTCACGTGAATGTGCAATTGACTAACAGAGTATACAATTGGAAGTGTTTGGAACGAACTTGGATAATATACTAAGAGCTTCCAGTGGTCCCCAGCCCCGCACCTTCTCCCGCCAGACCTCGACCTCTGAATACATAGGGGGATCGGATGAATTCGTCAGGGGATGTATGGCCAACGACTCCAGGTAGACTACAAACTACATACAACTGATCAATCTTTTGTGTTTGCATAGCTCAAATTCAGACGCTATGCATAAATAACTGTTGTTATAGCTTTTTTGAGTTTGTTCCGATAGACTTACGCTTTTTGGTCGAAGTAGGTAGGTCAAAATTACAAAAAATTGCTCTTCATAATTTCGGAAAACGTCGGTTTGGATGGAAGAGAGGTGGTCCTTTCACTTGAATTTATCGGTTTTTGAGTCACATTTTCAACAATGATTGAATATTCAGTCATATTTCCTTAAATATCGATTTTTCAGTCGAAACAGTGCGCGAATGATGACCTCCGGGGACATGATCGGAGCCATGGAAGGGGGAGATAAGTTCGCCGAACAAGTCAGACTACAAATGGAACAGGTACCCATCAAACTACAAGTTGAGGGGAAACTGAGCTCAAAAAGCACGTATGTCACGTGACCATTCACATTTTCAACATGATTTACATGATTTTTTACGTGGAACGGGAAAAAAATGAAAGAAACAATCACTGCGAATGGAGCAGGTGCTGTGGTCCGGACCGTCACGTAAATCACGGGAAAGTAGATTCAAAACGTGAGAGCAGTACATAAATGTCATGAAACGATGAAAGGATACTTTATAGTTTAGGTGAGAAGTAGAAAAACGATCAATGGAGATCAGAATGCGATCAACTATTAAAATAATCTGAGTCATGTACACTTTGAGACAGTTGAAATTATTTTTCTTCGTTATAGGACGGCGATATCTTGGTTGGTCTGTTCACCATCTACAGAATAACCTGCCGCATTTTGCTCGAAAACCTAACTTCCTAAACTGATTCCCAAAAACACAAACTTTTCTCTGAAACCTCAGTGTTCAAAACTGTAGAGTACAATATCAGAATCATTTTTGAATCCAGTTTTGTTTTAAAATGTTACTTTATTTCATGACAGGACGGCGAGATCTCGGCCGGTCTCTTCACCATCTACAGAAACGGCCGCGGCAACTACTACTACATGTTCTTCGCCTTTGCCACTGCAATGATCAGGGGACTGGAGCTGCCTTTTCTGGCTATTACTTTCGAAATGGTAAGAATTCCATACAAAGTTTCACAAATTAACAAATCAAACAGCTGGTTCCATTTTTATCAGTGCCTCTTTCGAAAACACACAACAAAACGCCAACTTCCACTCATTCGTTTTCCTCGAAATATTCCATTTTTCTCTTTATCTCCAATTTTTGATTTTAAACATTATTTTTTTGATTCACTGATTCAGGTATATTCTGCCTTCGATCTCTATGTAATAGACCCCTGGCGAATGCAACACGAGTTGGTCATCTCCCTGATTGTCTTCGTTTGCATCGGCATAGGGACCTTCATCTTCCACACGATTGCGGTACGTGCACTCTATGAATTTGTTAGTTGTAGAGGTTTTACAACAACTAGATAAATGAGAACGATTATATAGAGAGGCGAAGAGGTAAGAGCTTCACCAAGTTTGTTTGTTTCATTTTCTTGTCAAATGGTATGCTATGTAAAATGTAAAACGCCATTTTTCACGTAATCACATGTGTAATTCAATCTTCTGACGTTCCGCTGATCAGGCTAACTAACTGAGACCAGACTACAAACACAGCAATGCCGGAGGCATATGAATGACTATTATCCATAACCCATAATAGGTATCGATTGATATTTCTCAATATCGATCTTCCAGAGCATCATGTTCGGTATTATCTCTGAGAGAATGACGCTGTCGTTCCGCGTCAGGACGTTTGAGAACATTCTCAGTCAGGTTCGTTTCACAACTAAATCCCGAGACGTTATCAGGTTCAAAAGTCGTTTTTAGGAATATAACCACTAAAATAGAGTATTGAAAAGCAAAGCAGGTGAGAAACTTTTTTCCATCTCATTTTTCGAAGTACGGCTGCAATGAAGAAAATAGAATCAACTCCGTAACTTTGGCGTCAATGACGGGAACCGACTAAAACGCGAAAACAGTCGAAAACCGCGCCGACTGTCGGAAATCCTGAATCAGGACAGACTTGTCGCGACGGCGGCAAAATTTATTCGAATTTTTGCATGTTTTATATGATAAGGCTAAGAAAGTTTGTGCATTTCGGAAAAAGGAGATGATTTCTACTGCTATTTTGAATGTAATCTTCAACTATAACGCGATAAACATGATAATAGGTCATTTTTCTCAGTTTTCGATCTTTTTTATAAAAATTTGCTGTTCACTGTAAATTTCTCAAAATTGGATAAATTCAATAATACCTACATATTTTCACATTCTACATGATGAAATTCAAAAATTTCTTCAAATTGTCTATCCTACTTCATTTATTGTCAATTTAAAGTAGTAAATGAGTGATTTTCTATTTCTGTCGCGACAAGTCGGACCCCTCCGACTGTCGGTGTACCGTCATTGATGGGTAGGTTTGCTGAGCAAACTCTTTCGATACTTGAATATAAACTAGAAACGAGATATAAGTTTCTTCGATGATTACAAGACCACAGAAACGGTAAATGAGACTAAAAAGTGTGTATTTGGATGTAGTTCGGTTCAAACAAATGCATCAACAAACAAACAAACAAACAACCACACAAATACACAAAGAAATAAATGAATATCCAGGACGCCGCCTACTTCGACAACCCGCAACACGCGCCCGGCCGACTGATCACACGACTGGCTTCCGATGCACCCAATGTCAAGGCGGTTGGTTTGAATAATAATTATTATATAAATGATGATGTTTTCTCCTTTGAATCTATATCATGAAGATATTAGGAATACAAACTGAGTCTCCAACACCGAATCTCCGACTCTCTGAGTGAGGATGGAAAAGAAATTTTTGTTTACAATGATGGAAAAAGTACTGGAACGTGAATTTCACGTTAACATCATCTAAACGAGACGTGTGAACTTCCTGACTTTCCAATGATTCTCTTACACTTTGTCGAAAACTTTGTTGAATTTTCTATTTATATACTAGTCTGCTGACTCGCCTCCGATGCGTCCAATGTCGAGGCGGTTGATTAACATGAAACACGTGAAAATACACGTGAACTTTACGTGTAAACGTGTGATCTGCTTTCTCGGAAAAAGCAAACTAAGAACCTCTCTGGTTTTGGATTCGATATTCTCACAGTGGAGACATCCTGACTTTTCAATGATTCTCTTACACTTTGTCGAAAACTTTGTTGAATTTTCTATTCGTCACAAGGAATCAGATTCAAATAACAAAACTGATTAGTTTATTCATAACTCTTACAATAATGGCACAGATTAAAAGCTTCGTGATCATACTGTGCGACTCTAAGTAGAAATGAAAGAGACTGTATATTCCGGGACTCGATTGACTCTCCTACAGGTGATCGACGGTCGTATGATGTACGTGGTGTTCAACCTAACCGCCTGGTTCATTAATCTGATTGTCGGTTTCACCTCCGCATGGCCGATTGGATTGCTCGGACTGTTGTTGAGGTATGTCTCTAGTTGTTCGTGTGGAATTGGTTGAGCCTGGTTGAGCCTGAATACGTAAGGATCCCGGCACCTGCGTCCCACCCTGTGTCTTCTCAAATACACGCTATTTCTCTGCTCTTACATCCCGCCGGTAAGTGAGAGCAGAGAAATAGTGAGGCAGAGCGAGAGACGCAGGATGGGATGAAGGTGCCGGGATCTTCTAGCATACGTACATAGGCCTATATCTATGAAGTTCTTTAACCTTCTAAGAACAACCCAGTTTCATTTGTCGTCATGTTGGGGTGAAGAAAAACTTTGACTTTAAAAGGTTCACAGCAGACGTGAAAACTTTTCAGCTCTCAAAAATTCGTTCACTTTCGACATGGATTGTTTTTGTGACAATGCCTGTTCTTTTATCCAAGAAAAGTGTAATCTAGGTACATTTGGTAGCAACGCGATTATCATAATTGCCGCAAAGTTTTCATTTTCAGTACTCTTCTTGGTTTCATAATGGTAACACTGTCGCAAGTTATTCAACGAAAGAACTTGAGTCTGATGAAGAAAAATCAGGCCGGAAAGGTAGTTGATTTTTTCTTCGAACGCAGCAAGCAATACAATTCACAAAAAGAGGATATAGGAAGTCGTGAGAGAGATATTTTCGTATCAAAAATTTTTGACATTCAAAGGCTTTGCCGCAAAAGTATTTCTATCTTCAGCTATGGAGAACCTAGGTGGCGTAGTTGAGATACCAAACTCATATAAATTGTACAAAATTTTACATATCAAAAAACAATTTTGCTTCGTAGGGATAGTTTAAAAAACGTGAACCATATAAGTCAACAAATGTAAGATTTTTACACCCTTATTTCTCACATTTGAAAAAGTTATAACAAGATTTTACATATAATAGAGTTCGTTTTTTCCAGTTCTCCATCGAAATCATCGAAAACGTGCGCACCATCCAGCTGCTGACGAGGGAGAAATATTTCTTCCAAAAATACGAGGAGGCCTCGAAAAGACAGAAAAGAAACGAAATGTACAAGGGATACTTCGAAGGTAGAAGCAAAATCAATAAATCAATAAAACGTATTTTCCTCGGACGCTAATCTCGTATCTCGATCCAAATTTTTCGTAAACTAGAGGTGAAAGGTCAATATACCTACAACGCTTACAATTCAGGAAAATAGCCGTAGACAACCTTCTATCAGGAAATTTTAGGAAGAAAATAACTCCATTTTGTTCCGTAGGTATTAGCTACGCCATCTCCCGGACCTTTATCTAATTTTCCCAATGAATTTTAAACTCAACTCAAACTCATCCATAAAAAAATCTTCAAAACATATATGGAAAATAGTGAATCATTGTCAGTGTCTTAAAGGGGGGCAGAAAGGAAAGCTAGTTTAGGTACCCCGGGGTACATAAATATAATGTTGCGCGCGCCAAAACCGGCAAACACGTGTCAACCGTATGCAAATTAGGTTTGTTAGTTTGATTTAAAAGTTATACTTATCGGTTTCTCTTGATAAGCTCTTTCATATTAACTTTCCTTTCTGCCCCCCCCCCCCCCCACTGATAATGGAAATTCTTTTCTTTTTCAGGTATAAGCTACGCCATCTCTCAGACCTTCATCTATTTTGCCATGGGTTCTGCATATGGGGTGGGAATCGCGTTGATCTACAACGGCTATTTCGCATCCAATGTGACCTATCGGTTAGTTTATGCCTGTTTTTCGAATATCCACGTGAAAACGCAAAAAAAACCTTCTTTGCACACTTTTTCATCTCATTTCACGTAGTTTGATTAGTTTTCCACGTTATAGCTTAAAGGAGACCAGAACACAACTTGAGCAGAAATTTGTTTCCGGCTGCTTTCATCTGTAATAAGATTAGAGAGCACAAATAACTCGTATATTAGTTTGATCAGTCCACGTGACATTAACATGACAATGCCGCGCGACACGCAACGCGTCTAATCGAAAGTAGGATACAGCAGCTTTACGAGAAACCATGCTGCTCTTCAGTCTTCTTTAATACATAATCGTTTTCCTTTAACTCTAAAAATGTATTTGCTTTTTTTCTCCTGTGCTAGAAAGTTCAAAACGTTCGCGGTTTTTCAGCCTAATTGATACAACTCAAGGTACCAAAAATAATCGATACCTTTCTTGTAGCAGTTTTTCGCTTATTCATACTTTTCTAATTTAAGGGCAGCTTTAAGGGTTTTAAGTCCGATGATGGCGTGTTTCTAGGTTACATCATTATCGAACTCTGTATTCATATTATCGTATTAACCAAACAGTTTAATTACATTTAATTATTGTAAATTAAATGACTTTAGGGCAGTTTTGAGTACAATGATGGCCTGTTTCGGAGTGATGAATTGCTCCTCCTTTTTCCCGGAATTCGTGAAGGCAAAGACAGCGGCCGGGATGCTGTTCAACATGATTGAGAGAAAAGCGACTACGGGGGATGTTATGAAGGGAGAGAAAACGGTAGGAGGGGGAGAGAGAGAGAGTAAGAGAGAGAGAGAGAGAGAGAGAGAGAGAGAGAGAGAGAGAGAGGAAGGGATGAGAGAGGGAAAGAGTGATTATGGACACCACGGGGGATGTTATGAAGGGAGAGAGAACGGTAGGGGGGGGGGGGGAGAAAGAGAGAGAGAGAGAGAGAGAGAGAGAGAGAGAGAGAGAGACAGAGGGAGAGAAAACGGTAGGGAGAGAGAGGGGGAGAGAGAGAGAGTGAGGGGAGGGGGGAGAAAGAAGAAAAGAAAGGGAGGAAGAGAATGATATAGAGAGAGGAAGGGGTGGGAGAGGGGGAGAGTGATAAAGGACACCACGGGGGGTGTTATAAAGGGAGATAAAACGGTAGGAGGGAGAGAGGGAGAGAGGAAGAGAGAAGGGGGAAGAATACAGATGTGCGACCAAATACTATCTCTGATTGCGTCATGCCGAGCGAAAAGAAGAGAACATCAGTAATAAAGTTACATATCGATTGCAGAAACTGCTTTTCTTTACCGAAATAAATGAATAAATACTTTATGTGAATGAGGAATATGCAATCAATCAAATGAGTTCAGATAAATATCAAAAATCAATAATAAACATATATCGATTCCAGAAACTGCGCGGGAACATTCTGTTCGAGCAGGCCCATTTCGTGTATCCGCAACGACCGCATCAGCCAGTGCTCAAGGGACTTCAGTTCACCGCCAAAAAGGTAGGTCAAAAACAAGTGGATCGTTTAAACTTACATAAAATAGATCATCAACGATAGGCAAATGAAAAAACGTATGTAGAAGAAGTGAAATTCGATGAGTCACATGAAAATAACATCATGAAGATATATATTTCATCAACAAGAGCAACTCTTCCAGGGTCAGACCATCGCCCTAGTCGGTCCTTCCGGTTCCGGAAAAAGTACCGTGATCTCGCTACTGGAACGGTTCTATGATGTCACCGGGGGAGCTGTGGTAGGTAGAATGGTTTCAGTGTTGATTAGTTGATGGATAACCCCTTCATTTCATCTAGAGTCTTGTGTTCACTAGAGCTAGAATCTAAATATGTGGAAGTACTTCAACTTGTGAAAAACATCAAATTCGAAACTAAGTTTTCCGAATCGCGCGGAGCGCGAAGCGCTCTGCGTGAGTTGTCTTTGGTTTGGCCATTGCGGACTCGTTTTTTCCTTTTAATTAACAAAAATCTTCAAACATATTCTTTTTTTTAAAACTAAAAAGAGAGAACGTTAGAGAATCACAAATTGAACATTGTGTGAAAATTTCAGCCAAATCGGATTATTTTCGCCTGAGTTATGGTTTCGTGTCGTTGTTGAAAAGTTCCGCCGTAATTCGTCCCTCGTCCCTCGTCCCTCCTCCCTCACGGAATTCTGTCCGCATCGTAGTGGAAAAACTACTGAACCAATTTGGCTGAAATTTGAAACATCTATTCTATGGCAAAAGTTAGCTCGTAGCTCGTCGCGCCAAGTATGAAATGTATATGTAATCTCTGGCGCCGGGCGCGGGCGCCAATCGGCGCCAAAAACGACTATTGGAAAAACTATCGAACCGATTTAGCTGAAATTTGAAACATGAGTTCTAATGCAAAATTTAGCATGTCGCGCCAAATATGAGATGTATAGCTCCTCATTGGCGCCGGGCGCGGGCGCCAATAGGCGCCAAAAACCACTATTGGAAAAACTATTGAACCAATTTAGCTGAAATTTGAAACATGAGTTATAATGCAAAAGTTAACCCGTCGCGCCAAATCTGAGATGAATACACCACCATTGGCGCCCGGCGCTGGCGCCAATAGGCGCCAAAAACGGCAAAACACTATTTATCATCAACTAAAATGTTGAACACTAATAGAAATTGAATAATTTGTTGGAAAGTGTGAAAGTCTTTTTCCAAAACTGAAATTTTTCTTCTGGCGCTCGAACCAGGCGCCAGATGGCGCCAAAACCCAAACTCACGACAGCGTCAATGGAATCGTCTGAAATTCGGTACACTAAATAACTATCACATGGCAAGTAAGATGCTCAATCTGAAAATCAAAAAAAGTTCTGTTGGCATTGTGCGCTGGCGCCAATTGGCGCCAAAGTTGGAAAAATATCAGTTATCGTCAATCAAACTGTTTCAAGTTAACAGATATTGAATATTCCAATGTGAAATAAAGATCCACAAATTCAAAATCAAATTTTATCGTCTGGGTCGGAACAGACGCCAAATGGCGCCAAAACAAAAACACACGAAACTGACAATTGAATAGTTTGAATATTGCTCCAATCAGTAATTGACACATGTAGTGTGTACTGGTAGCTCACAAACCTAGAAAATTTCGTTTCGTTCTGGCGCCAGACGCGTGTGTCAATTGACGCAGGAATGAAAAAAAATTTCAACGAAGGTTTTTGATGTGGTATTGGAAATAATGGCTATATTGTAAGTGAGTTGGTGTCTCTAATTGTAGATTTGTCAATGGCGCCAATCCCCATCGCTTAACGCCGCTAAAAGCGGTGTACATGTCAATCGGAACGTTTAGCGTTTTTGTTCAGTTGTTGATAGTCACAGAGCCAGTAACCTGCGTTATATTACAACATCAGCAATTTTGTGGTCTGCATTCGGGTTCGTGCACACACAAAACTGAGATTTCCATAATAATATAATGAGTTCACAAGATTCACTCTGTAAATAGGCAACATATGAAGTTGTAGGAGTACAACTAGCAAAAAAAGGACAATTAGTAAAAAGTGGGGGAACCAACAAATGTGTGAGTTGTGTTTGGTTCGACCTCGATATCAGCAAAAAGTGAACGATACGAATCGCTGTGATACTGTAGCAGAAGTATTCTGCAAAAATAGAACAATACAAATGTTGCACAATGGTTCACAACGCACGCATGTCGTCAAAGCACACATGAAATACCCTTCGGCAATTTCTGAAATATCATGCGGGCTTCGTGAACCATTGTGCAACATTTGTATTGTTCTATTTTTGCAGAATACTTCTGCTACAGTATCACAGCGATTCGTATCGTTCACTTTTTGCTGATATCGAGGTCGAACCAAACACAACTCACACATTTGTTGGTTCCCCCACTTTTTACTAATTTTAACTGGTTTACACTCACAAAGTGTACCTTAGTCAATTGTTCTCAGGAAATAACAATACAGGAAATTTGTGTGAAATAACTTGTTTGAAACTTAAAATGTTTACTGATTATATACATTTTTTGCAGAGAATAGATGGAGTTGACCTACGTAAACTGTCTCTCCATCATCTACGTACCCAGATGGCCCTAGTTGGACAGGAGCCAAGACTTTTCTCCGGAACAATTAGGTGGGTTACGGTAGCTCTTATTTTTACTGTGTTCCACTTCAGGTGCCTTTTTTTCAATCAGACAGGTCCACGTGCGAGCATGAAGAACGGGTAAAGAACAATTTTCAGACAACTTGCAGTTTGGGTATAGTAGTCGCTAACGGAAAGGCGGGCGGGTACTGTATATCTCACTTTGCGCTGTGTACGCACACATGTCTCCGATTCCAAAGCTTTTCTGCTATGTGCTCTAATAGCGCAGTGGTTAGTGCTCTGCTACGAAACTTTTGCTCGCAGGTTCGGTTTCGTATAGTTTGAATATTTACTCATTTTTACCTCCACACATAGTACCTCTACTTGTTTGTTGAACACCCGCTGCTTTGAAGCTGTTTATGCTATGTTTCAATGAAATGTTTTGAGAGCCTATCTTTAAAACATCTAATTTAGATTTTTCCTTTTCAGGGACAACATTTGTTTTGGCATGGAAGACGTGTCAGACCTCGATGTTCGAAATGCACTCGAACTGTCGAACTCGGCCACATTTGTCAGCGGACTCCCACAGGTGAGATCCGGGCAGATTCATGTGATTGTCACGTGTAATTTTTTACATAATTTGATACTTTCACTTTCACTCACGTATCCACGAAAAACACGGAAAACGCAGAGTACGTATGCTAGAAGATCCCGGCCCCTTCTTCCCATCCTGCGTCTCTCGCTCTGTCTCTCTATTTCTCATCTCTTACATCCCGGCGGGATGTGAGAGCAGAGAAATAGCGTGTGTTTGAGGAGACGCAGGATGGGTGGAGGAGCCGGGATCCTCTAGCACACCTACTCAGAGATCGAATCGAGATATTTGAAAATAGATCTGAAAACTCTTCTTTGTAACCGCATGTTTACCTTTCACGGGCTTCTGCGTTAATATTTTATCGGAAATTTGTTGAACATGTAACTAATTGTGAAAAGAAAGTAGTGTAAAAATAGTGTGTGAGTTGATAACTAATATTTTGTTCTGTCTCCAGGGATTGGATACTGAAGTCGGAGAAAAAGGAACCCAGCTATCAGGGGGTCAGAAGCAGAGAATCGCCATTGCCAGGTACTGCAAACATAAATGTACTCAAACAGCATCCTAAAATATAGTTAAGTTTTCAAAGAATTGTAGTTCAAGCTTTCGTTACTACAAAGCTATAGGGGGTGAAATTGCCAAAGCAATAACTACATAAATTATGTGCTTTGGCAATTTCACCCCCTAACAATATTATTGTTAACCTAATAACTCTCAAGCTTCTAACACGTGGAATGATAGTAATTTCACGTGATATTTGTAACGTTCCCCCGTAAAACTTACAATATAACTAATGATGTTTACAACAAACTGTATCTTTCCAGAGCGCTGGTTCGCGACCCGGTGGTGCTGCTTTTGGATGAAGCCACCAGTGCGCTCGATTCACAAAGTGAAAGGGTGAGCTATTGGGATTCATGAAAAAGGCCGAGTGGTCGACTGGTTGTGTGCGCGCTAGCACTCAAAACACCATGGTTCGATCCCACTCGGCGCGGTATCTTCATGGCGGACCGCATGAGCTGGTAATAGAGCTCACCCATGCCTAGTTTCTCTTCTACGGACCCCCCTCTCTACGGATACTACAATGTGATCACTGTCTTGGTTGTTATAATATGAATAAAGTAACACACGGCTGAAATATCTGCCGTAAAAGATTATTATATTATTAAAACATCAATTGATCTATTGATTTTCCGGCAGTAAAAGCTTACCTCTAGCAAACACGTGTACCGAAAAATTCCATCTATCAGACTCAAGGAAATTACTGTGAGTAGATCAAAACATTATTGTTGTCAATACGTATTCCATGAGTATTGATTATTATTGCGACGGTAAATTAGAAGATAAACCTTCCATGTAGTATATACGTATCGATTGGTTTCCAGGCGGTACAAGAGGCGTTGGATCGCGCGAGGGAGGGCAGGACCTGCATCACTATTGCACATCGGTTGTCCAGTATACAGAACGCGGATCTCATTGTTTTCGTGGAGAATGGAATAGTCAGGTGCGAAACCTCACTAGTGACCGAATCCACCGAAGGAATTGTAGTTTAATCTAAACATTTCACGAATTCCGTAAAAAACCGAATCTGACACAGCGGGTTAACGCAACATACTTCGTATAGGTTTGCGTTTGGAAAGAGCGAAAGCTCTAAAAAAGAAATATGGTCAGAAAGAGATGATCATGGTGAAGTTAGACTGAGCTGGTTATCATGGTGAACTATATCTTGAAAATCTAATTGTAATAGTCTTAGAAAAAGAGACAGAGAGAAAGAGAGAGAGAGACAACAAGAAAATAAAGAGAAAGCGAGAAAGAGGGTATAACCCTCTTCTTTTCCAGAGAATCCGGCTCTCATTCTCAGTTGATGGCCGCTCGCGGACGATACTATGAGATGATCAAGAAACAGGATCTCAGCACATAGATACACTAACAAACACTAACACCACTAACACATAGTGAAGTAAGGTCGAGGTCGAAACTAGATTTTTCGCGTTTTTCGGGTTCAAACTTTGTTTAGTTTTAGTAGAGAGTAATATTAATAAAACTAACATGATTCAACTAATCGCCAATCACTGAAGTAGGATTTCGAAAACGATTTCGAAATTGAGAATTCCAGTTTTTTGGGTTTTCGCGGATTCGAAGTTCTACTTTTTGATTCGAGTTGTGCGAAAAAAACCGTCAAGTTTTGAGCTTGACGCCGAAAATCCCACTCCAAAATCAAAATCGCGGAGTTTCCAAGTTTGTAGAATGTTTAAAACTTCGAAATTGCTAGTTTTGGGGGTTTCGTCGAAGTTTGGCAGAAAATCAGGCTGTTTCAAGTTCTGACCTCAACAGCCCCGCTTTCAATGCTTATTACCACTAACCTACTAAAAGCTAACCATCAATTCATTCAACCAATATAAAACACATTGTTTCCGGGATCTGGGGAGTTTCTGTTGTTGATAGGTTTTAAGCCATTTTAGACATAATACTTGGTACTGTGCCTGAGTTGCTCATCGAGTTGCGTACAACGTAAAAACGTATTAGGAAAATATCGTTAGGGAAGTGCAATTAGTCGCGTTTCGCATGTTTTTTTCTCTTTCTTTAGTAGACAACTCTTCTGTCTGTCATTATACAATGTTAGTTCTGAAGTTAAATAAACATTTGTCTTACATTGATTTTCCGTTTCACGAGTTGTGCACTACAACATCAGGACATATATTTACTCGTTGTAGTGCAACAATACTACAACAAAATCATACCGAAAACACACTAAGTTTTGAGTTTTTTCGTGTGTATATTGAAACAGAAAATCAAAACTCACAAACAACTTTTATGAGCACGGATAGTAACATCTCGAATCGAGGTCTCACAGGCATCATCTGATCAACTTCAGATCAGAAAGATCCCATTATTTTGACTAATACTGCATGAGGTATGAAAGGAGTTTCAAAAATCCTGTAGGCTCAATGCACATTAGGTCTGTACCCTTTTTAAAGCACTTAAATGGTCCTCCAAATGAAAAAGCTTGCAAATGAATGATCTATCGCGTTATGCAAAGTTCACAAGCTTGTTGGAACATATAATTTTTTTTAAATATCACCTTTTGTTCGTGACAGTGGCCCAGAATGGCAGCGGGTATAGGACACATGTTCTCTTTCGGCCACAGCCCGGTTAGCTCAGTCGGTAGAGCACCAGACTCTTAATCTGGCTGTCGCGGGTTCGAGCCCCGCATCGGGCTTCATTTTTCGTTTTTGCCCAATACATCACAGCTATCACACTGAAATGTATGAAACACTTGAAACGTGATAAAACATGGAATTCCAATGGGTTTTACAAAACTTGTGAAAACTTGTGACTATGAAGTTCACTAGCACTTTGTGTGGAAAAGTTTGTACACAATTCATGCATCTACTTGGATCTCGTAATGGGGCTCCTACTTCCATATAAGACGCTGCAATATATATGACCCCACTAAATCCGACAAATACACACATTTTTCGAAAATGTTGTGCAAAATACACATCGGTTGTCACGAAAGTGGTTTCTCTTTTGACCATGTGTATTCAAAAACCTTGCACACGAAAAATCAACTGGAAAAACCAGATGTACGTAAAATATTGGTGTATACACCTATCGAACTTGGTGACACAAAATTGATAGAACCAAGAAAGTGGATTAATATATTTCTCAAAATTCTTAGTTAAAAAAATGTGTAAACCTCCAGAAATGCATAAATTTATTAGAATTTTGGTGTGTCCATGTGAACCTATTCTGTTTTCAGCTGTTTTTTTGTACTTTAAGCGTTAAATTAGGGATTATGCACAATATTCGTAGTAAAGAATTTGTGCATGTACACATTTTCCGTAGTACTACATTTGTGTACTTTATGTGTACACATTTCAGGATCTACCGATTTTGTGCACACGACTATTTGCACAATTTTGATTCTAACGAAATTGTGTATACGATCTTGAATCATGTTTGCATGTACTTGGCGGTGTGGTTTCACACATGGTTGATACAATATTCGTTTATCAGCGATTCACAGTATAATATCGGATGCATCGGAGTAAAACACAGCGATGAGCGAAAAAGTGATTTTCAAGTTTTTTCTTGTGGGCACATATAAATTGCAGCGTCTTATATTATAGAGAGTGACTTTTGTAGTTTGATCTCCATACAGAAAATAATCGTCCAACGTTGAAACAAATTGACAGTTTCAAACTACAAATATGGCGAGACAGAGCTGCAAACACTGTATCACTTCAGAGATGATCTATACGCTCTGTTTGTTTCGATCGTTGCCGTAAGCCTTGATTTTCAATAACTTCCCATCCTCTTTAACATTATAGTATTTGCTCTCTTCCGAGTAAACCTATACGATACATAAGTGTTACATTGTGCAGTAATTGTAGTTTGATTCTTATCGGTAGGACTCTGTAAATTTGATCAAACAACAACAAATTTTTGGTCCCTGTAGAGGAAGATAGTGTTTATGGAAGTGTCGTTATAGTTGGAGAGAAATGTCTTCCAATAAATCTATCGACAACGTAAGAAATTGAATTGAATCAAAACCTTCATTCACAGGTGCGAAAGTGCGAAAAACAAGAATATATGAAAATAATAATAATCTCTGTCTAATGTTCACTATCTACAGCTTCCAGATGATCCTTGTTGAAAACCATGGGAAGGAGGAAATGCCTGAAAAATCGATAATGTAAATACATAAAAGTCAATATGTAACCTAACGTAATCAATTTTCTTTGTGACTTTGATTATAGATTGGGTGATATCTCATTTTTCCGGTCAAATTTTAGTGGAAAACTCAATTTTATTTTACTAAAACTCGAAAACGGAAAAAAATGAAAACACTCTGTCACACTGTGGGACTGAAATAAATGAAATGAATACGTTTACTCCATCTAAATGCTTCTCTATGTTGTCGGTTTGTGTGCCTCTTTTATTGTCATCTATTTTCAAAACCAACAAAAACAAACGAAAAAAACAGCATTTCTTTCTCAGCGCATTTATTTTGGCAAAAAAGAAACAAATAAAATTACCTGAGTGGAATAAAGAGCGCAATGACAACAGTGTTTCAATGTTGGAAAAATGTTATTGGTGAATTTAATGAAAAATATTGATATTTTTTCATTCATGTTTTCACTTTTTTTTCACGTATTTCACGTTTTTCTCACCAGAGTAACATACGGCGTCAAAAATTGATTACGAAACAAACAAAAAAGTAAACAAATAAAATTACCTGAGTGGAATAAAGAGCGCAATGACGACGGGGAATACCATTTCCACGTAATGCCAGGGATAGAATCCGATCACAATTAGAAGGGCCAGTTGGAAAAGCTCGAATATTGTGAATATATGGACAACCCGCTGGGGGACACTGCGGATGTAGTGAGAGGGAGGGTAGGAACGCTGGAAAATGGTCATTTATATGAAATTTTATAAAAAAAATTAGTTTTGTAAGCTAATTTCAATTGATTTTGGGGTTAAAGAAGGACGATTATGTGGTCCATTCCCAACGCTTCAGTCCTTTAAGCTGCAATAAATTTTTCGATTGCAGTTTAAAGGACCGTTGACACGGGATTGGTCCACATTATCGTCCTACTTTAATATCATATCAACTGATTTTGAAAGAAGGATAACCCGGTGAGGTACACTGCGGATGTAGTGCGAGGAAGGGTACGAACGCTGGAACATAGATATTTGGTCGGTCTCTCTCTATTTTTTCTCTTTTTCTCTCCCTTTCTATATCTCTCTCTCTTTCTCCCTGTCTATTTCTCTGTCTCCCTCTATATTTCTCCCTCTCCTTGTCTCGCTGCTTCCCCTGACGATTACATGCTCAGATCGAGTGATTACTGTAATAGGTAAGAGTAACCATACACCCTGTCATTGTTGAAACATTCAACTACTCTAGCTCAAAACTGCCGTTCTCTATTCAGAAACTCAACTCGTGTTATCATTCGAATACACAAAAGTTGGTCAGTTTATGTTATCACTCATTCATCATCCAGAACACCCCTGAAAACACTCAATTGACTGAAGTTCTACCTGTTCCGTAAATATAAGAAGAGTCCTCTCCCACAATTCGTTACCCGTCAACGAACTGATCGCCATGAACAGGAAAAGACCTGAAATCACAGAGAGAGTTCAGAATCTTTTCGATATCAAGGAGTGCCACATCTACCAGTGTGGAGAGTCAAATGTTGGATCGCGAATAACTTATTCTGTTCTGTTCTGTTCCATAGCTTTTCCCAATGAAACTATGACGTCACGTTGAGACTAGTTGTCTGGCAGTTTCACCTGGAGTTTTAACGAGCTATAGGATTTGTCAGACCGTTGTGGACACCGTACCATCGATTTTGTAGAGGGCGGGGTTTGGCGAGGGGCCAGCCAGTCTGCGTATCATTGATCTACTCACTCTCTCACCTGCTGGCAGATAATCAACGACCGCTCGCCCCGCATCGCTCAATCAATTGAACCCTATGCTGTCTTTATGAGGAAAATGGCTACTATAACTTTCTGCTCACGGCCGTAAAAAGATAAGTATCGAATTGACAGTATTATCCGGCATCAATTCACTCACCGTGAAACAGAGCTGTTGGTACGAAGGCCGCAATAAACGGGATCAAGAAAAAGTAGATGGGGACCATGAGGATGTGGGAGATCAACACGGCCAGACGGGTTTCGCGGACGAGGACTATGCTGGAATGAGAGGGGTAGAGAAAGAGGGGAAGAGGGAGTACGGGAAAATGAGAGAGGGTAGAGAAAGAGGGGAAGATGGAGTACGGGAAAATGAGAGAGGGTAGAGAAAGAGGGAAAGAGAAAGTGGGAAAATGAGAGAGGGTAGAGAAAGAGGAGAAGAGAGAGTACGGGAAAATGAGAAAGGGTAGAGAAAAAGGGGAAGAGAGAGTACGGGAAAATGAGAGGGGGTAGAGAAAAAGGGGAAGAGAGAGTTGGGTGAAAGGGGAGAGGGTAGAGAAAGAGGAGGAGAGGGAGTAGGGAGAACTGAGAGGGGGAGTTGGAGAAAGAGATAGAGAGAAATAAAATAAGGTAATATGGTGAGAAGGATAGGTGAGCGAGACAGAGAAAGAGAGAGGGCAGAGGAAGGCAGAAACACAATGAGAAATTAAGAGTACTGGAGTGGGAAGGAAACATATAAGAGATTGAGAGAGAGAGAGAGAGAGAGAGAGAGAGAGAGAGAGAGAGAGAGAAAGATGGAGACAGGTCACAGGAAAGGTGATTTCTCGAACAACTTACACAGGCTGCACGTATCCGTTGTGAACTCTGTCTTCAACGTCAGCGAGTGCCTGAAATGTATGACAAAATTAAATGAAACCATCTTTCGGGAAAAAACGTGTAATCGTTTTGAATCTCGAAAAAAAAACGTTTTGAATCTCGAAATTTTCGAATTCAACTTTTAAGTTTAAGCTTCGAGTTCGACTTGAACTACCCCAGTGCACAGAATCTGAAGTTTGGCGACATGGGAGTTAGTAATCACCACTACACAGCACAAAGTAGAACTACCATAACCCGAACCATTGAATGGGCAGTAGCACTTCAGCTATATTATAAGTCTGTACAGCGCATGATAAAACTACTGTAACCCGAACTTTTGAATGGGCAGGAATACTTCTATAGTCTGCACAGCGCAAGATCAACGTACCGTAACCCCAACTATCGATTAGGCAGCGAGTTTGACCTACCTTAAGGTGGAGATAGGCGGAGGGAAGTGCCCCGTGCATCCACGGCAGACCGAGAACCGAGAGGAGAATGTTCAACAGACCCACGACCAATAGATCCCAGTTGTAGGCGGATCCCTTCTTCAGACTGCAAGTAGAAATATAGGCGATAAGTATTTAGAAATACAGGAGACACTGAGCACTAATCTATAATAGAAACTATGAACTGATTATCATAAGTACACATTCTCTGTTGAATTCTCCACTTCTACCCGAACCCATACAAAACATGAGTATTTTAAACTAGAAACGTATGCAAACTTTCATGTTTCGACCTTCTGAGGCTCTCAAAATGTAAACAATTGTCAAATAAAGTTAATTGGAATCACTACAAACTAACAAGTGGAAGGATATACAAGAAAATATCGAATTTCCAACCTGTGCTGTTTGTTATCAATTGTGTTGGTCACCAGTACTTGATCCATGAAAAATAGGAGAGAAAGAGGAAATCCTAGACCAAAAGCAATCAGATGAGACTGCCACGAGAGACCGAACACAGAGCCGATGTCAATGTCCGAATTGTACGGATAGTAGTTGAACGTGGCTTCTGGAATTCAATTCATCAAATTTCATGGGTGGCATTACTTTTTGGAACTGTTTATGAACTTTTTAGCTTTTTTCGGGCCTTTTAGGACAGTTTAGGTTGCTATACTAGTTGCTGTACCACACGAGGTCAATGTCTATGTCAGGTTGTAGTATTAGATGAACGTTACTTCTGGAAGAGAGAACATTATCTGCGTCTCTCGTTATGCCCGCTCTCTCGACCGCCATAGGCGTTATTGGTCAAAACTATCAATGCAAAATGCTTACTGCTTATCGTAATTGTTACCATTTTTTTCAACTTTATTTACAACAATAAGACCAACTAACTGTCGACGTTGTAGAACAGGAAATAGGAGATGAGTGCCATGACGATCACTCCAATGGGAAGAGCGTAGTCGGAGAGAGTGTCCCGCATTGTACTGAGATAAAGGGAAGGATAAAATACTCGTCTCAGGCTGGACCCCAACTAATTGTACGTTATGCTAGAAGATCGCGGTACCTTCATCCCATCCTGCGTCTCCTCGAACATGCGCTATTTCTCTGCTCTTACATCTCACCGGGATATAAGAGACAAGAAATAGTGAGGCAGAGCGAGAGACGCAGGATGGGATGAAGAGGTGGAGTCCTCCTAGCATACCTACTCAGTAACTTGAAAGGCGACATTGGTAATCTTTAGAGTAATTTGAACAAAGTCCACGGTATTAAGTCTGTAATCCTAGCAGTTCAATCAATGGGCATGGTTTGAACGTAGACAAGTTCAACAGTGAAGTCAGAAATTTTAGAAATGATTGGATTCTCAATTCTACTAGACATCGACACATACGTAAAACTGTTCGTGCTGCATCAAGAATTGTTGATTCACAAAAAAAATTAGGTTCAAGTCCTTCAAACTGCTCGGCAGCCCACCTACCGTTGTAGAAAGGGGCTGCTGCGCAGCGAAGAGAGAGTCAGACTCGTCCAAAGTGTCCCGAAAACGAGGAAAACGAAGAGAAGAGCAGCAGACGGAGCACAACCACCTGAGAAAATCAAAAATGTAGTTTGTAGTTTGAACTGAACTGTACTTGAAAAAATCACAATTACAAAAGTAAGAACTGGCGTGAAATAGCGCCCAAGGGAGCACAACCACCTAAACTGATGAATAAATCTAGTTGAGTATTCGAGGAAACATTTTTGATATAGGAAAGTAGAGCTTGGTTTCTAGGGCCTTCTGTTTTCTGAAATACTTCATTTCTTTCCTACGTTTGCCCTACTTGTTTTGTTCGTATCCAAAAGCAGATACGAAAAAAAGAGTAGGTCAAAGATACTCAGAGGTGTGCAGTTCAGTTTTAAGAACCATGCTTTCAAAGAGAAACACTAGATTATCAAATATAGTATAATTATTCCCTTTCTCACCTGAGATCTGTAGTGTTTGTGTGCCATTCAGACTGTAGCACTCCGAGTAACTTTCAGTGTACGCTGAAACATGACATTTCAAATGAATGATCTCGTTGTGTTACAAACAGGAAATTCTGAGTTTCGAGGTTTACAGCTTTAGAAAGTTCGTCGAGTTAGAGTTCCTTTCGTCTCAAAAAAAAAGACGAAATAGGAAGAACTCGAAATTCGTTAAAATTGAACATCATCTACTACCTATTGTCATTCATTTTTCAGAATTCCGCAACTGTAAACAGAGAAAATGGTGAAATAAAACACCAGTTCAAAGCAGGAGAAAAAACTCATAAGTAAATCATGAAGACTATAATTGTTATTCAGTTAAAATTTTTATAACGATATATATCTGTAAGTAAAGGTTCAACGAACACTTACTTGAAACAATGGCCTCCACGGCTTTGTAAGTTAGAGCAAATGCAATGAAAAGGCCGAAAATCTCCTCTGTTGATCTGAAAAAGGAAGTTTGAGTCTTTCAACAAATTTGAACCTTTCAGAATACAAATTTTGTGACTTTTCACGTTTATTATAGCCTTCCAAGCTGTCTAGGTCTAATTTGTTCTTACAGTTCTTTGCATAGCAGAACACTACTTCAGTTGTTCTACTTTTCAGTAATATAATAAAACGTTCTTGTGGATGTATTTACGTTTTACGTGAACATTCATGTCGTTTTTAGTGAAGTAAAAAATGAATAACATACCTTTTAGTGTATTTCATCAATTGCGCAGCTTGGAAAATGGCGTAAAGTATCAGGAATATCTGCGCCCAGATACCGACGGCAGCGTACATCGAATAGAAGGAATACCCGTTCACTTCCGAAATTTTCTGGATAACTGAAAGACAATTCAGTTGGTTGTATATTGTCATAAAATAACAATTGGTGATAATTGAAAAAAACTAATCTAAACAAAAAGGGGTGTAACTTAATTTTATTGGTATTCTGAGTTGCGAACACATTATTACCGAACAATCCGGCCTCGAACCGCTTGGATCAGACTACAAAAACAGCAAAATAGAGCAACATCGTAGCAACAATCAATATGAATTTGAACTGATACTTACCTGATATGTAAATGCTGAGCGGAGCAGTTGTAGAAATAATCAATAACTCTTGACCTCCGAAAATACCAAAAATTATACCACCGATCCATTGACCAAGTATAACCTTTTGGACGTCTGAAATTTGCATTGTGAAAACAAGGGCGTCTTCAAGAGTACGTACGTGGAGAATAATTGGATTCTGTTTCAAAATTCTTAACTTTTCAAGATCCATCACCGTACCATAATTGAAAAGGCCTTCAATTTCGGTCTCAACTAAGTTAAACAACCACAACAATAAGACAAGGAGGTATTATAAAACTTTTTAGATGGAAATGGCGATTGAGCAACGATTTCTCGGATAAACTTCACTTGGGCATGTTTCGCGCCAGCAATTGCCAAAATAATAGGAATTTAGAATAGAAATGAATGTTTTAGAAAGAGGGTGTTTCATGCCTAGGAAGACACAAAATTCCCCCAACTTTATTAATAGTGGTTCAGTGGAATAGAATGTGAGGCAATTAAACTGGGCGAACACAATGTAACAGCATTTTGTGAGACTTGTACTGGGTTGTTTGCATGAGGTATTTTCTTTATAAAATAGAAGATAACAAAGGAAATACATATATTTACTAAGTATAAATGAATTTACATAACATTAGGACAATAGCCAAAGCGGCGATATAAATATGATTGTTCGTGTTTGTGTTTGCATTTGTAGTGCGAATTGTATCGTGTGGGTTTACATCGTATATTACATCTCGAAAACCTTCGTTTATATCGTATCTCGTATGAAAAAGCAATAATACACCGCACACAGCAGTATTTTATGCCAAGTTTCTGTATTGCGCCCTCTAGAAACGGCGGCACAGTTCATACCGTAATCTCGAGCCATTCCCTACTCCTGCGCATCTTAGGCGCTGGAGCACGTTTAGCGAAGGAGAGTGATAAGCGTAAAACTTGTAAAAAGTAGTCGCGCTCGTCGCGACAGCATGAGAAAACTAAAAGTAATTTTACTGGGTTAAAAAGAGGATGAAAACTATATTATAACAAAATGATAATATCAAGTAAACCAACTAATTAGTCCGCCAGTGTTCTCATCATTGAGCATTCCATACGCAATTGAAGTTGGTAGAATTGTAAAAACGAGAAAAACGGAGGTAGAAATGACTTTGGAAAAAGATTGCACATCTTTGAAACCTGCAGAAAACATCATTTTCATTTTTTAACTGAGAAGTGATAAAATCAATCAATCCATTCCCAATCAATGTAAAATACATACTCATAACACAGAAAAAACAAATAGAGTTTGTTTCTACCTAGCTCGAGCAAAATTTGGAACACAGTCAATTTTATTGATGAAAAATCGTAAAATGCAGTAGAGTGTTCATTCTGGTGTTCTCGGTTATTTATTGAACCTTGATTGCTAAGATTGTCGGTTACTTCCCGGTTACTTTCCTCACCGGTTACTTTTTAATTAGCAAAACGTTTCTGAGAGGGAAACACTTTATAAAAACTGACCATCAGTAAAATCTGATCCGTAATGTTTCCATCTCCTCACGAAGTCATTGTAAATACCACGGCCGGGGGCAAAACTTTCCTTCTGAAGAATCAACTTACATATTAAAATTACACGTTTCACGTAAACCACATAAGCCACGTGACATTTTTAAATCACTGATTGTGCGTAGTTTTTCGATTTTTACTCATTCTATCATTCTTTCCAACTATAAATATTTGGGGAGAGGGTTGGCAACCATGAAATAGGAAAATGTTCAAACATGCTCATGATGCCTATGAAAACGTCAAATGAAAAAGATAAAAACACTGAGTGCGTGACGATTAAGCTCAAAGGCATTAGGCTACAACCTACAACTCAAGTTTAAACATCAACAACAAGTTCAATGTGTCACAATGGGTAGTTTCTGAGAATAAACTACCTTTGTGAACGTTTGGAGAGAAACAACTCATACAGTTTCTACTAAGAGACATCCGCTCAATGTGCTCAAGCTTAATCGTCACCCACTCGAACACTAAAGTGAACCGATCGTACCTCTTGCACACTGCCTGCCTCATCTGTTTCAGTAAACGAGCTCTTGGAGTCCTTGCTGGAGAGTCGAACGGCGGATACCAACAGTTTTTCCTGAACTAGACTATTTTGTTGAAAATTTTAAATGTTGTTCTAGAATAGAAAAAGAATGCGACTATACAGTTAGTCAAATAGCCTGGGTTTAAACATCGAGACGTATATCGGAGGCTCAAATACTCATGTCTCTCTTCATTTTTATATCAACAATTTTATACGATTTGGCACCGAAAATAACAGAAACGTTAACTTTAATTCAACTAGAGTGTTACCCTGAGGTATATCAATGTCCACTAAATATGTGCGTACCTTTATTTTCTCTGTGTCATTCAAATGTGCGCATTCGTGGCGGATTTCACTATTGGAGAGGAGGGACTCAGGTGAAAAGTCAAGGGAATAAAAGTCCCTAATAGGGGGGTTTCGGGTAATCGAGTGAGTGGGGGCCTCATAGTCCCTAAAAGGCCCGCGATTCTACAGTGAACTGCGCCCGCCCGCGAATAATGTGCTCGGCGGCGAAAACCCGATTAGTCCTTCAACTCGTGGAAATTTAAAAAATGTATCAATTTTATACGTTTTTTCTTGTTATAATTTATTTTATGTATAGTTTTTTCGTCATATTTCAGTTCTTAGCCCTCCGATCAATGTTTCGCGTACATGCACCCTATTGTTTTGTAAAACGCTCGAGTTTAATTCCAGTTTTCCTTGTCGAAATCCTATTTCGGCCTAAAACTGTTCTTCTTTCAACGTATCATATTATATTCGTTGGAATTGGTTTCTATCCTTTTCACTTCTAGGTTCCCCGATAATCTTGTGTCCTCCTCCTCCTTTTCCTATCTGATGCGCTGGATGTTTTTTCTATCGAGGTGAGGCAATGAGCATACAACATGTTTTGTATTTTCTGAACAAAGGGAGAACATTCAGCTTACGAATCACTCAATTTAAAAGTGGAGAGGTGTTTGAGCTTGAAAATATGACCTCAATGCTTAATTCCCATTCATTCTTATATGGTTCTTGGTTTTCTATAATTTGAATCCTGGCATTGACTTTGATTTCCGCTGGCAGACCATTCATTTAAACATTTTTGTACGTTCTGATTCGTTTGTTGTATCGCAGGTGGAAACAGACGGTAAATGGTCGTACGTGTAAACATATGCGTCAATACTGCCTGATTTTAGAGGAATATTTCTATTTTGAATACGGATCGTAGTGTTTGGTCCTATTAGCAAACTAGCACCCAGAATGCAAGACTAACATATGCTAGCATTATTACTGTTCCCAATTAGAATAAATGAAGTCTGCTAGCAATCATTGCACGAAGGTTGGCCACATGTTGATTCTTCATATGTTGATTCGTATAACCGAAATTCGAGTCAACGCCTAAATCTTGCATACATTTATGTTAAATAAGCACTGTTTATGTTTTATAAACCAATTTAATGTATGGTTGTGTTTACATACCAGTAAGGTGTTATCATTCAAATACGTGAAAATTCCCCGTTTTCGTTGAGAAATAGAAAACTTCTTTCGACATTGACGGAAAATAGTTCCTTTTTTATTTATATGGAATGCCTATTCGGACAAATTTACGTGCATATGGCTATGGTGCTTTAACTAAATTCTCCTGTAATTTCTGTAATTCTACAACAACAATGGTCAAATTCTGTGATGTTTCACCCAATTTCACCCCCTTGGCAGTAGTTGTAATTTGTAGTATTGAACATCATGTATAATATATAGCGGTTGATCGCAAAGTTTCCTGATTTTGAGGTTAGTAAGATAAACAATTGGATATTATCGAAAAAGTGTAATATTTTTTAGCCAAATTTTGTAAACATAATTCTAAAATTGCAAACATGAGCCTAATTTTGAACTCTTTCTCGTCTCTGTGGACTAGATACGACCGCTCTCCCGTGACAAACTGCATGGCGGGCAATCTGTGGGCACACCTAAAACCTGATTGTGTACTTTAGTATTTTCAGATTATCTTCCGTCTCAACTTTGGATGCAGCCCCATGTCTGTGATGAGAAAGCTCTGTGGAGGCGTCCCTCGAAGCAAGGGCTTTCTGGGAGAGGTAATTTGCATACGTTATTCTATCAGTACGTTTAAATGAAGGAAATCCAAGGTTATAGCCTACATTAATGAACCTTGACGTGTTAAAATCAAGAAAATGTTGTTTGTGTTGGCTGGTGTTTTCGCCAATACAACCCTATCCTTTTTATTTGTTGATGTGTCAACTTCTGTTCTCGGAGCGTGTTTAGTGACAGTCGCACATAAAGGGAAACGTTGAGCTCGTGTGCTTTATATTATATCTTCTGCTGCTCAGAGTTTGGTTAATTTGAGAAAATTTGTATTGTGAATATTTTTTTAGTAATAGTTTGATTTCAGGCTTATGTTCGCCTCTGTATTCTCTGCTGGAGGGAACAACATATATATTGTCGCAAAGGTCAGTTATAGCTAAAGTTTACTATTTCTCAACTTTCCCATCTCGAAAATAGTCGTTCATAGTCGTTGTTTAAATTTTGAAGAAAAACAATGTTCGGTCTCTTATTTCGATCTGTTCATGTACATGTGCCCATGTCAAGAGTTCTAAAATATATATTGTTCAGGTTGGAAATAGTTATAAATTGCTGTTTTCTTTAACTGGCTGAATAACTTGAAAGTTTGAAGTGAAACCATTTTTTGCCCCACCTAGGAAAAGAGCCGTATTGAATATAGTTTTGTTCGTAATACGGATTCCCATCCCATTTAATGATAATTCGCGACAAACAGTTGAATTACAGGAATACGGTGAACGGTGCTACCAAGGTGAATCTGAGCAATCCCGTGATGTGAGCTGACCAGATCGACACCGGACGAACTAGTGAGTAGCAGCAGATTTTAATTTTTGCCTAAATAGCTCGGTGAAAGTTCAGTTATTTCATGTAGTGTCCACATATGTTGCAAAATAGTGTGCGAAATAGGGTTGTTAATCGAGTTCAAAATTTCGAGTTTTCGAGTTTTCGAGTTTTGAGAAATTTCGAGTTTTCGAGTTTTCGAGTTTTGGGAAATTTCGAGTTTTCGAGTTATCGAGTTTTCGAGTTTTGGGAAATTTCGAGTTTTCGAGTTTTCGAGTTTTTGAGTTTTGGGAAATTTCGAGTTTTCGAGTTGTCGCGTTTTTGGAAAATTTCGAGTTTTCGAGTTTTCGAGTTTTGAGAAATTTCGAGTTTTCGAGTTTCGAGTTCGACTCAACTCGAAAATTTTCGAGTTTTTTCGAGTCGAGTCGAGTTTCGAGTTCGAGTTTAACAACCCTAGTGCGAAACTTCAACTTTCAGATTTGACCGAGCAAATACTAATTGAAAGTTTTTGCACAAGCACGGAGAATGCTCCATTTAACCGCGTTTATCGTTAACCGCGCCAGTTGACCGCAAATTTTGCCCAAAGACATTGAAAAAAAGGGTCACTAAAGGGTTGATAGAAAAATGGTTAAATGGTTGACTGTAACCCGTCAGCGGTTAACTGACAGGGTTAAATAAACTCGCGGTTCCTAGTGGAGTTTGCCCACAAGCACACCATCACTTAGCCAGGCTGTGTTTTCAGTTGAGTGGAATCGTGCATCTCATGAAAAGTGTTCGACTATTTAGTTAAAAACCATACTTTCAGACTCGGGACACAACAATTCGAGCATCCTGCGAAAACTACACTTCAACTCCACAATTTCTCGAGATTATTTATGTTATTTGTAAATATGAATTAATAAAGTGATTATTAGATAATATTGTCATTTTGAGAATTATCATGCATGACGTTCATGCATTCTCACCAATAGCGAACAGCGTGTTTTGGTTATTATGGAAAAACTGAAAAATTCCCGAAACCAGACTTTCAGGCCCTAAAAGGGAGATTTCGGGCCCAAAATCGCGGGCCTAAAAGGTTCCTTTTAGGCCCGCGATTTCGGCCCCGAAACCCCCCTTCTAGGGCCTTTTCTTCCCTTGACTTTTCACCTATGTAGGCGAACGAGCGGGTAGTCTCATACGCACTCTTCGTCTTTTTCTGAAAATAACCAGAATTTTAATAACTTTTGAAAATCCTAAAATATTATAGTCAAAAACATGAACTTTACTATTTTGGTAGCACGTTCTCCTTATCGGATATAGTGTATAAGTTTTACTTGCTCGTATCTGAATTTGGAGCACACAAGATTGTCCTTGAACTTTTTAATACTAACTAACTAAATAACTATATATCGATTGAAATTGACTTTCATGACCTACACCACAGTTTCAATTTCTCGCTGGGATCTGTGTTGAATAAAATATTCTTACAGAAGTTTGTTTATGAATACGAAATGTATTGATTATCGATTATTCCAGAAAGTATCTTCATTTGTGACCTACCTCACTGGTTGCTCCCAAGATGATAATACTGATTCCCTGCTATGTGTTCAATGACATATTCCCATACTTGCTTCCGTTTTGAACATTCATTTTACTGATTATCGATTTACCCAGAAACTATCGTATCCGTGACCTACCTCACTAGTTGGTCCGACGACCAAGATGATAGTACTAATTTCCTCCATGTCATGTCCGAAGTTGGTCGGATGAGAGAGAAACGAGATTCCCACATGGCGATGCCGTAATCCATCCAGCTCACAACTGGAAATCAATCGATACGTATGATTTGTGCAGGAATGGTAGAAAATCGAGTTTTCGCGTTATATTCGACATGATTATCGAATTTAGCAACCCTGGTCGACCTATGTTAGGCGTATACTATAACTCAAAGTTTTCCAGAAGTCTAGACTTGCACTCAATTCGAGAAGCTTTGCAGTCGAGTCGAGTTTCGAGTCCTACTTTACCAGCCTACATTGAATTTGAGGAGGAACCGCATTTTAGTTGTGGTCCGTTTTCCAAACACAGCAGAAGTTTCGATCAATAAGTTTTCCTTTAATCAATAACGTTCAATCAATAATCACTTACAACGTGGCGATCCATGTCTGGTCCACGTCGAATAGTTCACTGTCCGAGTACTGTTGCACCACGCGGCGGAGACGTTGTGCTGAAGAATAATCGATAATGCTTACATTAATCAATAACGTTTACGAAATCAATAGTTGCTCTGAATGATACGGAACGTATCTGAATAGTCAATGAGGGTCACGAAAGTCGACAGAAATCTCGATATTCTATACAAAAATCATTTTCAGATTTTCAAGAATTGCACTGTATCTTGAATGTTTCAAGCACCTTCTACTTCAGTTAGGATAACTATTCGTCTCTTCTCTGTACGGTCAGTGTTAGCTAAACGGTATAGCAAACTGTGAATATGAATTTTGGATTTTCCTACACATTTCGTTGCATTTTTCGAGCACCCCAAAACAATCTGGTCAGCATAGTAGTTTTTGTCCGTGATTTACCAACTTTTAGTATGCTTTGTATAGTGCACACCATTTCTACTGAGACTCCTACAGTAAGTACGGCTTGGAAGTTTCGAAATCATACTGTAGGAGTCTCAGTAGGAATGATAAAGACTATACCCCGTCCCCCTTCTTATCGCACTGGAAAGATGTTACACATTTTGTGTATAATAAACAAAAAACAAAAATAGGTAAACTTACGTTGTCCGTGTTCCATGACAGAGAACATTTCATGTTCGAATTGGACTTCGTCAAAGGATTCTCCCGCATTGTTCAACGCCATCTGACGGAGTTGTCTGGAACAATTATGAAACTGAACAAAGTTATAAGCTGATGAAGAGCTCATTTTACTTTCACCCCCCCCCCCCCCTCTCTTATTATTGTCTAAAAATAAGATCCAATTGAACTTAGTTAACTAGGGGGTCATTTGAATTTGACGATAAACCTTTGTTATACTTCTTGAATTAAATAACAAATAAAATAGGTAATCTGAAATCAGGCTGTGAATACTTCCTTGTAAACCCCTCTTCAGACCCGAATCAGACGAAAATTCGGAAATGAACCAAAACTCTCTGTTACTATAGTGTTAGTATGGTATAGTTAGTGAAGTGTAGTATAGTAAATCCTTAGTATTTTATAGTATAGTATAAAAAACTCACTCTGTTAGTATACTGTTGAGGCAAGTTTCTTCTGTGTGCGTAGTTATAACGGCTGCATCTATCAAATGTTTCACATCCAGTGGGGCTCGAACCTCGCGGTTGAACTCCTTCAACGGAGAACTGCTCTCGCTACGAAACAGTAGTTGTTTCATAGTCTGAAATTAGTGTGTTTCGAATAAAATCAAAATACATTATCTCAACAAAATGCAGTTATAAAACATTACAAGCGGTGTAAGCGTACAATGTAAACATATGTATGAGCAATGAACATACAAACGTAGAAAATCATCATACACAGAAAACATGTGCAAGAGAAATCAGGAATTGTACAATTAATGAAGTTTAATAAAGTTTCAAGTGATTTTCTTCTGTAGAATAGCAATCCATTGTAAAACCTTTGATAGTACGTGATGAGCAGGATCTCACGAAGTTGATATGAGACTCAAAACAAAGATGTAAGAGCGTTAAAAACGTTCGTAAGAAATTTTTTATGAGTTTCTCATGGGTTAATATTATTCGTGAGCCAGTTAATCCAAACGTTATGTTCGGTTCGCTTGATTGGTACAATGGTTGCACGTTTAACACGAGTACTAGATTCACTTAGAGTTCTAGTAAAGAGGTTAATCAGAAAAACTCTGGTTCTAATTTCTACGGCGCCAGAAGACTGAAACTTTTTGATCGGTCTATTTGTATCTTTCTAAATCGTGTTTTCGCTCATTCGATTAGTAGCTAATCGCGCGGCGTTCGCCAACATCATGAGAAGTTCACGTGACTTCTCGTGAGATTTTGTCATTTGAGAAATGTTGAAAAGAGTTTTTTCGATCTCGTATTATTTCCATCCCCTAGTTTTTCTTATAGTTTAATGTTGAAGAAGGGAAAGACCGAATCATATTTGTAGTTCGTATCTAGAACTACAGCGAACTCTGATTACTATGCCAAATCACAAGAGTCCAACTACAGACACCGGAAATTGACGTAACATGATCATGTCATATATCCCAGAGTACGTAGAAGATCCCATCCTGCGTCTCTTTCTCTGCCTCACTATTTCTCGTCTCCTACATTCCGGCGGGATGTAAGAGCAGAGAAATAGCGTGTGTTTGAGGAGACGCAGGATGGGATGAAGGGGTCGGGATCTTCTAGCATACGTACTCTGAAAACCGCAACACAACCAGATTTTTTTGAAGGAAATCGGCAGAACTTGTTGAAAAATCAGATTTTTCTCTCGAAAATGTGGTGTTATACTTTGAGCGGTTTGAAACAGACTGAATTAGTGTTCTCCAGGCTATGTTATTGGTTGTTTTAGTAGATTTACCTGTGTGCGAAACAGCAATACTGCGCAGTAGAAGGAAATAAGCAAAAAATTTGATGAAGGAGCGTCGCAACCTAGCGCAGAATTTTAGTATTGAAAAATTGAACTAGCTCCTTGCTCCTCCTTCTTGCAAGCTCAAGAAATACGGCAACTGGTGGTTTCTGTGTTCAAAATGACCATTCAAATCCAGGTTTCGCACTTTTCTACCAACTTCCCAACCAGTTTTGGTTGTAAATAGATTAGACAATTTATCATAAGAATACCGTTCCGCGAAAAGTGATATGGTACAGTAGTTTATTTTAGAACTTGATAAAAATTACGTGGATGAAGATTATAGATAGGCTGGAGGAGTGATAGAGAATGGAACTGAGAAACGAGAGAGTTAGAGAGCTAGAGAGAGAGAGAGAGAGAGAGAGAGAGAGAGAGAGAGAGAGGGGGAGGGAGAGGGAGAGAGAGAGAGAGAGAGAAAAAAAGGAACATACAACGAACGAGAGAAAGCGGGAAAGAGAGAGAAAAATGTAGAGACGATGAACAGTCTAAGCAGAGAACACCAGTAAAAACGCAGACATTTAAAAAAATTACCAGATTGAATTTGCATATAGATGTGCTAATGAATGAAATTTCAAGGTTCTGAGTATCGTTCGCCAACCTTTACGCTTAACTGTCGCTCTATACAGTCGTTCTAAACTAAAACGTTGATGAAAGTGACATTCCAGGAAAATTCAAAAAAGACCCCAAATGGGCCAAATGAACAGGACAATGGAAGTGTGGTTGTGTAGACTACTCAGCAATCTATGAGTCACGAAGAATATAGGAACGGAAATATAAAACGAACAAAAGTGAACTACATCACTTATGACGTTATTGGTGTTTATATATAAACATACAATAACATATAGAAACTACGAAAAATTAAGGTGACTAAATTCAAAACTTAGTCTGATCTGAGTCAACCGCGAACTTTGGAATTACGAATAAAACTCAGTGGGATATCCAACCACAATGACATATTAGTAGAACAAACAACATAAGAAAGCTCAAGTGAGAACCAAACTTACACTAGTTGTATTCTTATTATGACTCAATATCACAGAGAACTATAAAACATTGGTTGTTTTTTTTGGAGTAGCTCCAATCTCTTAAAAATGTCTGGAAATTTCATTGGCTTATACGAAAACTATATTCAGACTAGTTTTTATAACATTCTGACTAGATATCATAGAATACTATAAAACAGACAGAATGTGTAATAAATGTGAATAGTGCAATGGCCTCTCACCCCAGACTGATCAATATACAATATAAGCTGACTTTCGCGCGGCAAAAAACGGAATGAGATACTATTTGAAATACAGCTTCAGTTCTAAAGAACGAAGTACAGACCATAATTTACAATGTAGGTTATGTATTCGTCACACTTATGTAAAAAAAATATCTCCATATTTAACTATTATAGTTTTATTCGGTTCTAGCCGACCTGTCTAAAATGTTCTGATTTACTGATGCGTGTAACACCGCTTTCCATGTCCCCCGAGAGCTTTTCACGTTCACGTTCACGTAGGTAACGTGAACGAATGTTAAGAAGTCGATTGTACAGTATCTTATTAAAGGTGATTAGATGTTCTAGGGGCGCATACCAAAGTTAAAGCTGGCAATTGGTATACTGGAAGTGAATTGAATAGTCACGTAAAATTAGCAACTTAATGAGGCAGCGTACGTTTTTTCTTTGCAGGTTTCTGAGTTCTGCTGTGTTTAACATGTTTCACGTGACTGTACAACTGACTCACAGTATAACTGATGATTCGAAAAGATCCAGAATGGAGTGAGAAAGTGTCTGTCGCCTATACTGCCAAACTTGTTATCAGAAATGTAACCAATATAGATTGTTTGATGTTGTTTGTGACATTTATGTTCATCACGGCGATCTATATTGGTTATGATTGCCCTTAATGTACTAAGACAACATAATAACCCCTAGTTTGAGGAATAACTATAATTAAGTTGAACTCTATACACGCCATAGTTTTAAAATTACGACCGAAACGCAACTGGATCCAACTAGAAATATAGTTCGCACATTTCCCAACTGGACTTGGGCAGCTTGCCAATGAAACTTCAAGGCAGTTTTTGAACATGTTGAAATACTTCAAAACAATAGAAATTTATGTGACTGGTTGTTCCCCTTCCTTATAGTTAGTATTCGAGGAAACTTTCTGGAAAGTATATGTTTTCTCTAAATAACAGTCTTCCAAAGTTTTTGGCACGCTGCCAACGAGTCCAGTTGGGGAATGTGAGCACTATACAACGGGTTGGAGCGAAATACACCGACTGATTTGGAAAAAGCGAAGTCTAAACAAAAAAAACTTCCGTTAGAGAGCAATAGTTTCCGACTGACACTGCAGAGAAAACTAGAAGAACAACGTTTGAAAATTGTTCTACACTCCAAACTTGTTATCAAAATAACAACCAATCAAAAATTATTTGATGTTGTTTGTGACATTTATGTTCATGGGTACTGGTTTTAATTACACTCACAATACTAAACCATGATCCACTATTAGTATTCAACGATTTACACTAGAAACAAGTCAGTATTGTAGTTTAAACTACAACATTTCCGAATAAAATGTGGAGATTTGCTGTAACAAAAATTATTATTACTATTACTATTTTAATTATTGAAACTTTCAAAATACAGACGGAAGACATAAATAATCGCACTTTGTCCTACATCTAGCAGACCGTTTCGATCAGATAGTCACATGATTAATGAGGTGTACTTTACGTCCAAGTTATTGGAGCACAACTCGGACTGGTTGCCAAAGGTTGGAGATTTCAGAACGTTTAAAGAAGGACGATTATGTGGTCCAATCGCAACGCTTCAGTCCTTTAAACCGCAATACATTTTTCAATTGCAGTTTAAAGGACCGTTGTAACGGGATTGGTCCACATAATCGTCCTTCTTTAAGTAATGATTTTGGAGTAATGAACACATGGACATGATTCCTCTTCTTCGACGGAAATAGATCCAAATACGGAGTTTGGCGCTTGGGAACTGATTAGTTCGATCATATAGTTGCAATCATCCCCACTGAGACCTCGGCAACGTGCCAACAATGTTGAAAGGTCGTTTTTCACCATGTTGAAGTTTTCCAAAATACAAAAAAATTCATAAAACCAGGTATTTGTATTGAGTAAATTCTTTCGAGGTTTTATTGGCACGCTACCTAGGTCTCAGTGGGGATGGCGACGACTATACACACATTGTTACATAGTTTACAGTAGTAGAACAAACACTATGTAGCATAGTTACGATGTTGATTTGAAATCCGAAGTTACGTGGTAATGTGGACATCAAGTTTCACGACAACACTTGTATATACTATTAGTCAATTGCACAGTCACGTGAAACATGTTAAACACAGCACAAAACTCAGAGACGTGCAATGACAAAGTGCACGATTCCTCATTAGAATGCTAAATTCACGTGACTATTCAATTTACTTCTAGTATAGTCGAAATCAGTTCTGCTCTGACTCCTACAGTACATATACGAACTCTCCGAAGATTTCGAAGTGTTGAGGAATTAGAATCAACGTTTGTTTTCTTACTGTAGAAGTTGCAGTTTTCAAATTCTTCCAAGACTCCTACAGTAAAATTAACTATCAGTTCATTCAACTGTGAAACATTAAACTTTCGAACCGAAATGTTCGAAACATCTTTCAAAGGTCAGACGAAAGACATAAATAACCGCTACACCCCGCAGACCGTTTCGATCAGATAGTGTTATAATTAATGAGGTGTCGCTTTTTTCCCAACGTCATCATCATTAATAACGGTCCGCGTCTACGGTCTTTAGCGACGAAACTTTCTAGTCTTTGGCGAACGTCTTTAATGAACTAATTCAATCATTCACGTCACGTTTTATGTGTCTGGCCTCTCATCAATAGCACACTGTCTCGTCCGGATGACTTTCCAAAAACATGATAGGTTTAGTTCGGTTCAGGGGGCAAAGATTGCACTAGGAAGGGCAGAATAATTTATAGTAAGTATTTTGCTTTAGAAAGTTTTTTAAACGTTAACCAGTAACTGTATTGAATAGATAAAACAGAAGTTCAATATTCAAGAACATGGAAACTCAGATGGGTAACTGATAACTGTGTTGGGAAGGTCAAAATGTTTTTTATTGTAAGTACTTCGCTTCAAAACATGGAAACCTAACAGGGTAATTGTACTGAAAAAGTTTTTCTCGTGAAGTTCGATGTTTGAGAAATGTGGAAAAGATAGGTGAGACTGTAATCAATAAGCAATAAACGTCTGTACTATAGACTGTAAGCAATAAGACTGTAAGCAATAAGCAATAAAGGTGGTGGAACTATTTCAGCATCCAATGAAGATTCTAGAATCTGGTTAGTACTAGCAGTAGGATAGTATACTTCGTTTCTACGTGTACAGTGATTTATACCAAGCAAAGTTTCTTGAAACCATATTGTAGTAGTCCAAGTAGGGATGGAGACGATGTAAAAATTCAGAGTTAAACTCAAAACGAGAAAGCCGAATTGGTATAATAAACATTAAAATATTCGCCAAATTTCCCGGATTTACAGATTTACACCAAAACTGGACGCGACATCGTTATGCGCCGATTATGTAACAAAATAATCGCAGAGAGGTCGGCGCCAAAAATATTCGGGAGGATTTGAATGTCATTTGGGCGGGAATTATGCAATTATTCTTATTTGGCAGATTATCCCGGCCGCATTTACAGGGGAATACAATTAAAATACGGGAATAAAGCGGGAAATAGACATTTAGGGTACTGTAACGAAGGGGACAAAAAGTCACCGAAAGGGCATAGGGGGTTGGTAATTGGACCGAAGCGGCATACTGTATTTCTGAGTTTTGATGTGTAGGTGAGAAAGTCAATTGTAGGAGGGATTTAGTATGATGGTGAACCGTGAACCGGGAAACTGACGTTTGAGCTACTGCAAAAGGCATGGTTCTTGGTGATTGTATAGTGCTCACATTTCCCAACTGGACTCGTTGGCAGTGTGCCAAAAACTTTGGAAGACTGTTATTTAGACAAAACATAAACTTTCCAGAAAGTTTCCTCGAATACTAACTATAAGGAAGGGGAACAACCAGTCACATAAATTTCTATTGTTTTGAAGTATTTCAACATATTCAAAAACTCTCTTGAGGTTTCATTGGCAAGCTGCCCAAGTCCAGTTGGGAAATGTGCGAGCTATACTTGAACAGCACCGCGGTATTTCTGAGTTTCTGATGTGTAAGCAGAATAGTAACAAGTATTGAACATCAGAGATTCAAACAAATGTAAAGATACAGATGAAACGGCAAAAATCATGTAGAATAAGAAAATCAGTTTGAATTATGTTTGTATGAAGGTTGTGAGGAAGTTTTTCGAAACTTCGTTTGTAAGTAAAATGCCAGTCTGAGATGGTTCAGAGAAAACTACTATGAGGTGAAATTCGAAAACAACTGAGTTTCTTGGTGTGATAGGCTGGTTTGTTTGTACTCTCATAATGTTGACTTGTTTTCCACATTATGAAGTGATAGTGTAAACATTTCAGCAAAAAAGTAAACAACGAAAACGTGTGTAGAAGACACTGTATACTTTCGCAAACTACACAACACAAAAAATTGTATAGATAGAAAATACAACCCTAGGCTTATTTGAAGGGTAAGTTACACAGGTTAAAAACTGAATGAACGTTTTAAGTGCAAATATCGAAGTTGTATTTCTGCTCAAACTTTTCAAAGTACGAAATCAAAGAGGGTGGGGGGGGGGAGTATGATCGAGGTTCAATCAGCTCAAAAAAAAGGACATAAAAGTTTGAAAAGTTTAAAATTTACAATTTTAATATAGTAATTTACAAGTCGCGATCATGACGGAGGGCAGTAGCATTAGAGTGGAACAGACGGATTACCATGAATAATTCTGGTATGGAAAAAGAGAATCACGCACTATGGAGAAACAACTATTGAATGGAAGAAAGAGAGAGGGAGAGAGACAAAGAGGGAGAGAAGAGAGAGAGAGGGGGGGGGGAGAAAGAGAGAGCGAAAGAGAGAAAGAGAGAGATAGGGTTTTTACTATAGGAGACATCAAGCGAGGATAAGTTGTGAGTTTACCAAAACAACTTGAAAAGATGTACTGGGCAGAAAGTAAGAGCGCAAATGTTGCAGAACAGCTGTTAGTATTCTTTAAATAATCATACCGCAAAACAAAAATTAGAGGAAAAAATCAATTGGAATAGTATTTCTCAAAAGTATGTGTTCGATTTTAGATGGTTGAACTGTTCAATGACCTGCTATCTATCTAGTCAAGCTCAATGACCTGCTATCTATCTAGTGCGTCAAGCATTCTCGGACCATGGTACATACCAAACTACAATCGAAGAAACGCTTTCAAAACGGCTGTACTATACTTCTACTAAACAATTGAAAACTAAAAAAAGGAGAAAGTGTTTTATAAACGAAACAAACAATACTGTATACCTTTTTTTGGTTTTTGATGTTCTATTTACAAATTTCTACATGTTCTATTTACAAATTTCTACATTGGCCTTGAAAGTGACTTGGAGTAATAGTAGTGATCTTTTCCGATTTTCCAACAGTTTTGATAGGTTTTTCTCCATTATTTGAATGTTCGTTTCTTGATTCAAGTTTTCGAGATTCGAAATAACTTATTTAGGTTCCAACATCTTTTCATGGTTACATCTTTATTCAGGACATAATCAATGTTTCACGTGTTTCACGTGCAGTCAGATCGTCTCTCACGTGCATGTCGCCGAAGTTGACCGGAAATAGGAAAAAATCAATAAAATCAATAAACTGTGATATCTGACCATTTTAAATTAGATATTAAGTAACTAAACGTTCTGTAAATCAATTTCCGGTAACAGTTTAGTTGGATATAAGAACTAAAAATCGACTTTCACATATTACAGTATAGGTATAGGAGTTACCAACACAAAATAGAGAAATACTGTTGCTGTATTTACAGTGTGATCCCATCATTTCAAACTACAGCTCAAATTGAAAAACCTTCAATTGGTTCGTTTCTACTCTATGAACACATCACCAACTCAAGCATACAGTTACCCGACACATTATTTTGGCAACGACTATATTTATCGCAAAATGACGTAATGGCTAGACCTGCGCTTTGCACGGGTTTTATCTTGTAATTTGGGTAATCCGTTGGGGGATTTACACTAATGCGGTAGTAAACTGGGGTAAATAGCAGTCATGGTATCATTTTGGGCTCAATTAAAAAAGTAGCGCAGAGTGGGTGGATTCAAAATGTTGTTCACAGAGTTTTCTATGTTTTTGATAAAAAAATATACTTCCGAATAAAAGCTGTTGGGAACATTTTACTACCCCCTACCCTCCCTTTTTTTATTAAATTTCAGCTCGAAAATGATCTTCGCGCGGAAGTATCGCAAAATGATCGAGAAATGATCTGGACGGACTGATCGGTCAGTAAATGAGCTGAAAATGGTCTCTCCGCGGTGTGAGGTAAAATTTGTGGGGGATGAAAGTTGCATGAATAAATAGAAGGGGGGGGGGGGGGGCAAATGTGCAAATCTCACATGCTGACTTCTCATATGTTTACTTACATCAACGTCACATTTCCATAATATGTTGTACTAACAATGTTCTAGCAGATTCATAGTATGGGTTTTTTGAGGCGTTTCGAGGTCACTCCCCGGTTCCTGAGTGAGATCTTTCCTGAACGCACAAGTCATAGCGTTCGCTCTTTTCAAAGCAAGCCTATGGCGTATAAGGTGTATATTGGCCCTGTCCCGCTGTGTTTGTAGTTTGATCCCGTCCAAATCAAACTACAACTTCACTATTTTCGCTCTCTATACATACCTCGGGCTCCTGAGCTCTCTCCTGAATGTACGAGTTGAGCATCCAGTCCGGGGTGCGAGCCTCACTCTCGTGGTTCAGCTGCATTTTACGGTCAGAGGGGGTCCGAGTGGAGCTGCTGAACAACAGTGTGAATCCTCCTGGAAAAAATAAACCATTTCGTTGTTTGATCAAAATTTGAGCAAGGTATACAATGCGCAACAACTACATTTTACAGTCATCTGGGGTTTTTGAGTGTAACTACCGAAAAATAACGCGAATCCTCCTGGAATGAAGAACTAAAATTAAATGTTGTAAGTTGTGGTTTGATCGAAAATCTATGAGGCTACATTTTAGATAGCGAAAACACTTTACGGTCAAAGAGGGTGCGGATGGAACTACTGAACAGGGGAGAGAAGGAGAGAATGGGATTTTGCAACCCGAGTGGTCAAGTGGTTAGCGTTCGGCTGTCGCTCCACAGACCCGGGTTCGATCCCCGCTCGCCGCGGTATCTATATGGCGGACCGCATGAGCTGGTAACAAAGCTCACCCATGCCTATCTCCACCCCCTCTGCGGACAGTCCATCTACGGTTGATATTGATATTATGTACTTGTAAAATTGATTCACAATAAAGTGACCAAACGGATGAAATAGGCCGTACACAAATTTATTTAAAATTATTTATTTAACATTTTTTTTAAATTATGATAAAGCTTTATAACAATCACAGTTGGAAAGTACGACAAACAAACTAGAAGTTTTGAGTTACAGCTTTATCAAAACTCGATCAAACTACATGTACACAGCGCAATAATTGCATCTTACGATCGGCGGGGGTATATTGGGTTGAACTATTGAACACGAGAGAAAATCCTCCTCAACAAGCGGGGTTCAAATTTTTTTTAAATATTTTTCTCATTACATAGAACAATCAAAGCTGGAGCTGCCACAAGCCAACAAAAAGTTGTTAGTTGTAGTTTCATCAGAAATCGATCAAACTACATTTACGCAGTGACACAAGACAAAGGGTTGTTGATCTATTGGGGGCCTTCTCATTACTCAAGGGAGGCCGTTTGCGATATCCACACTCAGACCTGTACGTTTTGTTCATTACTGCTGTGTTTGTAGTCTGATCTCACCTAGGGTTGTTAATCGAGTTCAAAATGTCGAGTTTTAGAGTTTCGCGAGAGTTTTAGAGAGTTTCGGTTTTTTCGAGTAGAGTCGAATTTCGAGCGAATTTCGAACTTCGAGTTTTCGAGTTCGAGCGAATTTCGAATTTCGAGTTTTCGAGTTCGAGCTTTAACAACCCTAATCCCACCAGAAAGCATCCCGGTTCATGAGATCATGCAGCTCAAACTACAACTCCTTCATCGTCATACTGAAAAACGCACTATTCACAGTGCTCATCCATCTAGATTGTTTGAGGGAGAAGAGGAACGGAATCAGCACGAAAGCACACTCAAAGCACACCGCGGACCAACTCTGGAAACAAGGAGAGTCAATATAAGGAAATACAACATCTGTTTTATAGTTTGATCTGCATGCGGGAAAATTGTACAATTGCCCCCCCCCCTCACCTTAAGTCCCCCCGTAGTACTATCACCCCCCTCCCACTACGATTCCCTTTAGAGGGGGGGGGGGGGGGGGGGGTGATTGTAAATGGGGGGTCATTGTAAATGGGGGGCAACTGTACAATGTCGACGTTTAAAAATCACCCCCACAATACAAAATGGGGGGGGGGGGGGGGGTAATAGTACAACCCCGGACCTGTTTATCAATCGCCCCCCACTCAATCCAAACCTGCAGTAAAGCAGGACGTTGTACAATCACCCCCCTATGGGGGGGGGGGGGGGTGATTGTACTACGGGTCGGATTCCAACCTATTTCGGCTCAAGGGGGACAATTGTACAATAAACCCCAGAAATTATATGGTGACCAATTTTTTCGCGATTGCAGTTTGCTCTCTCTGTTTCTCAGTTATGATTTGCAATTTCTACTGTGTGCCTACCTCAAACTATACTAGCAGATTTTGTTACACGTTTCACGACATTTCTCCATCTTTAGTTGAATAGAACTTACTGGTAAACGATTCTACTGAGACTGAACACAGTTTATTAACCAAATTTCTCATGAGTTTTCAGGTTTTCACCAATATTGAGAGTTTTCCCTGCATTTATGGTCTAAAAACTCACATTGAACATAATCGAGCCGTCGCTTAGAAATGTTAGTGGAGAAATGGAAGACATTCGCCGAAATTTCCACGCTCACCATTGGAAACATGAAAGTTTACCAGTTTCTACCAAGTTTACCCGTTTACGCTTCTAACTTGTTGATGTCTCTGTTTAGAATACAGTAACCCAAACTGCGTCGTTACAACAAAAATGAGGCCGAGGTTGATTTTAAAAGATACGCACAACCAATGACCCTCTATTTTGAGGCAGGCGTCGATGAATTTTTGAATTCCTGGATTTTGCATTTATTTTTCTAAATTTACATTGTTTTAAATGGCTTTTGTTTCTCTTCCCGCTATTAATTTAAGTGAGCGTGTTGATTGTGACATTATGCATGTTCGTTACAGGTAATCATGAGCTTCAAACAGCAAAACATAATGAATCAAGCGGACAGGTCACAGCGCTCCGTTTTTGGTTAGTTTACTCATTTGTCTATGACAAATACGTTTAGAGAAGTTGATATATGAGGTGAACTTTCTCGATATTCACCATAACCACCTGTTTTTCAAAGTTTTCAAATTGAACGCAAAGTTGTTGTCTTTTCCAAACCTTCAGTTGGACCAGTGTTCTATTATGTTGCTAAGTCCTGGTTTTTTTTGGTAGCATAAATAGAAAAGAAACCACGCCAGCAAACAAGAACGCAACCACACAAAGCTGTTACTGTTCTTTAAGAAGGAACTAGGTTATATATTCACACGCGGAAAATTTCATCAATTTTCATGGAAAATGGGCGATTTTCCCCATCCCCATATGGCCATATCAGCGAAAAGGGAGGACGAAGCCCTGTCTCTGAATTTCTATAGCTGAAAAACTTACGAAAGCAACGTAAATTAGTTTATTATTGAATTTTTTCAGTGGGAAATATATCCTATGAAGTACCAGAAGAGACCATCAAGCAGATCTTCTCAAAGGTACGCTGTTTTTATATTCATACCGAGATTCTTGCTTGCATTGTGTGGTTATCTTCAGTCATAGTGAACTACTGATATAACAAGTAGTAGAATAGTTTGGTTTATTGATGTTCTTCGTTCTTTCGCATTGTTGTGTTTATTTTGGAAGGCCTATTTCTGTGACGTTTTTAGTATTATGGAAAATTTAAAGGGAAACTTGTTTCTCAAAAGGCTTGAATTTTGAAGTTGAAACAGTGATAATATATAAGCGGTGCTGTCTTTAAATTCAGTTACGCATCATCGCAACTTTCAATAATGTTTATTAGTTCTGTTTTCTTCAGGTCGGCCCTGTGCTCTCCATCAAAATGGTGTTCGACCGGGAGACGGGGAAACCGAAGGGATACGGGTTCATCGAGTTTCCCGATGTACAAACGGCCGAACTCGCCATCAGAAATCTCAATGGGTACGTGTATATTTTCATTGTAATCGCACACCAGTTAGATGACTATGCGGGAAAATATGTCCGTTTTTCTAACTAAGTTTGTGAAAATGCCTAATTTTTCATAAAAAGTAGACACATTTTTCTGTTTTCGACTATGTGGAGTGTTTATTGACTGGGATGTGGAGTCTTAATCCGTTCTTTGTTGTAGTGCTAGTGAACACACAACATCAAAGTATGAGTATAATTTGCGAAGAGGTCCGCTTCTTGCTTTGAATTTGAATACATCAAATTTGGTGAATTATCATCAAAAAACGTTCATATTTCGCGGAGTTCAGTTGAAAAGATATAGCAGTCCGTTTCTTAGTTTGTTCCGTCTATTCGAACTCACTTCAATTCAGTACGTAAGATTGTTTCTCGCTCTTGTTGTACGCCAAAGCTTGAAACTATTTGCATTGGCCTTAGTTTGTGAACATACACCAGCAAGGTTGTCCGAATAGTCAGAAAAATTCGAAAAACGGACTACTTTTCAGCCGAAAACATGAAAATCGGTCTACCTTTGATGAAAATTTCTAAATTTTCACTTGTTTACATCTGAAAACGGCTTACTCTTCGTCACTTAGTCAACCCTTACTGGTGTATGTTTGTGAAATTTGATGCATAATGGCCTCCAGAACGAGAGACGTATAAAAATGAATTTACTAGTACTGACTTAATCGTTTGTTGTTCCAGCTACGACCTGAATGGTCGTTCTCTGCGTGTGGACAGTGCCGCGGGCGGAGACAGGAGTGCCGACGAGATTGCACAGTTGCAGGTTCGTTATGTTCGTTTCATAAGTGTTTCATCTCTCATCTGGATAATTGAACTACCAAAGTGAGGCATTTCACCAGTAAAAGTGACATTTGTTGAAATTTGGTCAGTTCAAAATCCCGATTTTGAAGAAAAACGGGTGATTCAATCGACAATCCAACAAAGTCGCCCTACGTTTGATTCGTTTCATGGTTGTACTGGGTGAAAATTGAAAAGACCGGTAGTGAAATGATGTTTTAACGGCTCAGTAGTTGAACTATTGAAAAATGCAGATTTGGTAAAATAGATTTCGGGATCATAAACCGTGTAAGCGCTCCTTGTGCAGCCTCAGGAATCAGGGATGTGCGGTAATGATATTTAGATTATTTCATTTCATTTCGCTGAAATAAATCCATTCTCGTCTCCTCAGATAAATGGGAAAACCTAGCAGTTATGTTTTATGTTTGAGTTAACGGTCTTTCTCTCAGATATAGACTAAATTTGCGATAGTTAGTTAGACCTTGTAGGTACATGCAAGGTGCATGCAACACATACACGCCGAACACCATACAACAACAAGCTCTGCCCGTTCCTTAAAATTACCCTCTTTATTGACTCATCTCAAGTTATGTAGTTCTAGGTAAAACCGTCAAATTTGACCAGTTTTAGCAGGAAGGGAGCCAGTTTTGTGAATTAATTTGTACCTTTGTTGTTCAGCCAAGTTTGCCGGGCATGGGCAACACATCCGAAATTTGAATTTCGTTTTCTTCAACTTTCTAATTTGCAGGCAGCGATGGGCGCCCAACAGGTGGAGGAGAGTCCGTATGGAGCGGAGCCGGAGGACGGAAAAGCGCCCGAGGTCAGTTACCTCTGTTTCTTTATGACCATTGGGAATTGAAGTTGTTCGGCTTTGGCATTTTGCCGAAATATGAATCCGCTTTTAGGCGGAGTATAGTCATACCCCAGTAAAGTTGTCCGATTAGTCAAAACCCCAAAACTAATCGAAAAACGGGCTAATTTTTCACCGAAATTCACCAATATCGCGGGAAGGTCAATTCTCGCGAAATTTCGTATTCACCAAAGCTCGGGAAGTGGCGTCCCGCGGGAAGGAAAATCACTGGCGCATTTGTGGTGTTCAGGCGGTAAACTCCGAATTTCAAATCAGGGGCATATTTATTTTGGCGTGAATTGAGCTGGAATAAATGTGGACTGAATGTGGACTCCTGTTTGTCGAATTGTGAGACCTTACTGGTGTATGAGAGTAGTGTATTTGCACAAGTTAAATTATTAGAATAATCATTATGATTGCTAATTCCAGGCGATTTCTCGCACGGTGGCCTCTCTTCCCCCCGAGAAGATGTTCGAACTTATGAAGCAGATGAAGGATGTGAGTTTGGGAGGAGAGCAAATAAACAATAAATCTAATAAAGTTCAAGGAGAGCAAATAATCAATAAATCAATACCACATTGTCACATTTCCTGGTCAACGGATAGTTTGAGAAGAGATAACATATAGCGGGAAGGCACCACGATCATGTTTGTTCAACGCAAAACTGTATCTTTCAGTGCTGTTCTATCAGATAATATAAGTTTTTGGCAGTAGTGGAGCATTAGCGATCCCTTGGAGCAGGAATCGAAATTATTCTATGAAAAGGTCAAGGGTGTTTCGTGCTTCAAACTTTAACTACAGAGTCTAAAGAATAGAATAGAATTTATTCGTTATTGAACACGTGACTTCTCACATACTATAGACACTCCAAAAGGGTTACTGGAGAGAAAAAGAAAAAATAGAATTGTGGGTGTATGTTCAATACAACACAATTACGGAGTAAAGTTATGACAAAAGTATAGTGTTTCGTTTCGAATATGTGACCATAATACAGCTCTAACTCTAACTGCAGAAAACAGCCACGGGAAAAGATGAAAAAAAGCTTTTCGAAATTTCAAGATAAAATACAGTCGCACTTTGCTTATTGTTTGTAAAGTTTCTTTTGTAGTAAATCGTGGTTTTTTTTCTCAGGTGATGCGCTCTAATCCGAACGAGGCGAAGAAGATGTTGGTGGATAACCCGCAGTTGTCCTACGCCCTCTTACAGGTAGTAAAACGCAAACTGCCCTTCCCATACGTGAAGTACCCCCTAATTTTGATGTTGACTGATGCTCACTTTTGCCCGATTTTCACCGGGGCATGCTCACATTTTGGGATAATGTAGTAATGTTACGTATTCTCGGTAAAGTAAAATTTGTGTTTTTCAAAGTCATATGCATATGCTAATGTTTTTGGGGAGGCTCATGCACATGTTGACCTTTTTTACGTATGCCGATGCCTTTTTCTATTTCATATTAAGAATAAATTAGATCAAACTCAGTCGATTAAGGGATGGAAGCATCTACATCTGATAGGTGTAGTCTTGGGCTGAGCAACGTTATGTTTATGTTCCCTACGAAAATTCGGTAGTTCTTGTTGTTTTTGCTACTTTTCTCAGGTTTTTACAAAACTTCAGAGTAATAGCGAAAAGCAAACTTCGGTTAATGGTTAGCTTTTCATGGGTAAATGTCAAATGAATTCGAAACCACTCAATGAAAAGCTTGGTATATTTTTTAAATAAGAAGGTAATTTTAAGTTAACCTAACTTTATGTATCTCGTCTGCATGTGTTATCATGCAGCGGAGTTTGCATTGATGTTGCTAAAAATGTAGTGTGAATGAAATGAGATGTAGTTTGTAGTCGTACCCCACTAAGCGACAAAAATTAGTCTGTTGCAGATGTAAACACGTGAAAATTCATGGGTTTTCAATGAAAACCCATGAAAACTTTTCATCAAACGTAGACTGATTTGCTTTTTTTTCGGCGCGAAAAGTAGAATAGAATAGAATAGAATGTTTATTCGCGCGCGATTGAACACGTGTCTTTCCACATTGGTATATGTGGCACTCCAATTACGAGAAATTGGAGACATGGAAGATGAAAATAAGATGAAGAGTAGTTTACTCTGTTACGCGCTCATTATATAATGTGCACTTTTGCAGTATTGCACAATTGAAACGATGATTGTACCGAGAAGTTTGTAGAATAGGAAAATACGTACAAAGTAGTCTGTTTTTCGATTTTTTCTCGACTATTTGGAAAACTTTACTGGGGTATGTTTGTAGTAAAGTATCATTTTTTCCAGGCCCAAGTGGTGATGCGTATCGTGGACCCCCAAGTGGCAATTGCCATGTTGCACAGAGAAACTCCCGCACAGGTGCAGCCGTTCCATCAGGCCGGCTACGGGATGCCACCCGGTATGTTCGGGATTCCTGTTTGAAGTCGGAATCATACTCCGGAAACTATGCGCAGGTTTTTCCGATGAAAAATATTATATTTTGATGCAATGGAATCGAAAATAGAGTTGATTTTACGCCGCTAACTGGTTCAACACCCGATATGTTCGGTTCGAAGAGTTTCATTCATACACCAGTTAAATGTGACCATTTCATGAATAGGAACCCGTTTGCAGGCTTTACTACGTTAACATTTTCTTTTTTTGGCAAAAAAGGTATCCTTTTTTGGAATTTTACTGGCAATTCAGACAACATACTGGAGTAGAAATCATGGCCCCGGTTGTGATATTAAAATGCGAAGTAGATAAATATTTCTTTGCATGTTCTTGTTTAGTTAGTTCCTTCAGTTTTTTTCTGTTAGGTTCACAGTTCCCTTTCAGTTTCGTCGTCGATGAGTGCCGCTGCCTCTTCCTTCGCGCATCCGCACGCGCCGCCCACCTCCGCGAGCGGCTCTGCCTATAACAAGAACAACTACAGTATGCCGCCGCCCCAGGCTGCTGGCCCCGCGCCAACTACCGCGCAGCAGCAGGTACTAGGTTTTATGAGTAGTTTTAGTCGTGTAGCCAGGATCCAGAAAAACATTGCTCTAAAACTTCGAAGTAAATGGCGGAAGTTCATAGAAATGAGAAATTGGCGATTCCTTCTTATTATCATGTGTTTTTGGTTTCTCTGAGACCCTTCACGACATTACGGTGGCACGCTGGCTAGTTATTAAAGTAGGACGATATTGTGGAGCAATCTCGTGTGAACGGTCCTTTAAACTGCAATGGAAAAATGTATTGCAGTTTAGAGGACTGAAGCGTTGCGATTGGACCACATAATCGTCCTTCTTTAAATGCCTCAACTAGAGGCTTACATGTTCATTTAGCAGGAGCTCAGACAGTTGGGGTCGGGTTCATTCATGTCCGAACTGTGAGTTAAGGGAGAAACCTCATCTCACTTCGAGTAGCAAAACTGGTCGTGAAATGTGAAGCATGAGCGGTGTGAGCAAACGTAGGGCGACTTTGTTGGGTTGTTGTCATTGAATCACCCGTTTTTCTTCAAAATCGGGATTTTGAACTGACCAAATTTCAACAAATGCCACTTTTACTGGCGAAATGCCTCTCTTTCCCTCTAGTTTGGTAGTGCAATTATCCAGATGAAACACCCGATTTTTAATAAATTTTTGTGAACAACAAAGTCGCCTCTTATATGGCGTGTGAGCCGTGTATATATATGGTAGCAGGTGTTATGAGTATAGTTTGTTTCATTCCCACTGAGACTTTGGCAGCGTGCCAATGAAACTTCGAATGAATGTATTTCATAAAATTAACAGGTTTTATGAAAAGAATGTCTGCCGACGTGTTGTAACGAAGGTTATCTGCCGCCCAGAAAGGTTTTTAGTGTTTTGGAAAACAAGAACATGGCAAAAAGCCACCTGGAAATTTTGTTGGCACGTTGCCGAGGTCTCAGTGGGAATGGCGAGGACTATATCTACCCCCATCCTCGTGCGCCCGTGACTGGTATTTGGTATTTCCTCATAATGTCGAATAGTAGGATTATAAATTCAGAAGTAGTGCGAAATAGAACGGTTTTATGTTTGCTGTCTTATCCCTTCTTTTTCATAGTTTGCTTCCGTCGATTTTTGGTCAAAATTCAAAAACGGGCCTGACCAGATGAAACTAAATCAAAATTTGGTAACTTCCTGTATAAACATTGAATGTTTCAGGGAATGTCACCGGAGGAGGAGGCGAATGCCAAGCTGTTGGTCGAGGTATGTTCTGCTCTTTCTAAAGTGTTTAATTTTGTTTTGTTAACTTCAACAATTCAACCTCGGCTCGTTCGTTTTCCAGATTATTCCATTCCAGTCAATGTGCTCTATCGTACTAACCTTTTTCACTTGAATACTGATGGCACACATCAGAATCTTCCCAGATTGCAAAAATAGCCAAATTAGCGATTTTTGAATTTATTTGGCTGTTCTGTCAGAATTGCCCAAAATATGCGTTTTTATCTATCTCGGGTATCTTCCAGGTGATGCAATTGACTGAGGCCGAGATCGCCATGTTGCCCCCACAGGATCGCGAGAAGATTGTCGAGCTGCGGAACCAACTGCGCAGCGCCGGCGTCTAGCCCACATCTGGACGGGACCAATTGGGCGGATTTAGACCTAAATGTTTGTTTTTGACGGTTGAATGGTTGTTTTAAACTTGCATTGTTTGTTGGAGGCCTTTAAATCGAGATTTTAGACCTTTAAATGTTGATTTGAGACATTTTAATGTTTGGAGTGAACCTTTGAATGGGCAATTTATAACTTCTGTTTATATTCCTAAGAGTTGATTGTCGCAATTCACCTGTTAGTCTTTTAATTCGGAAGTTTGTCTTTTGTGGTTGTTTTTCTTTTCCTATAAATTCCCATGGGTTTTCTCTTTCCGAGTATACATTTTCCTCCCTGGCATCTCTTTTTGTTGTATATATTTATAGTAATTGTTGAATTTTGTAATTGTTATTGATAAATGAAAACTTGTAAAGAAATTGTTATAAAATTAAAAAGGAGAAAGGTGGGTTAATGTACTGTAGATCTAACTTTTGCTGTGTCAGTGATTTAAGAGATGTACTTTCCGTGAGTAAACGATGTTTGGTTTCGACTCTTTAGGTTTGGGCTTATCATTTCAAGGTCAAAGTTAGTTTTAATGTTTCTGTGGACTGTGTTTCCCTAAATTTATTCTCTGGGTATGTTGCATTTTTCTTTGAGGATTGGATCTAGCTACCGTACTTATTCAGACTCTAAGTGCCCTCCTTATTTTAGGCAAGCCAATTACAGATAGAAAGAGTTTCACTAAATTGGCATTATTTGCTCGGAACACGATTTCATTATACAAAACGCACATGATTAATAGAGATCTAACGACACGGAAATAAAATAAGTTGTTTTTTCGTAAACGGAACTTTAGTTCCGCATACAACTGGTTATGGAGTTGATTTAACTTTGGTTATTGGTTAGCTTCCCTTCTTGTTCAAGTTCACATTCTTTCTGTCTGTAATAGGGTTGTTAATTGAGTTGAAAATTTCGAGTTTTCGAAAATTCGAGTTTTCGAAAATTCGAGTTTTTCGAGTTTCCGATATTTCGAGTTTTTCGAGTTCTGAAAATTTTCGAGTTTTTCGAGTTTCCGATATTTCGAGTTTTTCGAGTTCTGAAAATTTTCGAGTTTTTCGAGTTTCCGATATTTCGAGTTTTTCGAGTTCTGAAAATTTTCGAGTTTTTCGAGTTTCGAGTTTTTCGAGTTTTCGAAATTTCGAGTTTCGAGTTTTTCGAGTTTTCGAAATTTCGAGTTTCGAGTTCAACTCGAAACTCGAAATTTCGAGTTTATTTTTTAACAACCCTAGTCTGTAACAAGTCCACATGCATGAATATCCCGGCACCGGTCAAAAATATTTTAAAGAAGGGCGATTATGTGGTCCAATCGCAACGCTTCAGTCCTTTAAACTGCAATACATTTTTCAATTGCAGTTTGAAGGACCATTGACACGGGATTGGTCCACATTATCGTCCTTCTTTAACACTAGACACAAAGACAGATCAAACTACAATCACAGATGAAACAGAATTGAGTCATCGTATAGTGCTCACATTTCCCAACTGGACTCGTTGGCAGCGTGCTAAAAACTTTGCAAGACTGTTATTTAGAGGAAACATATATTTTACAGAAAGTTTCTCTGAATACGATATATAACGAACGGGAAAAACCCTTCACATAAACTTCTATTGTTTTGAAGTATTTCAACATGTTCAAAAACTGCCTTGAAATTTCATTGGCAAGCTAGCAAGTCCAGTTGGAAAATGTGCAAACTATATAGTCCGTTTCACGCAACAATAGCCTTCTACAGTGAGCTTATGAAACTTTTAAGAAAATTTTTCCTATCTTTTAGATATTGCGAATAGTTTAAACTTTGAGATTTCGCTTTCCATATTGGTTACTACAAGCATAGAAAACAGTGAATCTAAATTCATATTTATTGGTTCGATAAATGCCCTTGAATATTCGAAAGATTACTGTAGAAAGTCATCGATTGGTGAAACGAACTATACTTACCGGCTGTTCATGAACTGTTTCTGTGAACGTTCTCTGCTCCAAAATGAGGTGACTAAGAAAAGAGCGAACATCTCCGGAAAAAACCACAATCTAACGTTTTTCTGATAGAATAGTAATTTTCTGTGTGAATATAGTGGAAGCGAACGTGTCTTCAATTTTTAGTTTGTGGATTCCAAAACTGTAACTCATAACATCTGTTGAGTAAAGGGTGAAGCACGAGAATTGCATCTGAGATAGCGAAAACAATCGGTGACTAAAGAATAATTTTTGAAAAAGGTGAGAACAAATGAGGTGTTTTTCAGGTGAAGACATCACATTTTGACATTGTTCCGGGATTGCATCGACTTTCATTCCTTCACAACGTAGGAAAAATGAGACCCAGTTTGCAATTTGAGGGTACAGACGGGTTATTAAACAGTGACCGTATTTACTGAGCTCAAATAGGCTGAAGGGACTCGAGCAAATTTTCTATGGAAATTTTCTCCATGGTTTTGTCAAATTTTCATTCGTTTTTGCTCATACGTTGAAATGTTATGCCTAACTTGACTAAAAACATGATAAACTATCCGGATGAACAGAAAAACGTTCTATAAATCTGAATTGAAAACTTGCTCAAATATAGTCTGTTTCACGCAAGAATAGCCCTCTACAGTAAGATTAAAAAACTTTTAGGTGAATTTATCATATCTTGTAGGTGTTGTACATAGTTCAAACTTTGTGATTTCGTTTTCCACTTTGGGTACTACAGTCATACAGAACAGTGAATCTAAAATTCTGTTTGTTGATTAGATAAATGCGTTTGAATTTTTAAAAGATTACTGTAGAAAGTTATCGATTGGTGAAACGGAGTATAGCTTACCTGGCTATTTGAGCTTAGTGAATACGGCCCCAGGGTTTTTGCACTTATCGGTGAACTCTCCCTCGAACTTACTCCACACAAGCATCCAACTCGCGATCAAAACATCGTGAGACTACAGTTTACGAGATTCACATTGTGAAGTTTTAAAACACGAACCTGCAGTATATTTAAGGAACTGACACACCGGGATTTATTGAAGCATGTTGGCATTTGTGTTGAGTCAAAGTCACGTGAATGCTTCTTAGTAGAAAGATACGTGGTACGTTTCGCACATCGAAAAATGAGTATACCGTATACCAACAACATCGCCGTTTGTGGTGTCTTCCACACTGAACGGGTCGCTCAGATAAGCTCATTGTTTGTAGTATGATCTCTCCGAGTTTAACTTTTCTCAACATTTTAAAATGTCTTTCGTTTATGTAGATCAAACACATGTATTGTCGGCGAATTCCACAACGAACCGCGAATTTCGTTAACCCTGACAGTTAACCGTTAACCATTTAACCAATTTTTACAGTTAACCATTTAACCATTTTTCTATTAACCCTTTGGTAACCCTTTTTTCTAACGTCTTTTGGGCGAAATTCGCGGTTACCAAGTGATTAACAAAAGTGTTAACCATTTTTTTGGTTAACGGTTAACTGGCGCGGTTAACAAAAAACGCGGTTAAATGAAGAATTTGCCCATATTGTCTTTCCCTACGATCACCTGTTTCGATAGAGCCACTCTCCTTGCAACCTCTTTAACACCTTGTAAATTTCGTAACAACTTTATTCAAAGAAGTTTTGCATCAACATTTATATGCACATCGGATGCACACACAGTTCTTATGGAAAAGAGATCGACAAATCACACCGTCTATAAAAGTAACCACAGATTTGACTACCGTAACCGGCAAATGGGGAAACAAATAAATTATCCTTCGGGTGAAATTTCGTCTACTTTCCCACGTCTCCGAGGCGATCCAGGGTTCCGAAGTTCTTGAGAATGTGGTTCACGACCTCCGCGTTATTTCTCTTCTGGGGACCCTGCAAAAATCGATATAGATCAATGTCAATCAATAACTCTGTTTTGTGTTATTTCTCTTCGTAATGCTTCAGTCACTCGAAAGTTCGTGTTTTTGTCACCAAAAAGCACGATCACGTAGGAGTTCCAGCTATTAAAGAAGGACGATTATGTGGACCAATCCCGTGTCAACGGTCCTTTAAACTGAAACTGAAAAATGTATTGCAGTTTAAAGGACTGAATCGTTCGGATTGGACCACATAATCGTCCTTCTATGAAGCTCTCAAAAAACGAGTTGGGAAAAAGTGGGATTTTGAGAGAAAATAAGAATTGTGAAATAACAAAAGATAATTTTTCCCCGTGCCAAATTTTTTTCACTTATTCTTCAAGTCTGGCAACTTTTCATTTAGGCGCAATTACATTCATCGAACGGCTTAATTTAATTTAATTAGAAAAGTCATTTAGAGCCAAAGTAAACAGAGCAAGAATTTGAATGAGCCTGACGTGTTTTTTTATCGAAAACGTCAGAATTAAGTTAATTGGGTATTGAAAAATATCGTCATAGGCCCTGGTAGTCAATGAGTTTGGCAGCATGGAACTTGGGATTATAGTCGTCGCCAACGTAAGGACGGGAGGGAACTGTATACCTCATTTTCGCTGTGTACGCAAACATGTCTCTGATTCCAAAGCATGCCCGATATGTATTCTAGTAGCGCAGTTGTTATAGCCCTGATCCGGAAATTTCGCTCTCAGGTTCGATTCCGGCGAGAGACAGGAATTTATGAATATGACACTCACTATGGAGTAGTCAATGAGTTTGGCAGCTTGGTGATGGAATTTAGGATTAGTGGTTTTTTTCTTGAAAACGTATGGTTTCGAAAACGGCTGAAAAACTACATAATCTTCCACGAGTGAAGACGTTTTACAGAGCTCTTCGATTTTTGACCTCTGATGTTGCAACATTGGAATTGGCTAGAGACCAGCCAAATTCCAACTCACGTCATCTAAATTCTTCGAATGGGGGTGAATAAATTAAAAAAAACCTCAACAATTCAGTCGCTGAACTTTGGAACAAAAATTAATCAGGTTTCTCAGATTTCAGCTGATTTTAATCTTTTGAACAGGTGAAAAGTTAATAAAAACGTTTTGCGCCATTTATCGGAAAATTCCGAGAAACATTGAGGGTTACTGTGACGCGGAACAAATAAAAAGAGGTTAGAATCTGTTCGGTTTTTGTGAACATAAACCTTTCAAAAGTGATCACTTCAACTTTGAGTATAAAAAAATTTGGGTTTGACTCCAGTTTGTATATAATGTTAACTATTTAAACTGCTTTTCCACGGACTTTTCACATAATTCCTGAGGCTGTGACGTATTAAAAACTGACTAATATAAGAAAACGAAGAAAAAATGTATGAATATATGAATTAGGCGATGACTTATAGCACACGAGATCATAAATTAGATTGAGTGCGGACTTTTTTGCTATTTTGTGAATAATGAGCACGAAGTACACGTTTCAACTACATTTTCCTCGTCTCTAATCTAAACTTTTTTGGATAAAGTAGGATATTAAAAGAGGAAATATGCCAGTCTGGGAATCCCATTCTGCGTCTCTACCTCTTTCCGAGTTGTTAATCCAACTTGCAGCTTATAGTTTATGAGTTCCGAGTCGGAAAATACGGAAAGCCTTGAGTTCTTTCAAGTCAATTAGAGTCGAAATTTCAGAATCATAGTTTCTCCACACTCTCGGTGAAGTTCGATCGTGTGCAAATTGTGTTTTCAATGAGACGTGACATCGTTGCACTGCACTAAGGATAGAAAAAACGTGTTTTCGTTGGTCTTGCATCAAACTTTATCAAAAACGGTTACAAATTTCCTTTATCAATCTTTCTTTTGAGAAAATCACAAACCTGTCTCATCTGAAGGAACCTGAAGATACCGCTGGACGGATATTGATAGTAGTTTCCGATTTCTGGCGCCGCGCCAGCGGATCCCAACTGGAAAAGTACAGTACACCTCGATTATTATTGTCAAAATACTCGAATTGGCCATATTTCACCAATTTCTTCCACAAAACAACTCACTGTAGTTGGAAAATAGGTGTATATCTTTGCAGGCCAATTCTCTTGCCAGCTTCAAAATCAGGTATACAGTATGCTTCCGATTCAACTTTGGTCAGGACTACAAACCTGTTTGCACAAATTCAGTCCTTCCTTGATTATCCATATTGCGCCATATAATGAGTTTTCATACACGTTTTTTGATCTACTAGTTCCTCTACAAGTTTTTGACCAACAACTTTTTTAGTTTTTGACCTACACCTTTTTACCCTTGGTCTACAAATCACTAAAAAACGTACGTTACTCCGTGACTGTGCTGTGGCGGAACTGATTAGCAGAGAGACGAAAAGCACTGAGAGGACCATCATTCGAGAGACACACATTCTGCAAATAGATAGATTATATATTATTATTGTTCTTATTAATAACATTAATTGAATACTAATAGAAATGGTTTTCATATAAACTTCAATAACTGGAAGATAATATGGAAAGAGAGGATAGAGGAAACTTGACTAGGGAATGAAGGAACAGGGGAGAGAGAGAAGAGAGTGAAAGATAGAGAAAGGGTAGTGGGGAGGGAGAGAGAGATAGGAAGAGGGTAAGCGAGGGAGAGAGAGACATAGAGGGTAGAGAGAGAGATAGATAGAGAGTGAGTGAAATAAAGAGAGTAAGAGAAGAAAACAGAGGGGGAGGATCAATACAGATCGAGACAGGGGAAGGTAGAGAGAGAACGACAGAAAGTCAGGTATAGAGGGAGAGAGAAGAAGACAAATAAAGTGAGAGAGAGAAGAGAGAGATAGTTAGAGAGAGAGAGAGAGAGAGAGAGAGAGAGAGAGAGAGAGAGAGAGAGAGAGAGAGAGAGAGAGAGAGAGATCGTCCCTCCACGTGCAACCATGCCATTGAGCCCCCTCCTCCCCGGTGGGCGTGTGCAATACTAGTACAATTACCCGTGAATGTTTCAAGCTCCGCGAAATACTCAGAACCTCCCATAAACACCGGAAAGGGAACTCGTTCTCTAGTAGCGAAATGTGGTGGAATCGTTGCAGGAAGGTGGATCACATTTGATGTTGGAGTCAGAGTGGTAAGGGAACTGTTGTTATTTTTTGTAGTGTATGAAGTACTAAGTTTTATGAGAACGAGAGAAGGTTTTTGGACTATTCTCTAAAGATAGACAGTTTTTGATCTACATAAAGTAGTTAAAATAAAAGAAGGACGGTTATGTGGACCAATCTCGTGTCAGCGTTCCTTGAAACTGCAATTGAAAAATGTATTGCAGTTTAAAGGACTGAACCGTTGCGATTGGACCGCATAATCGTCCTTCTTCAACAGCATATTCTCACGTTCCCACGAGATGTTAAGTTGATGATGTAAACAATAAGTTTGTAGAAGTTAAAACTATAGCCACTTTTCACCGTAAACCCGGGAATATTTGCACTTTTTTGAGTTTACGTGACAATATTTGACTAGCAATATAGATTCGTTCTCGTCGAGATATTTTTATCTTTTATATACTGTTTTCCAACAGAATCCGTACGTGGCAGCCACAACAAAACATAAAATACGTATATTCTACGTATGAATGAAGAAGTTGATTAACTAAAAATATGGGGAGAAATACTAGTAAACAACTTTTGTATGAAGGAATTTGTATAGAGTAATCAGGCTGTTTGCGAGATAACTTTTTCTGTTTGTGCAAATTTTGATACGTCTCCTCCCTGCGTCTCCTCAAACATACGCTGTTTCTCCACTGAAGCATCTCGCCGGCGGCGCACCAATTTCTCCAACCTCATTTGAAGTTTTTATGAGTTTCTCATGAGATACCTTATGAGCGACTCGGGAGCTCCCAAGGTGGTATTATAGCATGGAATGGGATGTCAGAAGCCCGTGAGATATAGCTCATGAGGTATCTCATGAGTTTTTGAGGGATTGGTACGTCGCGTGGGATAGAAATATCGGAAAATAGTGCGTAAAACGAGAGACGCAGGATGAGATGAAGGTGCCGGGATACTTTTGCACCTTCGGAGCACCCAAAAAACCTAACTTGTTCACAAGGGTTAATAATGGGTACATTATAGTTTAAAGTTTTTTTCTTTGGGCACTGTATTGCAAGACGAGATCTGTTTTCTATGAGACTACATTAGTACTAATCTGAATGAGTTGTTCATAATCCATCATCGAACTTTCTTCTTTATGTTTCTACAGAAAAGAGGATTAATGCATCATATCTGGAAAATGATATCAAACACTACGTGGCTTTGCTCCTTTTTTTTGTGCTATGTCTCAATTTCCATCTATCTTACTCTCTCACCCTCTCTCTCTTACCCTCCCTCTCTCTCACCCCCTATCTCTATTCTATTCATCACTCTCCCTCTTTTCTCCCTCCCTCCCTCCCCCCCCCCCTCTCGTATATCATCTTCCCAATTCTGACTACTATTCCCATAACCACATGTCATCTAGTAATTCAGCCCCATAAGTTAGTTTCCATAATTTATTCCAATTCCTCGAAATAGCTAAATAGATCAAAAGTATGGCTAATTGGTAATTGCCCTCCCTGAGAGTATGTTTATACTAGGAGTAAAATGAATAGTCACGTAAAGTGAGCATTCTAATGAGATATCGTGCACTTTGTCATTGCACGTTTCTGAGTTCTGCTGTGTTTAACATGTTTCACGTGACTGTGAAATTGACTAACAGAATAGTCGGTGTCATTCCCACTCAGACTGCTACAGTACACCTACCTTTTCAATTACCGTTACAATGCAAACTGCGTGGTTTGACGGAAATTTCGTTCAATATCTGTGATTGGGAATCAGAATGGAATACCGAAATATTTTTTGATACTATTTACGCAACTAAAATAGTTGAAGAGTTTTGTAGGATTGAAAAGACTAAAGACTATACAGCATTCAACTAATTCATTGCGAACAGGTGAAAAATATTATCGGAAAGGCACTAATTTTGGCTATTCAGAGAGAAAATAAGGATATTTATAACTTTTCTTATAAAGGAATGTAGGCGTAAGGAACTAGTTGAATTACATTTTGAAATAAAAAAGTTATTTGAGACTTGGCTTGGCTATAAGCCATCAACCATAAATGGTTTAGATGCACACTGGCTTATATGTCTTAAAAACCCGCTGCACTGTCATGATTCTACGATATATTGAGAAAAAACTTGATTCCAAAATTAAACTGGGAAAATTTAATAGGGAACTGTATCGGATTTTGATCTTTGCACTCCTCGTTGTTTTCCAGTTACGCCAGAAGCACGCCGGCGTCAAACTACAAACACAGCAAAACTCCGGTACATGTACCGCCTAAGCCTGCCTTCTTCAGAACGAATTCTATACAGTACTAAGAAACATGTTATTGGAACGACGCTAATTCGGGTTATTGAAGATGAAAATAGTTATATTTACAACTTTCGCGCAAGTGTAGGCGTGAATGACCTAAACATATATGAGACCTTGATTGTATCAGATTGTGTAGGTCAAAGATCGTCAAACCCCGCACTTGCAAAACGGTACCGTCCGCTGACCACAATCTGTTAGATGAGAGTGTTCACGGTTCCTTTAACGCAAGTCAATGAAAATATGATGTGAAACGTGAATTTTACCAATGCAAGTTCAAAAATGTTGTTGTGTATCGTAGTTTGAACTTTCTGGTTGCACCGGAACTAGAACATGTAATCAGGTGCATTCATTAATGACTAAGAAACCTGAGTCAAGAAAACATTTTCTTCTCATTCGTATTGTAGTTGGGAATTGGATAATGTCATGAGAATATAAATTCTCGGAATGTAGTCGGGTTGGAAGGGAAATTTGTATTCGACAGAGGAAAAATTAGTCAGACCTAGAGGGCTATAGAGAGAGGAAGAAAGAGAGAGGTAGATGGATAGAGAGAGAATGGGGGGGGGGGGTGGTGACGACAAAAAGAGGTGAAAGAAAAAAGTTCGAGAAGAAAGATTAGGAGAGATGAAAGAAAAAAGCGTGGTTAGAGTGAAACTAGATCAAGAGGAAGAGTGAGAGATGAAGAGAGAGAAAGAGAGAGAGACAGACAGAGACAAAGAGAGACAAATAGACAGGGTGAGAGAGAGTATGAAAGAGAGGGAAAGAGAGAAATAAAGAGAGAGTCGTTTTCCGTACCCACGCACAGCCTATATGATTCGTGTACATGGAAGGGGCGGGTAAAATGTATGATGAAGGTAATAAATGAGAATGGCGAGAGAGTGTGGGAAAAGAGGAGACGCGGAGAAAGAGAGTGTTTTCCGAGAACATTGCGAGGGAGAAATATGGGAAAAGATGGTAACAGGAAAGTCATGGATTAGATGAAAGTGGAATGATAAAGAGAGAGAGAGAGAGAGAGAATGAATGAATGAATTTATTACGCAAATGAAGCGTGTGATAAGATAAATTGGTAAAATGGAAAACATTGTCGAGATTGCAAAGACAGTATGGTTCAAACGCGGAAAGATATTATAGCAAGTTGGAGGCAAATTCTACACGGAACCGAAAACATAGGTAATATACAGTACAAGAATGGATAATATGGCAATAGTTACATCGTAAACAGTCAGTCAATACAGTACATATGTCACAATATTATGTTATTATTCGTTTTAGCCCAGCAACTGAAAATGGCAAAGTCTTCTTTTTACTTAGTTTTAAGTATTTTGAGCCTGCTCGCACGGAGAAAAATTGCTGACGCAATTTTGTTTTTGGTATTGGAAAACTCAGTTTTGAGTTTGATCCTCTAGTTCTGGAGTTTGAAAAAGTATAAAAGTTTGAAGGTTTCAAACCTATCTGACCAGTTAAAATTTTGTGCACCATGACCAGATCGAATCTATCTCTACGACTGAGGAGAGATGTCAGACCAAGTATTCTATTTCGCACTTCAGATGAAGGTACTTTACAATAAGTATAGCCTCCTTTCCTCATGAACAACTTCCTAGTGAAGTCGTTTTGCACAGATTCAAGTGCTTTTACAGCACCTTTATCTGAATTAAACACAGTACATCCACTTTCAACAATAGGACGAACATAAGTCTTATATAGTTTCACAAGGACGTCTTGTTTTTTAACTTTCAACGATTTGAATAAATTGAAAGTTCTTCTCTTTGCAAGTCTGCTTATTCTCTTACAATGATCAGCAAAGTTCAGTGATTCATCAATAATAAATCCTAAATCCCGCATAGTACTGACTTTCTCAACATCAGAGCAAGAAATAACGTAGTTTCTTTTCGGATTGTTTTTACCAATATGCATCATTTTCGTTTTTTCTACTGCTAATGGTAACTGCCAGTCTTGTGACCATTCATACATCTTGTTTATAGCAGTCTGGAGATGGTCTGTAGTTTGGTCAGGAGGAAAACTCTGATAAACTTTCGTGTCATCCGCGAACACTTTACATCTAACTCTACCACCAATTGACAGCATTTCTGGAACTTCGCAGGTGTAAATGCTGAACAGTATTGGGGAAAGAACACCCCCCTGAGGGACTCCACTGGTAATTTTGTGAACTTCTGATTTTGCTCGACCAATAGTAACTTGAAATGTTCTTTCAGATAAGAAAGATGTAATCCAATTGACAATAGAGATATGAAACCTTAACGTTTTCAATCTATGCAGAAGTTTCACATGAGAAACTCGATCGAAGGCTTTTGAAAAATCGAAATAAACTACATCGGTACAGGAATTCTTATCAATAGCTAATGACCAGTCATTAACGCATTCTAGCATTTGAGTTTCAACTGATTTTCCTGCACGAAAACCGTGTTGTTGTTCAGGAATTATGTTATTTCGTTCTAAATGCCTAACAACATGTTTCTTGAGTAGCTTTTCAAAAGCTCGTGCAAAGATCGACGTCAAGCTAATCGGACGATAATTACCAGGGTCTGTGAGAGGTGCCTTTTTGGGAATAGCAGTCACATATGAGTGTTTCCAACGATTCGGAACTTGGGACCGTATTAAACTTATATTGAAAATTAACTCAAGTGGTTCTGAAATCACACTGTGAACCTCTTTGATGAATTTGAACGGTATTTCGTCGGGAGTGACCGAAAAGGAGTTGGGCCATTTTCTAAGAATGCTTTCAATATCCATTCGATTAAAGTACAGTGGGGTGTCTGGAACGGTAACTGGGAAATCAAAACTTGGCAGTTTTCCATTGTCAGAAGAGAAAACTTTAACAAAAGACTCGGCAAGGAGATTTGCCTTCTCTAGATCGGAAACATACGTTTTACCATTCAAATCGATCAAACAAGACATATCTTTACATTTTCCGAGTTTTTTGTTAACTAGTTTATAAACTTCTTGAGATGTGGCCTTACTCTACATTTTATTTTCTACAAATCGATTATACTTATTCAAAGCTTTGACGAATTTCGCAGTACAAACACTGTATTCATCCCAAAGTGAGGGTGTATCTATTGATTGAGCTCTTTGCCACAGGGCCTCTCTATACGCGCTCAAATTCTGCAAGTGATCCGGTAAATTACTCGCAGACGGTCTAACAAGTTTTAACGGGACAAATATATCTATCGTGTGGTTCAAAATTGTCAGAAAAAGTTCATACATTTCATTTAATGTTTTGACTGAAGAGAATGATCCCATCCAGTTGATATTCGAAAGATAAGAGCGAATCTTCTCAAAGTCAGCTGAACCAAAGGATTTAACGTAGACAGATGGTTCAACGGTATGTTCTATAGTTAGCTCAAACAGCACACTGTTGTGATCACTTGTTCCAATTGGAGCTACAACCTTACACTGTTGAATAAACTTATCATCATTACTGAGAATCAAATCCAGAACTGAGTTTTGCCGGGTTGGTTCCCGTACAAATTGTTTCATACCGCAATTTTCTATAGTTTCTAACCAATTTTCTACCGCACTCTCATAATCAGATCGTTGATCGGTCAACCAATCTATGCTAGGATAGTTGAAATCGCCCAAACATAAAATAGGATGCTCACAAACCGAAAAGTCGCTGATACATTTGTGTAATTGAAATGAGTTACCTACTGAACATGATGGGGTGCGATAAACTGCAATCACTCTGAATTTTTGCGATGAAACAAAAACATCCGTCACTAAAATTTCGTACGCATTGTGGCAGCATTCAGAGAACAAGTGTTTATATCTGAGACCTAATTTGAGCAGAATAGCCACTCCACCGCCTTGTTTACGCTTACGATCTCTACGTATAACTTGATATTTCGAGCACAAATCGCCTAGTAAAACTGAATCATCGTGTTTTGATTTCAACCATGTTTCAGATAATACAATAAGAGCCAAAGAATCATTTCGGAGTAGTGCTTGAAGAGAAATGCCATTTTTAGATGCGGAACGAATACTTGAATAGAGGCACTTAATGACTAATCTAGGAATACTAGTAACTAAAGGGGGCCGGAGACCTATGACCCGTTTCCCGCCATCTGATCAGTGGAACCGGCATGAGCTGTCCCAGCCGTCTGTCCACTGGCTCTCGACGCGAACGCCCCGGAAGGGTTTCCGAAGGCGTTGGCACCACTTGGCTGAGAATAACCAAGTGGGCCCCGACGAGGACCAGCTTTCAGTCGAGCTTCCCGTTGTTGAATCCTGGCCTCAAGGGTGAGAGACTGCCTAAGCCAAACGCCTTTGAACTCAGAGTTCCTCAACCAAGAAGACCGATCCACCAATCGTTTTTGATGGGTGGAGCTAGGCATAATTACTTTCAATAGGCGTGGGCGGGGACCTACTTTGCCCATCCTATAAACAGTTACGGGTGCGGCTTCAACGCCTAACGCATTGACTACACACTTGACATGATACAAATCGTCCGCGGCCCTGGCTACAGGGTGTGGATTTTGACTCTCACACAAACCAGAAATGACAACAGCACGACTACGTTCAACAGTCTCAAAACAATTATTCTCAGGAGAATTATGAAGGCAAGGAGTAACAATGTTAGACTCAACCGGAACATTTTCCGTTTGCATAGAAACCGGAACACTAGACAAGGCATTGGCCGTTAAACTAGCTACTTTGGCCTTCAGAGAACTAACTTCAGCGTGAAGTCGCTGGTTTTCCAAGAGAAGCTCGGCTTGTACGTCGAATTTGTCAATCATAGCGGCCAAAAGACACTTCACGGACTGTGGGCAATTGTCGTCCTTCTCCATGGTAGATATCATGGACAGAAAGTTGCTTTCCTGCTCCGGAGACGTCACTCTTGATCTTTTGGGCAGGCGCCCCGGATCTAAATTAGAAACGGCAGACGGGGTAGAACAAACGAACTCCATAATGGTTCAAACTACAAGCTGAGTATGGCACACCTATTAGAGCGACCGAGTATTGATTTTCCAATAAACAGCGGCCGCACTGTTTTGACAGATCCGGCCAAATGAACAAAAAGACGATTTTGATGACAAAATCCAGGAAATACCTTCACGAGTGGCAATTAAAACTATGAGAAAATTAGCCCTGCCACTGGGCTTTCAGCGAAGGTGATCCTTTCCCAGAAATAACAGTGAATTGAGACGAAAAGGGAAATATGGCGAGAGCGGCCAGTGACCTGACCGCACGCGTTGATTGAGGAACGCGAATGAGAGAGAGAGAGAGAGAGAGAGAGGACGTTCTAAAGGAAAAATGAAAGAGACAAACGGAAGAGAAAAAGAAAATACTACAGGGATCGAGAAGGGGGAGAACGCTAAATGGGAAAAAAGAGAACAAGAGAAGGAAAGAGAACAGAAAAAGAGATTGAGAGAGAGGGAAAGAGAAAGAGAAAAGAAAAAAAGAAGAAGAAGAAGAAGAAGAGGGATACTAAAAACAGCAAGAGAGAGAAGAGTACTTGGATCTGAAATCTCTGAAGATAAGAGTATGAACCAGTGAAGTTGAGTGGGCCAACTGGTCAATTTCAGTTCACCAGTTCATCTTCACAGATTTGAGTGGTTGACGATTAAGCTTAAGCACATTGAGCGGATGTCTTCCATTGAAAACTGTATGAGTTGTTTCTCTACAAACTTTCACAAACATATTTTATTCTTAAAAACTGTCCATTGTGACACTTTGAACTTTCTGTTGATGATTAAGCTCAAACGCATTATGCCACAAAGTTATAGGTTGTAGCTTAATGCGTTTGAGCTTCATCCTCACCCACTCCAGATTTGCAGCCTAACTCGATTTTCATTAGTTGAGTTGCAATTCTCTCCCACGTGGTAATGTAATATGATTGACTTCAATTACATAAATGAGCATGGTTGACTCAATTAATGCGTGCAATTAATAAGTTTTTTGAAATTAATGAAAACACGTTATTGTTTGTGCTCAAATGCTAATTTTCATTTTTCACATTTGCTGTTAAGTTTTACAGTGGAAAGCTCGATAGATTTTTACGCGTAAATCTGTGCACTTCATAAAAACTTCATATTATTATAGTAATTAATGCATTTAGAGGAGAAACTTCAATGTAGAATGAGGCTGAACTTTGGCTGTAGTTATTTCTCCAAGAAACACAGAAATGCCTAGTTGCAAAGAAAATCGTGTTGAGATCAAGAGATCAAAGCAGAGAGATCAAAGCTCAAGATCAGAGAGATCAAAGCTGAATTGTAGTTTAATCTGCGTACACAGCGAAAGTTAAGAAAGAATCACCATGACAACTCAGAAACGTACAGCCGGATCAAAGTACATACACATCAGAAAAAAAGGTTTTTTTGTTGAGGAAACTATTTCTATACACAAATTATATCCACACTTCACTTTAAAACGGGGGTACTTCTGGTTTAAAGTTTACATTTATAATTTTTGCCACGTGTTTAGTAGTGACAAACGATTTTAATAGGCAGAGAGTTTCGCTTCCTCATTTTTTTCTGGTTTGTAGTTTTGTGAACCATGTATTGAACAGACATGTTGTCTGTTTTACATTGAAGCTCACTCATGCATACTTCCCTCTATGAAACATAATTATGAAACTTAATTTGTAAACTAGTTAAGGAACAAAATGGGTAATAAACCCATCTAAATTTATAATAAGCAAAGTAAACTTCCGGTTACAAGATTTAATTTACTAAGTTTACTTACTAAGTTGTAAATTAAGTACATTTCAAATACAAAGTAATTAACTGAACTTCCGGTTACGAGAAAAATTCATCTTTGATTTTCTCCTATGATACTGATCAAATTACTTATTAAGTTGTAAACTAATTAGGTAATAAGATTATCAAATACATAATAAATGGGTAGAACTTCCGGTTACTAGCAAAAAGTAATCTTTTCATACCTTTCTGAGACCAGATAATTAACTTTTTATCAACCCTGGGAACTATCAAAGTCTCACGGAAAAGCGAAAAGCTGAATAACAGTTAAATTGGAGAAAAATCATTATTTCCGACAAAACAGGGATTTTGATCACAAAATCACTTCATTCTCTGGTTTTGTAGAAATTCTAAAGAATACGGAATAACAAAAAACTTGTTGTAGTTTGACCTCGACACAGCCATAATTCACGAACCTCGACCGAGAAGCGATCAAACTACAAAAACAGAGGAATATGGTGACATACATCGTATAGGCATGCCTTGAAAATAATACACACTAAACCTTAGTTTTGTGAAGTTTTGCAAGCTTCGTCAAACTCAAATTTTGAGTAAGGTAACAACCTCATTAAACTCTAACTACAGCCCTAATGTATCAACAAAGTATGTTTAGAGTAATTTGTTTTGGAGCACAAATAGAGTTGTTATCGAGTTTTTAGTGTTTGCTTTCAGAACTTAGGACAAACTTGGTCACAGCTTAAAAGGTTTGAAAACAAATCGATATATATAGTCCAAATCATTGCTACGGCGACACCTACAGTACACCTTCGAGTTTTTGATTAACCTTATTTCAACTCCAACAAGAGCGCTTCGTATTAGGGAATCAGAATCGAATGCGACAACTTCCAATCATTTTTATCACATATTTACATAATTTTAGAAAAGTAACGTTTGGTAACCTACTGTAGGAGTCTCAGTAGGAATGGAGAAGACTACGCCAGGCGACGTCGGAATCCTTCCAACCTCATGAGAAGCTCATGAACACCTCATGAGCATCTCGTGTACTTCTAGTGTTGAAGCACAGGAATCGATAGAATCTCATGAGAAGTTCGTGAGATATTGCTCATGAGGTATCTCATGAGGTTTTCATGGATTGCTACCTCACCAGTTAATACACCAGCGGTAATGCGAAAAAAAAATAAAGAGAATAAAAAGAAGAAAAAAGAGAAAAAGATTGAAAAAAGTAAAAGTATTCCTACGTCAACATTTCCTCCCATCCTCCGGATAATATTTTTCTGTTTTTCTTCTCGAGATGAAAATCATGTTTATCTTTGCATTTTTCATGAAAATGTCGTGATTACACGCGTTTTCTGATTAAAAATAGCATTTTGTATTCAGAATATTTGGATAAACAAGCGTCATTTTACATCTTATAGAAATTGTATTCATTCTGGATTCACAATCACATAATCAGGGAATAAGAAATAAAAAAGAGAACAAAAGAAACAGAAAAGAGAGAGAAAAGATAGATAGAGAAATAGAGAGACGTAGAGAGACAGAAAATAAGAGAGAGGGAGGGAGAGAGAGAGAAAGAGATATGAAGAGAGAAATCTTCATAGAAATTGTATTCATTTTGGATTCACAATCACATAATCAGGGAATTGAGAACCAAGAAAGGAGACGAAGTAAGCTATACGCTATACGGCCAGTAAAATGACATGTAAAACATGGTTGCACTTCAAATATAAAAAACGTGCCGTGAAAACGTGAAAAGAAGATATAGAGTGGGGAGAGAGAGAAGAGAGAGAGAACGAGAAAGAGAAGAGAAACACATAGAGGAAGAGAAATAGAAAAACGAGAAAAGGAATGAAATAAAAGAGAGAGAGAGAGAGAAAGAGAGAGGGAGGGAGATTCATCATGGGAGGTCTGGGTCCAATTTTCTCTTCATTCACAGTCACTTAGTCCAGTTGACCATAATGTAATTCAATTTGAAAAAGTTCAAGAAATGTTCGGCAGTGCAGCTTGCAATGCTTGGTGGAAAATATTGGAATATTTGATAAAAATTTAAGTTCGTTGGTTTCAAAAATCAGAAACTCAGAAAAACTCTCAAAACCTGATTACATAACCTTATAAGGTTCGGAAGCTGAATTTGCGTTGAATCGAGCAATGAACCGTTTTTCAGCGATGAAAAGCTCATGTCTTGTGCTGTACTCAGGTTTCAGTCCATCCGTGCATTTCTGGAAAAAGTTTGTTATTAGAGAACCTAACAAATAGTAAATAGAAATGTAATTTTCAAACCGGAATACTATTTTGATTATTGAAAGTTCCAAGAAAACGTCAGAAATTAAGTTCATTCGACGGACAACAATCTTTGATTCTTTCTATTTGAGATAGATAAACAGAATCCTTCGGGAATTCTAGTTCCTCAATATTATTATTATTAATTGATTAAACACATGTCTTGTCAGTTGACTAACTTTGACATTATTAAAAATAGTAACACAAGATACATCTAGAACAGATTATTGTTCTAGAAATAGGGGAAGACGCGAAAAATATATAAACTTTATATTGGAAGCAGTATTTGTTCATAAATCAGATATCACTCTGAAAAAGCTGTTAATTAAAGAAGATCAGTTGGAATACCGTGCACGAGTACTTACTTGTAAGTCATTTGAAACATGTTAAACACAGCAGAACTCAGAAACGTACAATGACAAAGTGCACGATGCCTCATTAGAATGCTAGCTTTACGTGACTATCCAGTTTACTTCTAGTATATTCTACAGGTAAACTCATTGTGAATCCGGAATTTGAAGCGGTAGAAGTGCTATACAATTACAAGTATAAAAGCTACTTGTATTTTCACTTGTAGTTTTTTCAGAGGTTGATCTAAATTCTGACACACAATGTTGTTACTCAGCTTCACACATGAATGAACCACGAAAAATAAAATTGGATTAAAAGCTGCAGCTCGTTCTTGAATTATTCATTAGTATTCAATGTGAACGAGCAAAGTTCAAAAATTGATCAATTTACCAGAAGTTTGCATTCTGGCAAGAGAGATACGGTATGTCGGAGGGTAGAGAGAGAGAGATAGAGAAAGAGAGAAAGATGGAGAGAGAGAGAGAGAGATAAATAGCTAGATAAGGAGAGAAAGATATAGTGAGATGAAAGAAAGAGAGAGACAGAAAGATTGAAAGAGAGGGAGAGAGAGATAGAGAGAGAGGTACAGCGAAATATCAGAGAGAAAAGGACCAGATTGAGTGAAAACCCAGTTGGAAAAGTTCAATCCATCCGAGTTTCGATATTTGCAACTGGCTCAAACGGGTGAAAAAGTTGAGCTCGTTCCCCTATCACCTAGGTTTCTTGTTGAATTTCTTGCCGACCATAGTACGTATGCTAGAAGATCCCTTTCTGCGTCTCCTCAAACACACGCTATTTCTCTGCTCTCACATCCCGCCGGGATGTGAGAGCAGAGAAATAGCGTGTGTTTGAGGAGACGCAGGATGGGATGAAGGTGCCGGGATCTTCTAGCATACGTACTCAGGTGTTTCGTTCTAACACCGAACCAACTAAAAATAAAAAATGAACCAAAATTGAACAAAAGTAAGTTTTTTCTCGCCCCAGCTTCCGAACCAAAAGCAATCCGTTTCTTGCAACTAGGCGGTTGGTACCTGAACCCAATCTAATTTGAACCGAAAAGTTCGGACCGAATGGATTGAAAAGTGGATCACGCAAACTTTCTGCGGGTTTGACTTGGTTCGAAAAATTCGTTCGATTCCGGTTCAGGAAAACTCGGTTCATGAAAAGAATTAGACTAGGTTTCTCAGAAAGTGCAACCATTCTCGGAAAAATCGTTTGAACGAAAATTCATTGAAACGAGATATACACACACCCCATTCATTTTAAATACTCATACATTGTAAATGGGGTCGTATCATAGTGTGCGTAGTTTGTTGCAATACAACATACATGCTGAGGAATGGATGTGAGAAAGAAAACTCGATACAAGACTGTTTGTACTACTAGTGTGGTGAAAGTTGAACTCGAAACTAGAAAACATATTTTAACACTCGAAAAGTAAAACTAACACAAGCTCTTCAGCTTGAGTGGACAACAATATCTGATAATAGCTTCAATACAAAATTTGGTTTTCTATGGACTATGGTTATTTCTAATTGGGTTTTGTACTTATGGCAAGAGGTCCACTTCACACGTTGCTTTTTCACAAATACATTATTGAGTCTCTATAAAAAAACTTTATTCACACAATTTGAAAGACAACTATTTATTAAGTTTGTAATAAATTTAGTGTTTCTTTGTCTTAGAACACGACAAATACACACGATATAGCAGGGAAACCACGGTCCATGTCGAGAACAGGGAGATACCCACCTAGAAAAAAGGTTTTATAACGTTTTCTAATTCATTTATGAAGCTTTCAGACACTGGCTCAATAGGGGTGAATCACAAAAGTAACCGACGACAAAAGTAACTGGCCTCAAAAGTATCTTAGGGGTATAGAAGTTACCATCGGAATGAAACAACTGTTTTCACTTTATAAATAGACTTTGTGACTTTGTCTAAATATAATTAACGCTGTACAATTTTAGAAGAAAAACTAGTCGAATTGGAGGTTTGACATCTATGATGACCTCGGTTACTTTTGTGATTGGCCCTATAATGGTGAATAATAGCTTTCGTTCTTTTCTATTTCGTCCTCACTGAGAATTCTAGAAAACTAAAGGAACGTTTTAGGGTAGCCATCTCCCTAAAAGACCCCTGATTTTTCACTTACGTTTGCCGGCCTGACTACGAATTAACGAATGCTTTGCTGTTCGATTCCGGCGAGAGACAGAAGTTTATAAATTTGGCACCCACTATAGGGAATAAAAAACTCAAAACTCGAAAACATATTATCGCGTACTTTCATCGACACTTTTATGAATACTAGAAATAAAACAAAAAGTAAATACATACCCAATGTCCCTGCGACCAGTGCAGTTTGTAGGCGAATTGAGACCAGACTTGGGCAGATAGAATTGCCACGCAACACTGGAAAATCAATAATTACGAGTTAGGGGAGATGATATTTCATTGGATATTCACCATTGACTCGAAACAATCTTCTACTGGTGTTTTACTACTCATACGCCTTTTTGATCTCGAGTAAAATCTGAAAAGTCTCGATAAACCTTCGAATCTCCACGCGCAAGCACACGGCCTTCTCAACAACAGCTCTAATAAATAAGGAACTCGCGTCCTCGATTTTAGACGCTCCGCAAATTATTCGCGTGAAAATAAGCGCCATACGCAGCGAATTAGTGCTGCGCCCATTCCAAATTGCAGTGGGATTCAGTGTCCCGCCACGAAAACTTTGTGGACGGAGCTCAATACAATTTTAATCGCACAAATTACTGTAGGCGAGAACGCCGTGCAGGGGTATTGTCTGTAAATTATTAGCACGGTAGTACGTCGCTCATCTATCGCGGAAACTGAGAGCACCAACACTTTCAGTTTTGCTAATAAGTCATTCAAAAAGTATGCAGTGCCATGTGTTCAGGAGAAATCGAACTCCTCTGCGCTACGCCATAGCCGAGTTACTTAGCCACTCGGCCATCTCATTTCACTCACAACAACTCGGCTGTCTACCACAATGGTTCTATCCTTGGGGTTCGTCCAGTGAAGGGCGTGGGTGGCAACCGCGTATGACGTCACAAAAAGGGCACCCATCAGACGACCACACAGAGAGTGAGAGTCGTCCAGAGAGACTGTGACCTGGAAGGAGAGGGTAGAGAAAGAGAGGAAAGAGACAGAGAGTGAGAGTCGTCCAGAGAGACTGTGACCTGGAAGGAGAGGGTAGAGAAAGAGAGGGAAGAGACAGAGAGTGAGAGTCGTCCAGAGAGACTGTGACCTGGAAGGAGAGGGTAGAGAAAGAGAGAGGAGAGATGCGTTACAAACATTCATTGAACAATTATAAGTGCGGATATGTAATGTAGGAGTGTCAGTAAGAGTGAAAAAGACTGTAGGAGCGACATGTTTAATTTTTAGATTCCACTACCAATTGGCCAATTTTCGGATGTGTACTGTAGGAGTCGCAGTAGGGATGAGAGAAAGAGAGAAAAGGAGAGAGAGGGAGATAGAAAGAGAGAAAAAGGAGAGAGAATGAACCCTACCTGTCTGTGCAGCAGCCAATTGGGGAATGCCAACCAGGCTACTCCAATACAAATCGAAGCCAGCGCGTCCAATTGGTACAACGAATCACCGAATCGATTTCCCCCAACCAGAGATTTTCCTGAGAGAAGTCGATAAATCAATAATAACTAGTCGATAAATCAATGACAAGTCGATAAATGTTCACTGATGGTTACCCTCTATTTTTTACTGGATGCTTGAAAGCGAGTATATGAGATCTCGAAGCAAATGCACAGGAAATAAACTATAGGTAAATTGAATAGTCAGGTTGACATTCTAATGAAGTTTCGTGCACTTTTCCATTGCACAGTTCTGCTGTGTTAAACATGTTCCACTATGACAAAAGTCGGGAAATTGGCCGTAGAAAATCCGGGACTTAGCCGTGGGAAACTAGGGCCGGCGCGTTGCGGTAACGAACTCCCCTCTACCTACCCCTCTAACTCCCAGATTTTCCATGTGTGAGTTAAATACAAAACTTTCGGCGCTGAGCGGACACGAACTCGCCACACATGTGCGGGACGAAACTCACTAACAGTTGCACATGATTGACCCGCTGGTTATTGCTTTGCTATGGTACACATTACGCCCGCGCCCGCCCTACCCCTCTGAGTCCATTTTATGTACCCATGTAAGTGCCAGATTCTGTGGCCCCCCTTCAACTGCCTGTATTTCGTCAAACTGACTTTCATGACAAAATTCGATAGGCCACGCCCCCTCAAGTACCCCTCTAACTCCCCCAGGTTCTGTCTGTGCACGTGACTGTGTTTTTGACTAACAGCATAGCGCGTGTTCGACAATTTGGGCACCATGCGGGATACCCGTGCACACGGCATCAGGCTCAAATGAACTAACCAAGATGCCAGCCGTTTCCGATCAGCAGACCAATGTGGACCACCAGGCAGAAAATACACAGGTTCTTGAAGATTTCAAGATACTGAAAATGGAATATTGGGAGTCGGACGAGTAACACCTACAACAGTAGTACGTACTTGAAGCAGGATGATTATGTGGACCGATCCCGTGTCAACGGTCCTTCAAACTGCAAATGGAAAATGTATTGCAGTTTAAAGGACTGGAGCGTTAAGATCGGAGCACATGATAATCCTTCTTTAAATCATTGACTCACATGTGCTGGTCAATTGGAAGTGAAATTTTAGGACTGGTATTTTGCACCTCTTTTCAAAACGTTGTTTATTGCGCGTTTATCTGGCATTTTGGAGTATACTTCGTTTCACCAATCGATGACCTTCTACAGTAATCCGTCAATTATTCAGGAGCTTTTTTCTAATGAATAATTCATTATTTCGGTTTCAAACTATCAGAGTGTGTAGTAGTAAAGGTGGAGAATAAACTACCAACGCTTGGAAAATATCCAAAAGCGCTAACATAACAAATGTTGATCTAGAAGTTGGAGCATGTTACTGCAGAGGGTTACAAGTGGGTGAAACAAACTATAACTATCGCGTTTATCCGTGAAATGTATGCAGAATGAAGAACGAATTGATGAGAAATGAAAAACTGGAAACGAAGAAGGATAGAAGATTCTACCTGCAGATTGACCAGTTCCGGGGTCATTGATCGACATTGGAAGATGAGCATCAAAACGAGAATCGTTGGCTGCAAGATAACATTCAACCCAACATCAAATGAATGGCACAGATTTCGGATGCGATGTCTAACTTTAGTGCATGCATGAAAACACCGGACTGTTCATACAAAGTCATGTTTAATGTATGGAGAACTAACTCCTGTGTCTTACTAGAAAAAGGCGTCAAACACAGCTAAACTTCAGGCTACCATAATCCACAGCAAAGTTTTAGTCTACAGCAACCCACAATAATCCTGAGGAGGTGACACAGAGTATGGGTGGTCGTGTCCGATTTTCTGAGACGCCACGTCACGAATCCCCCGGCCATCAGTTGACCTCCCACACAGCGAATCAGATGCCAATGCACGCCGTCGGTGTCGTTTTTCTAGAAGAAGATAGTTGTAGTTTGATCTTTGAACACCCAGTAATTGCCTGGTGTGTCTCGTGATCAAACTACAAACGCACAGAATTGAATAGGTGTACGCCGTCAGTGGCTTTTTCTGCAATTCGATGATTGTAGTTTGATCGGTGAACAGAACACAGAACAAGTTTTGCACAATGCTCATTTGTCGGACCAACCTAGCAACGCTGCAGAGAACTTAACAAATCGCACACCGTCAGTGTCGTTTTTCGGCAAATGGAAAGTTTTTGGCAACGTTCCAAGTTTACCCGTGGCAAACTACGGAAAAAAGCATTAAAGAAGGACGATTATGTGGACCAGTCTCGTGTCAACGGTCCTTTAAACAGCAATTGAGAAACGTTTTGCAGTTTAAAGGACTGACGCGTTGCGATTGGACCACATAATCGTCCTTCTTTAACGACCAACTATGTGAAGGACTCGACTGTGAGAACGAATGCTATATAGTTCGTTCCACCCGCCGGCCGCTTGGCGGTTCGGTTCCTTCCTGAACCAAATTTTTGTCTCAAATCTACATCTTGGATGTTTGCCAACCTGGTTGCTCCGCCCACATAGATGTACTGTACTTGAGGGCTATTGTTCGGTGAAACGAAGTATACTCCCAGACTACACATCAGAACGTGGCAAACCTTAGGCCAATTCTACAACTAACCGGGTTTTTAGGTAACCTAACCCTTTTTTGGTAACCCATTTTTTAGGTTACCTTGGTAGGTAACCGGGAAGTAACCTGAAACTAAAATCCGGTTACCGTTCAAACTAACGGTAAAAAACCACATTTTACGTTGGAAAAACAGGTAACCAGTTTTTCATTTTAGGTTACCACCCGGTTACCTACTGAGGTAACCTGAATAAGAGGTTAGCAAAAAAGGGTTAGGTTACCTAAAAACCCGGTTAGATATAGAATTCACCTAAACCTTAATCTATGACACGATCGGTAGTTTCAGCTCTGTCTTTTTCAGAAATGGCCGTAAGCAATGAATGCCCTCAGGCTTTGGCAAACAATTCAACCCTTGTTCATAGTTTATGAAGATTCGATTACTGGTGGGGAAATCTTCAACGTTCGAAGTATGAATATTGATTTTGTAGATCAAACTCACGAATATGAAACCGGCGAATTCGTGTGGGAAGAAGAACAGGAATAGTCCCGACAGTGCAGAAACGACGGCATCCAGGGAAAGGGTGGCGTAGGTCAACATTGGCTGAATAAAATTAGTAAATAATTTGATATATATAATATTGTAATGAAATATTGAAACATAAGGGCATGTACAAATTAGATGGACTGAAGGGAAAATTCACGTTAAAGTAGGACGATTGTGTGGACCAATCCCGAGACATCGGTCCTTTAAACTGCGATTGAAAAATGTATTGCAGTTTAAAGGACTGGAGCGTTGAGATTGGAGCACATAATCGTCCTTCTTCAACATGAAAAAACATTAGAAAATGGACAAAAAGCAATGAAATTTATGGGTTTGAGCAATTAGGAAAACTCACTTTGTTGTTGTATTTCTGAGTACGTATGCTAGAAGATCCCGTCCCGTTTATCCCATCCTGCGTCTCTCGCTCTGCCTCACTATTTCTCGTCTCTTACACCGCGGCGGGATGTGAGAGCAGAGAAATAGCGTATGTTTGAGGAGACGCAGGATGGGATGAAGGGGGCGGGATCTTCTAGCATACGTACTCTGATGTATTATTCACGTTAGAAAAAATCATACGCGACTGGTAGTAAACTTTATATAAATTGAATCTATATATACGTTGTATTGCAGTGCTTCGTAAAAATATCAATTTATGAGTTTTTTCTTTGACACCGTTGCAAACATGTACATGCTGTTGAAAACTATATGTAGCACATTGAATGTGAATGGGAAGATGAACGAGAAAATGTTATTATTACAGTTGAAAAGGCTGTGAAAGTGCATACATTCGATTTAGTACAAAACAGGGTTTGTTGAGAATGAGAAACTGAGGACACCAGCCCCGTTGCCAAATCAATCCAAACTACAAAATACATTATTTAATCATTGGTCGCGCAGCCTTCTAGATGAAAAACGTGATTTTGCGGTTTTTTAAATTGGCGTTGACAAAAAACAGCTTCTTCAATAGCTAGTTTGTTCATCAAAAGACAGCTTACAGATGAAAAGTGATTTAACGACACTACCATATACTAATTCAGTGAATTCGACAGAAACGCGTTTCGTGGCGTTCAGAAATCAAGTATTTGCCACCGTCTGGTCTTTTAGCTATTTTTAAATTGGACTACTTCATACAAGATGAGTTGTTTTCCTTATACAATATGTGAGATGTATAATATGCGTGCATAAAAGTGAGATATGGTCGTGTCGAGTGACCTCAAAACTTCAATTGGTCAATTAAATGTGATCCCCGTATAGTTATGTTCCCCGTATGAAAATCTTGACCATATTCCGAAAAATCAATGGAATGAATCGGGGAAACTTCTTTTAGTGGAACATTTTTCACAATATTTACTGAATGAAACAAGAATATAGTCAGCTATGCATGCTTTATGTTGGATGTTGTAGTTTTGGAACATCATCGAAAGAAAAAAACCACTTATAATGTACAAAACTGTCAGAGAAAACGTGGGGATCACATAAAACGAGAGACGCAGACATTATTAGCATGAAAAACAAACCACGTAGTAAAACAATCCTATTGAATTTTCTCAATTTCATTTTTAAACTATTTCACAGAGCAAAAATAGCTACCGTATATGGAATGGTCTCAGCAACAAGTAAACGACATGGGTGGTCACAGTATTATTGTCACTGAGACCGTTTCACTAAGTCTGATACTTTAACGATAATAGTTAATAAATTCCGGTTCACCCATCGGTAGAAACTAACAGTCATCAAACGTTTGGATGTGATTATGACTGTGCATATTAGTGAGAAAGTTGTAACCGGTTGTAGTAATTAGATGATGACGTTTTCAAAAACTTCCTAGTTGTAATAAAAGTTGATGGTTAGTGTCTACAGGGAGAGTCTGTTTGGACGATTTTCAGGATATCGCTTAAACTTCAAAAGTAGATTTAGTACGTGTATAGGTGTCAAAATGTGGTATAATAGCAGAATAGATTTGAAATATCGATTTTACCCTGTCCTATTACGAGAAAACGCCAGGTTCGAGGTCAACTGTGTAAAATGACGCAAATTTCACTGCACGAGAGATAGTCGGGACCGAAACTGGTCCAATAATTTTTACTTTCAGATTTGGTAGTCACGTACAATACATCAGAAATCAGCACGTTAGTTCACGTTGCACGTGATTAATCTAAGTACTTTTAGATAACGATTGTTGAAGAGCGTATTAAAAGCGAAACACAAACCGGGTAACAATCAAAAATTCTAAATTAGACGGTTTAGAATTTTTTTCTAAACCGTCTAGTTTAGAATCCAATGACGTTTGGCAAAAGAAACCATACACACAGCAAGAATAGATGTCAATTGTCTACAGTATGTTACCGTATTTCTTTGACAACGACTATAAAACCGCCACAACACATACTACAGGTTTGAAAAGTTCAAACCTTGCTAAGGTTATATATAACTTTTGATGAGGTAGGACCGAATCAACCATACACATAACAAAAATATTTATAAAGTAAGCTATCGAATTTTCTTCGACGACTATACCAAACTACAAAATACAAAATACATCACAAATTGTAGTCTGATTCTTTCTGACGAAAAAAGAAAGATGCAAAAAGAACGGTTAAACGTGGCCGATCGATGGGGTAACATTGTACTGAGACGACCTTGTCTCCATCTCTCTTTCTCTGAATCTCTCCCTCTCTCGCCTGCCGTGGGAGATGAGAGATAAAGATAGACGGGATATTATGCGGAGGAATCGAAGCGCGACGAGATCGCTAAATCCGAAACCGTCAGAGCGGGGTAAAACTGCTGTTAAAGGAGGAAAATGTCTGAAGTCTCTACTCCTTCACATTATAGTTGTCGCTCAAAGAAAAGCGGGGGTCTACTGTATATCTCCTTTTCGCTGTGTACGGACACGCGCTTGTGAGCTCGTGTGGTGCAGTTACGAATCTTTTGCTCGCAGGTTCGATTCCGGCAAGGAAGAAACGTCTATAAATTTGTATAAAAAAACGATGTAAAGTGAGAGACGATTAGCTTTTGAGATTGAACTGCATGGAATATAGAAAAGGAGGACAATAACTCAAGAGGGAAATGAAAAATGTAATCTCGCAATTTTCATGGGTCAAAAACATTTTGTTTTTCAGTGAAAAAAAAACTTGCAGCAAACAATTAGATGAAACGTCCTAATATGATTATCAACATTGATTCAAAAATGATAACAGAACAGAGTACACTATAAGTTTCTTGAATATTCATGTAAAGTTAGCATTCTAATAGCCTAAATTGTTTCACGTTTCCGAGTTCTGCTGTGTTTAACATGTTTCACGTGACTGTGCGATAGACTGACAGTATAGCTGATTTTTGTTTCAGATACCTTTTTAGTGTAAGCGGACTTTTCTAAAAGATTTAGCATATATTTTTTGAATCAGTCTGTCAGGATGATCATGAAAATTGTGAGATTAGATTTTTTATTTCCCTCTTGAGTTATTGTCCTCCTTTTCTATATTCCATGCAGTTCAATCTCAAAAGCTAATCGCGCGCAGCGCGAAGCGCTGTGCGAGATTTGTCTTTGGTCCGGCTAATGCGCGCTTTCGTTTTTTTAGTTTCTCCTCAAAAAGGCTGAATGTTGCAAAACAAAGTTTTTATTGATGTACTTGTTTTCTATAGCTAATTCCCTAACCGTGTTTCAAATTTGAGCGAAATCGGTTAAGTTTGAGCCAAGTTATGACCTCATGCGCTTCATCAAGAGCGCCAACTTCCGTCGTGTGTGGGTGGGTGTGTGTGTGGGTTGTGACAAGAAAATAAACCCAGTTTAAGGGTTTCCACTCAACCGATTTTGTTGAAAATTGTGGAACACATGTGATACCTACTCAAACCCTCGCGGAGCAAAAAAAATTAAAGAAAAAATTGCTTTAATCAAAGTTATAGACATTTTTCGGAACGTGTCTGCGTCTCTCCATTTAGCACGCTCTCTCACTCTCTCTGTCCGGTCGACAACTCAATTTGTATTGTAACTTAGAGTAACAATTACCGATTTGCTCGAAAATTGAAATATGATGCCATCGTGACTTTTATTTGAATATGAAGTATTCTATTCCTGACGTCCTTCAGGATTCTGGAGACCGGATGACGTCATTGTTGAAAAGTGCAAAGTTGACGTCACATATATTTTCAAATGATGGTAATATCTTAGAAAGGATCAATTGACGGTGAAACTCCATCTGAGAGTGATGTATTCTGGGATTCTGGAGACCAGATGACGTCGATTTTGAAAAGTGCAAAGTTGACGTCACATATATCTTTAAACGATGGTAATATCTTAGAAAGGGTCAATTAACGGTGAAACTCAATCTGAGAGTGATGTATTCTGGGATTCTGGAGACCAGGTGACGTCGATTTTGAAAAGTGCAAAGTTGACGTCACATATATCTTTAAACGATGGTAATATCTTAGAAAGGGTCAATTAACGGTGAAACTCAATCTGAGAGTGATGTATTCTGGGATTCTGGAGACCAGATGACGTCGATTTTGAAAAGTGCAAAGTTGACGTCACATATATCTTTAAACGATGGTAATATCTTAGAAAGGGTCAATTAACGGTGAAACTCAATCTGAGAGTGATGTATTCTGGGATTCTGGAGACCAGATGACGTCGATTTTGAAAAGTGCAAAGTTGACGTCACATATATTTTCAAATGCTGAAAATATCTTAAAAATGGTACATTAACGACGAAACTTTATCTAAATATGACTTATTCTGGGAATCAGAAGGCCAGACGACGTCAACTTTTCAAAAATTGACGTGAAATATGTTTTCGAATGCTGAAAGTTTCTTAGAAATGGTCAATTCACGATGAAACTTCATTCAAACATGACGTATTCTGGGATTCTGAAAAGCAGAGGGCAGAAAGTAAGTTTTTAGAACTGCAATGTTGACGTCATATTTTTCTCAAATGATAGTAGTACTTGGCAAGTGGTTCATTAAGAAAACAATTTTATCTGCACCGTACAGATCAAACCACATACCTACGGCATGTATACAAAAAGAGAAAAATTCATGAAAAAGTGGGGGCCCAACGACTGTGAGATTTGTCTTCTGCTGTGCGCCCCTTAGACAACTACTCTCAAATGGAGCAGCTACTGCTACAAAAACCGAAAAATACTCATGTATAACTGTTAATTACAAACATACAAAAGTCGAAAAATATTTTTTCAAACCTGTAAACTAGAATCTGTAAATAACCGAAAAATACTAATATACTCAAGTATAACTGTTATATTAGGTTACTTATTTGAACAAAATATATTTTACTGAGCACATTCATATAATTATAACTGTTTATTACAAACATACAAAAGTCGTAAAATATTTTCTCAAACCTGTAAACTAGAATCTACAAATCACAGATGTTAACTCAACGTAGTCAATTATAGAGTTCCTGGTTTTGTGCACAATGGTTGGTGTTTTTGGTCATTACTTCAATTCTAGGTGCTATAACGTTTGGCATATTATTTAACAGTTGTTCTCTCTTTCGCAGCTGTGACTTGTAGATTCTAGTTTACAGGTTTGAGAAAATATTTTACGACTTTTGTATGTTTGTAATAAACAGTTATAATTATATGAATGTGCTCAGTAAAATATATTTTGTTCAAATAAGTAACCTAATATAACAGTTATACTTGAGTATATTAGTATTTTTCGGTTATTTACAGATTCTAGTTTACAGGTTTGAAAAAATATTTTTCGACTTTTGTATGTTTGTAATTAACAGTTATACATGAGTATTTTTCGGTTTTTGTAGCAGTAGCTGCTCCATTTGAGAGTAGTTGTCTAAGGGGCGCACAGCAGAAGACAAATCTCACAGTCGTTGGGCCCCCACTTTTTCATGAATCGTCTCTCACTTTACATCGTTTTTTTATACAAATTGTCCTCATTTTCTATATTTCCGAAGGAAATAATGAATCAATAGATAGGAAATAATGAGCATCTAATCAATTATTATTAAACTTTTTTCAACGTAACAATGAATACTAAGTTGATTTGCAGAACATAAACTGCGTTAGAACGCTGGTTAGTAAGCATTCTCTCAGAAACCGTGATCAATCCTTGATTTCGGGCAGCGCACGTGTGGGGCCGTCCATTTTTTCTTCTTTCGTGATGATTTGGCTCAGTCGGCAGAGCAGCGCACTACAGTTCAGTAGGCCGAGGGTTCGAATCCTTTCACGGACAGCATTTTTGTTTTTGTTCGATTAACCTTTTTATGTAGTCAGGATCTCTACGGATTAACACAATTGCTTTTCCAATATATTTTAATCTATTCACACACGCTGGGTTGATGCTTTAAAAACAAAAACTGCGTTACGAGTTTGGTTAGTAAGCCTTCTCTCAGAAACCGTGATCAATCCTTGATTTCGGGCAGCGCACGTGTGGCGCCGTCCATTTCTTCCACTCTTCGTGGCTATTTGGCTCAGTCGGCAGAGCAGCGCACTACAGTCCAGTAGGCCGAGGGTTCGAATCCTTTCACGACCACCATCATTTTTGTTTTTGTTCGATTAACCTTTTTATGGAGTCAGGATCTCTACAGATTAACCTAATTGCTCATTCAATATACTTTAATCTACTCCAACTACCAAAAAACAAAACAACATCTCACTTCGCACACTCCGCACATCTAGAAGTGATTGTGAAAGCAGCTGAATGCAATGTTTCCAAGGCGATAAAATGGCTCATTTTTAACCGATTGGTCCAAGATTTCAGATTTACACATAACTCTGCTGTTTCTAACTATATTCCAAATTTCAGACGAATCGGTTAAATTCGTCGGTTTTGCGGCCGCCGCGCCACGCCGCGCCACGCGGCCGCCGTCGGAAGACATTTTTGCGAGACGATATTCAGCATAACTGTAGATCACTGGTCGCACATTAAATATCGAATAGCTCAATGATAAAGCCTTTCCTCCTCTATCTCTTTCCATCAAAATCTCAAAAATCCGTTCAGGAGTTTTTGAGAAAATGGCATAAAACCACTTTTGAAAGTCCGCAATGTTGTGATCAAAAACTAATCTGCGCAGCGCTTCGCGCTGCGCGCGATTGGGAACCCCCTATATCTCACAAGGTTCGTATTGGCTGGAGTGAGAAGAGAGCACGTATTTGAAGAGACGCAGGTTTGACACTGCGCACTTGGATACTAATGTGGCCAATTCTACCTACAACTTATCGGATTTTCAGGTAACCTAACCGTTTTTGGTAGCATTTTTTCAGGTTACCTTAGTAGGTAACCTGGAAGTAACCTTAAACCGAAATCCGGTTACCGTTCGAAGTAACGGTACAAACCACATTTTGCGTTAGAAAAACAGGTAACCGGTTTTTTATTTTTGCTTACCATCCGGTTACCTACTGAGGTGACCTGAAAAAAAGGTAACCAAAAAAGTTAGGTTGCCTGAATACCCGGATAGATATAGAAATCACCTATTATTGTACACAGGCTCAACTGTGAGAACTGTTGCAGTTTAAACTACCGGAATTTGGAAGGAAAATCGTATTACACCCACGTTTTTAGCGAAGAGAGCATGATTTTACGCCAAAGACATGCACCATTTGAGCTGACGTAAAAAACATTCGAGGTTGTAGAGTATCTTGCACAGGAGAGAATGCAGGGCGGAAAGTTGTCCAGTATTTTAGGTTGCAGAGGTTTTTCGAAATTTTCGGCTTTTTTCATGACCGCAAACTTTAAACTTCATTTATGAAAAAAACTTTCAATACCAAACTACAGAGTACAGAAATATCTTCATTCAATTCAATTCAAAATATACATAGGAAAGTGACGGCCATGCAAGACTCCTATCAAAATAGGGAGAGGCAAAATCCAGGATCATAGAACACACAGTTATTACAAGCAGAAAATTATTGATCGGTTCAAAACGGGAAAAAGACAAAATCTAAAGGAAAAGGCAATAAAATACAAGTTGAAGCCCATTGAAAGAGGCAATAGCTAGCGCAACCCAGGTGACGAGTAAAACTGGTTTGTTTCCACCAACGAAGGTCAAACACCTCAATCGATACTCGAGTAGTAAAATCAATAGAAATCAATCAATATTGATGGGGGTAGGTCACAATATACGGGGTATCACATGAAACTGAGGAGGTGTATTTGAGAGACAAGATACCACAGTTTGGAGAGAATGCAACTAGATGGAGATGATCAATCGATAAGCATATTTTCAACTAGGCACACGTGACAAGGCATCGTCTAGACTAGTAGATGGCATGATTTGATAGATGTATACGGTATAATGAGCGAGAGAGTATGTGTGCGAGAGAGGGAGGCGAGACAACGATACAGTTACCCGCTACACTGGCAGATACCCGCACTTTCTGTTGAAAAACACACGGACAGAGACACACGCAGGAGGAAAGAGGGATAGAAGTACAGACAAAGGGGGCGTGGCCAAACCAGAGAAGGGGCGTGGCCTAATTTATACAACGTGGGTGGTCGTCTAGGTGAGATGGAACGAGTAGATGAACTGCAGAGCCACGGAGAAACGCTCTCGGAACACTTCGTACGAAGAGTAGGCGGGCACCTGCAACCAATTACAGTATGCCACGAATTAGTTGGCCAACATACACCAGCAAGGGGTGTCTAGAAAAAGGAGCGGAATTTTCATTTCAGATATAGTTCGTTTCACCAATCGATGACTTTCTACAGTAATCTTTCGAAAATTCAAACGCATTTATCTAGTCAGCAAACAGAATCTAAGATTCACTGTTTTGTATGCTTGTAGTACCCAGAGTGGAAAACGAAATCGCAAAGTTTAAACTATGTAAAACAAACACAAAAAGTTTTATAATCTAACTGTAGAGGGCTATTGTTTGGTGAAACAGACTATAGATAAAACACCCCTCCTTTTGACTATAACTGATAATGCTCCAGCCAGATTTCGATCGACGCAAGGTCACTTTTGAGGCCACTCACTTCTAGGAAAAAGAGACGGAAAGAGACACAAAACACAACAATTCCGTGTTTCTCTTTATACAAACTATTAATTGCAATGAACCATTACACCTATTTAATACATGTGTACAAAAACCGAAACGCCACAAAAGATGTCAGTTAATAGCTACCTTGAGATAGTTGTAGCAGGTCATAGCAGATATACAACAAAGGATATACATTTTTACATCATCTCATCCTCGAAACCACAGCAATAAAGCCCCCTTAGATATTAATTCAACTAATCCATAATAAATACACTTTCAATAATACAAAGACAACTAAACATAAAGTCTTGAAACCGTACCTTGAGATAGTTGTAGCAGGTCATAGCCGATGGTAGTTCCTCGTCTCCTGACCCGTAGGCAGCCGTCTTTCGGACCACCGTCAGAGGGGGGTTCAGGGCACGGAATCCGCCTACTGGCAGGCTGAAACAAAGAGTTATATATTATTTTTTTTTATTATAGGAAATAGAAAGTGACTAAATATTCGTTGAAGTTTGATCGCGATATGCGTGAAAACAAACCGGATCAAACTACAACATTTAGAGGGGGTTCGGGGCACGGAACCCGCCCAGCGAAATGGCTGCAAATATAGTTTTCACTATGAATCATGTGAGCTTTCGTGTTTATAGATACTTTGACACACACACACACATGGTTTCGTGAATACGTATGGCGCACCCAAGTCAGAAAAAGCTGTCTAAACAAGCTAACGTTTGGCGGCACAAGCTTGTTGCATTTCTTTGCTAGTTTTTGCGAATTATACAAATTTGTCCACAACAGCACAAATGTGACCGAAAAAAATAAAAATTGAGCGTATAACGTAGCGAGGACATCGGGTGCCAAATCGAGCTGTACAAACAACCTCTCAAAAATCATAAGAATAATTACAATACAAAACTTTTCATTTCCCCCAGTTTAATCTATTTTCTCAGTGTCATACATTTGACCTACGAAAAAAGAGCTAGTTTGATTGAGCGTAAAACGTACCGCGGACTTCCGGTGACAAACTGGACGAATCGTCGCTGATCTTCATGTGAATAGGAGGACATCATCTGGACCAACCAACGGATTTGGTCCGAATCGTGCGTGTACCTGCAAGTTCACCATGAAAATTGATAAGCGAGAGAACAAACTCCCACTTGACAGAATGCAGATACAGAAAAACTTGGAAACAAAACGACCAGATATGAAAAAGGTGAAAATTAGCTCGTTTTTCTTCAAGTCTGACCATTTTCATAGGAAATTGCTCATTTATAAAGGAGGAAGAGCCTATTTTTCAAGATATACAAGCATACAACTCAAATAACTCAACTCAAGAACCAATAACCCTAAAAAGATATCTGAGATAGTGGTACCAAACACAACACAAAATATACTACCCACCCGTGATCCGGCTTGATAGCTCACATAAAGGAACCGAAGACTAGGCTACCCTAGTCTTCGGTTCCTTCATGTTCTCTACATGACATATACTACTTTTTGCAATAAATCTATGCTGTCTCTCGCTGGTGTTACTTTATATCGCACCTCTGTCGCTGCAATACTATAATACATATAAATAACTATTATAAATAAAATACTTACCCGTGATCCGGCTTGATTGCCTGTGCGATGACCGCTTCTCCCCACACCTTTTCCCCTCCGTCCGAGCAGCCGCAGAACAGCTGGTCCAGCTCTTCTGGGAGGAAGAGCGCCAGATGCGAGGGATCGACCACCTGAAAAAAAGACATGGGTTGAACAGCGTTCAGAGTACAAAACAAACTAAAACTACGTTCATAAAGAAAGGGAGCCAGGTGGGAGAGATTAGATGAAAAGAACTTCGAGTTGTGTTCAAAGTACAAACTACAACGGCATTTAGTCCCGATTCGATCAACTGCAGTAATAAGCACAACATTCTACCAAGCGTCACATTTTTCACCATTCTCCTCCAAACTTGATGACAAAACTTGAGCGCAGAACGATTTCGTTTACTGTTTTTCATGTAAGTTTACTGTTTTTAATGTAATTCGAAACAAATGATGAAATCATTGTTTACCTGACTGAATCCTCTCTTAACAGCCTCCATTTCGCGCCAGACACCTTCAGCCAAACGCCACCAGGAAACCAGCTGCAAACACAATACAATAAAGTTAGAATAATAAGTTAATACATATTAATATTGCAATCATTTGGTTCCAATTCGGAAGAAACTGGCCGTCTAAAACTTTCCACTTTTATGCTTATCATAAACATGTCTGAAACAACCCCCGTCTCTCGACATAACACTCCCACCAGCTCGAAACGCACATTAAAAACAGTATACGCATATACCAGTAAGGTCTGACTGAAAGAGGAAAAGTAGTCCATTTTCACATGTCAACACGTGAAAATTTATGATTTTTCATCAAAGGTAGACCGATTTTCTTTTTTCGGCAAAAAAGTTGTTCATTTTTCGAATTTTTCTGACTATCCAGACGACTTTACTGGTGTATGAGTAAACGACTACAGTACCCCTTTAATATTTCTAAAAACATGTAAAACAACTATCAAAATACAGTTTATCCACTACTTCGACCAACCTTGATGAACTGCTGTAGATTGTCCTTCTCCACCTGCACATTTCTGCCGTTCTTCATCAGCTCGAATGATTCGTTTCCGGGCATTGTGAAGTACTGAAAGAAAGCAAAAGTTTACAATTCGATTACAATATTTCCCGAACCGTGGATTTTTCGCCAACTTGCGGCTCTGACATACTTAAAGTACAATAAAAGCAGAGGAAATCAATGCACATAATTCGCCCCCTTTTCGGATTCAAATCTAACTAAATTATTATTAATAACAATAATAATAATAATAGATATTAAAACCAATTCCCACCTGCTCTAGATGTTCAAAGTCTTCCTCAGCCGTTTGAGTCAGATGACGCAGACTCGAATACATATCGGGGTCCAACAGCTCCAACTGAAAGGAAACACATCTCAAATGGAAAAACAAGACACTATTCTCAAATTCTCAGAATGCATACGGTAATGGCCACCCAGAAAAGTGAGAGAGCATGAAGGAAGAAGAGACCTATACTTTAGTAAAGTTGTCCGAATAGGCAGTAAAAATCGAAAAGCGGACTACTTTTTCGCCGAAAAGAAGAAAATCGGTCTGGTTTTGATGAAAAATTCTTAATTTTCACGTGGTTACATCTGAAAACGGCCTACTTTTTCCTTTTTGTAGCTTAGTCGGACCTTACTCGGGTATGAAGAGACCGCATCAAACACTCTGCGTCTCACCGACCTACACACTCTATGCTGAGGACTAGCCAGTCAGCCACGATAGTGGCTGGCCAGTTGGCATCAAATTGTGTTCGTAGTCCGTCGATTTTCGGAAAAGGAGAGAGGGGTAGAGACGGAGGACGATAGAGAGGAAGAAAAGAGAGAGAACGGAAATGAGAGAGATAGAGATAGAGAGGAAGAGAGAGAGAGAGAGAGAGAGATAGAGAGAGAGAGAGAGAGAGGAAGAGAGAGAAAGAGAGAGAGAGGGGGGTAGAGACTGAGGAAGAGAGAGAGAGAGAGAGAGCGAAAGAGAGAGAGAGAGAGAGAGAGCGAAAGAGAGAGAGAGAGAGAGAGAGAGCGAAAGAGAGAGAGAGAGAGCGAAAGAGAGAGAGAGAGAGAGAGAGAGGGGGAGAAGAGAGAGAGAGAGAGAGAGCGAGAGAGAGAGCGAAAGAGAGAGAGAGAGAGAGAGAGAGGGGAGAAGAGAGAGAGAGAGAGAGAGAGAGAGAGAGCTGATTCCCACCTGTGCGACTCCCAAATGAACCGGGTCCGCAATGAGCCAATGGAGGAACACGGGTGACAGCGGGAGATCCAACATGCGACAGTCGACCAGAGCCTGACCCATCAGACGACCCAACATCTGCAATGAAAGACATGAGTATTGATTGATTATGAACACGCAATACATACGTATTGGATTGATTGGCTGATACACGGTAAGGTGTGATTACTCTAAAAAAGAAACCCGGTACCCGGTTTTCCATCTAAATGGGTCACATGAATTTGCATCAAAAATAGGTTAATTATCTCCATATTAGCAGTAAAACTCTATCCTTCCCCTCTCTCCTACGTATTGATTGAGTTGATATATTCTGACATAAACCCTATCTCACATCTTCTACTAGCGGGAAAAGCCATACAATTCATCTTCTACTTACTAACTCTATTTTCTTCCCTCTCTATATAAACCTTTTCCCTATACTTCTCTCTACCCCCTCCGTCTTTCTCAACTCAAACCTCTCCTTCTTTCTCCTCATATCTCTCACACTCTTTCTCTATTTTCTCTCTCCGTCCGTCCATCTCTCTCTCTGTCCATCTCTCTCTCTCTGTCCCTCTCTCTCTCTCTCTGTCCCTCCCTCTCTCTCCCTCGTACCTCGAATCTCTTTGTGCGTGCCGCGTCTCTTCTCTGTGAATGGGGCGATGCAATGGGATATAGACCGTGGCCGGCCACAACGTATTCAACTGCCTCCGAACCGTCTGGAAAATAATCGATAATGAGCTCAATTTGTTCAACATAAACACATCTAGAGCAAAATTGGAACTTATGATGTAGTGTGGTAAATATGATGTGAAACCCTTTATTTACATCTTCTGTTAGTCTCTGCATTCGAAAAATGATGAAACTACGACTAAATTCACAAAAGACAAAAACACGCTTAAAAAATCATAATTTCATATTATTTTTCACTCTCCTTGGGGCCTACCACTCCCTTCTAAACAGAAAGTTGCACAGGGTACTACCTGTGTTTCTCACGTGAACCTAATGTTTTTCTCACGTGCTCTCACGTGTTTTATTCCCCACGTACCTTCCGTCTCCTCCTTCTGCGATGGTCCATGCCACATTTTGTGCATGGCGTTCTGAAGTTCGCGTGAGAGGGTCGAGTAGAATTCCAGAGTTGGCCCGAAGCCAGTTCCGGCCTCGCCCTCGAAGCTCACCTCCAACATGGCACTGAAATGCAACACATCAAACTACATACTGCACTGTTCATGTTCACACGTTGAACTCTACACAAACTACATCGCAACTTCGCAACTGCTCGTAAACGGGGATCGTAAACGCATCGAAGGGGCAAAAAATGTTTCATAGGCTGATTTTTGCAACTTTTATCACATATTACCTTTTGAGGTAAGTTCCAATTTGACGATGTGGTCAGCCCTGCCCAATTACAATCTTCCTACCAAAATATCCCCCAACCTACCGTGACGTAGCATTGGCGGCCAGTGCCGACTCGGCGGTCCTCAGCAGTTCTTCCCTTCGGACGACAATCTTCCGTCGCTCCAGTCGCGGCGTCAGACGACCAGCCTCTCCCTCGCCTGGCAACAGACACAAGTTGATTCAGAATCAGCGAATAGTTACCACACGTGAGCGAGTGTGCACCATTTTGATCACCAACAGTGAGTTCTCGGGCAAACTACGTCATTTTAAGTTTGGAACTGGAACTTATATAGTCCGTTCCACCATTCGATGTCCTTCTACAGTAATCCGTCAAATATTGAGAATGGTTTTTCTAATGAATAGTTCATTATTTTGGTTTCAAACTTGCAGAGTTAGTAGTAGTAAACGTGCAGAAAACACTACCAGAATTTAGAAAGAATCCAAAAATTCTAATATACCAAACGTTGACATGGGAGTTTGAGTAGATTACTGTAGAGGGTTATAAGTGGGTGGAACAAACTATATATGACTAGGAAAACCAAATGCATAGCCCAAACACTCCGGAAAGACGGCTTCAAGTTACAAAAAAACGAAATAAAACTTCAATTGCACACACATTTCTTTTCATATTCTACTATTGAAGTCACACTTGATTTCATAAATACTCTATGTTCTATTCTATATATATATATATATATATATATATATATATATATATATATATATATATATATATATATATATATATATATATATATATATATATATATATATATATATATATATAAACTCCCGCTCACCCTGAACTCCTTCCGTCTGCGAAACCAAATGCATGAGGGCTCGATCTCTGCCGAACGAAGTGCAATACAACATAGAACGACGGAGTGCGAATGGAAAGAGGAACGGACTGAAAGAGAGCGATAATAACATTATACTATAATAATACTATTGTTATTATAAAGAGAACAATGAGCAAAAAACTAGTTTCCGAAGGCAAACTATTTACGCTTACCAAATATCGGTACTATAGTAACTTTTGGACTATGTGTTTTAATTGTTGGCGGGTATACTATTGCTCTATTGAGACATTCGATTGTTCAGTGATGATGTAAAGGCAGACTCACAAACGCTACAGAAAAAAACGAAATCCGAGATATATCCTCATTTCATTACCACAACCTAAACCGCATCCTCACTTTGTACTCTTAACTTTTCAAACATATAATTATCACGCTATTTCAACCTCCGATTCCGTAACTAACTTCCTAACAACCAGAAGTCAACGTAAAGAAGGACGATTACGTGGTCCAATCCCAAAGCTTCAGTCCTTTAAACTGCATGACATTTTTCAATTGCAGTTTAAAGGACTGTTGACACGGGATTGGTTTCCATCATCGTCCTGCTTTAACGTTGAAACACTGGCAAAAACGGAAACTAGGAACGCAAAACGTACACGGCGTTGACGAGATCTACCGTCCAGGATGGAATCTGCTGGGTGGCCACCGAAATGAAATCGGATAGTTGACGTTGCAGCTTGGCGCCCAACTTACAACAGTGGAAGCTGCTGGAAATAGAGTCCATTTTAATGATTTTCTTCTAACAAAACTTTTTCTAGACTTGCCGAACTGCTGGTTTGCAACGCAATATCAGCGACACAAATAACGTAGATGACTGAGCAAAACGTTGATGAAAATATCGATTTTCCGAGAACGTACCTTGCAGGCAGAATAGCCGTGTAGGAGGTGGGAAGCGCTGTCTCTTCATCGAACAAACCATGCCAATATCTGAAATATCCAAATCAGAAACTCGAAAACTTTTGAACTCGATTATCGAATGGAATAGCTTATTCACGATTGAACACGTGTCTTTTCCTATTATAGATTAGATGGGACCCTCCAATTGGGAAATGGGGAGTAAAATGAGTTTTAGTGACGGTACTACCGAGACTCCTACAGTACATTGTACATATTACAACTCAAACTACAACTAACCTATTCAGCCCATGAAGGGCTCTCAACAAGAGGAGTGAGGGCACACACGCATCTTCAACCGGCCGCGGCAACGACTCATCCAAAAAGGACCAGAGGGGCGAGGCGGTTATCTCCACCACACCATCTGGAACACATTATTATGTTTTTTTATTTTGCTTCATTATTATTGTTCATGTTTACAATCATTGGTTCAAAAGAGAGCCAACTGTTTTGCAACTGAACAAAATTGGGTATAGAATAACATGCTTTCGTTCAAAGTTCCTGCGCCATTCAGGCAAGGTAGCCAAAACATGGTGAAAGTTGACACATGTAGGAATCTTCCTTTTATGAATCTGAGAGAATAAAAATAGATACCAACCATTCCAGAGTCGCTCGTTGACCTTGTGCTTCTTCTCTCTGGCCGGCGCCGCGGTTGGGGTCGAAGTGCTGGTTCCAGTGGCGGCAGAACCCTCGGGAGCCAGTCGGTAGTACAGGGTATGCGTGTTCATCCAAAGAGTATTTCCCATGGAAACGCTGCAAAAGTTGTATCAATAAAATATATCTTAGGTTCTAGCGTATCCCACATGTTCAAATCCAAATGTTGAGATGTAGAGCGAGAGGCAAATATAAACTGTTGCGGGCGCAAAAAAACAGCTATACTCGCAATTTTCGATGAAGGAGGTGAAATGTTCCTGTTAAATAGCCACGTTTCTAGGATTTCGTTCAAAATATGTATTTTTACAAAGCTTTCCGGCTATTTCCCACAATTACGTATTTAGAAGAGGATATCACTGACCTATGCTCATTGTTGTATATCTGGGGCGAATACTGCCACAATGCCTGAGGTACCTACACCTCAAACTCCCCAAGTAACCATTTAGAGTAGCTACCTTTTCCAGATTTCTTCAAGAATGATCTCTTTACCCAACATTTCTACCTATTCACCCCCGAATTCAACCAACTAACCTATCCTCATTGTTGTATATCTGGGGCGAGTACTGCCTGAGGGCCTGCAGTACACTCATCTGACTGGGAAGCGGAGTATCGCCGAGAATCAACTCGATCCGCCCCTCCTCTCCCCCGTGGGAACTACCCACGATTGCGTCCTGCAAAACGAGGAGAATTCACGGAGAAAACATAATACAGTATGTTTAAATGGAAATCCACGATTGTCCAGCTTGGACTCAATTCTCCGAAATCCGCAAAGAAAACGTATGGTGAACTTGGCAGCAGTTTGTTGAGCCGCCAGCGCGTCTGGGTATCTTTGATCTATACACTCTTTCATCTGCTGGACGCATTTCTCAATCGAATCAGCCGTTCGATGTCTTTGTTAAGGAAGTGGACACAAACCGCAAGTGAAGTTGAGAGCGAGAAAAACATCGGAGAAACGGGCTACCTTTCTACGAAAACGAGTAAAGGTTGTCAATCACCAAAAAACTTAAACGGTTTGTATTCTTAAAGAAGGACGATTATGTGGTCCAATCGCAACGCTTCAGTCCTTTAAACTGCAATACATCTTTCAATTGCAGTTTAAAGGACCGTTCACACGGGATTGGTCCACATCATCGTCCTACTTTAAATAACACAAAACCGCCATCTGCACTCAGTCGCAGAGGTTGTTTGAGTTTTCCCAGAAAACAAACTGTATGTATAGTCTGTTTCACGCACTTGTAACCCTCTACAGTAATCTGCGCAAACTTCCAGGTTCTCTTTAGGTAGTTTGATGTTTTTAGAATGACTTAAAACTTCGCTATTGTGTTTTCTACCTTCACTCCTACAAACACTGAAAGTTTGAAATCAAAATAATAATTTATTCATTAGAAAAAGCCTCCTCAATATTTTACAGATTACTGTAGAAGGACATTGATTGGTGAAACGAACTATACCTCATCTCCCCCAAAGATACTAGATACCTCATCATCGCTGATCTCATCTCCACTCGACTCCTCCCCGTTGACACGAACTCTGCCGATTCCCTTGTCCACCAAATATCGTTCGATGGCCGAGATGGAGGTGAACGGGTCCACCTGCAAACAATTGACAAATAGTATTAACAATGTTACATAATATATGTAACCTTCGAACAGAAAAATTACAGATCCCCATATTTCCTAGTAATATATGTGCATTTACACCAGTAAAGTTGTCCGAATAGTCAGAAAATTTGAAAAACGGACTACTTTTTAGAAAATCGGTCTACTTTTGATGGAAAAATCATAAATCTTCACGTGTTCACATTTGAAACGGACTACTTTTTGTCGCTTAGTCGGACCTTACTGGTGTGTGTATAAGTGAAAATTAATTTCAATAATGTAATTTGTAACATAATAAGCAACATTCGCCCTTCGAACAGAAACTTGTCGATATAGACGAGATGTGGGATAGGTTGTGAACTTTGCTGACCGAACACCTACTTCATAAATTCTCACTTTTTCGTTCTAATCTTGGACATATGACCAGATTGCAGTAACTTATGTACAGTTATTTTTCTACTTCTACAATCGTGGGAGATGTTCTTGCTTCCACACACTGTCTCACTATGTTCAAAAACATCTTAACGTGATCGAACAAAAATGAAAAATCAATATCTCTCGTCCCACCTTGATGGTGCTTCCTCCATGACGATGATAATCCTTCAACTCACGACAATTTGGGTGGCGACGGAGACAACACTGAAAGAGAGCAGAAACTAATAGAGGAGAGAGAGAGAGAGAGAGAGAGAGAGAGAGAGAGAGAGAGAGAGAGAGAGTGAAGATAGAGAGAGTGAGAGAGTTATTGTCCAAGTTTTGATTAGTTTGAAACTTGTGAAATGGACTTGTTATAGGCTCATGCGTACATCTGTCTTCCACCATACTCGAGTAAAGTGTGAGTGTTCTACTAATAATATCCTTTGGCGACAAAAAACCTGCCCGTTTTTCGAATTGATAAAGCCATGCACCCACCTTAATCTGATGACTCTGGAAGAAGCGAAGCGCCTGGGCACCACGCAGGCATCCACTGCTGCCAGTCGCAATGCCACCCATATCATTCACCTGGAAACGGATGCTTTTCTTTCCAATACCAACACCTAGTCTAATTGATTCAATTTCCTATAAAATGGGGTCTATGCATAATCGGAAAGAAATGACCTGTCTAAAGTTAGCCTACTATCATTGCAACTAGATTCCGGATAATTGGCAGCCAAAACCAGGTCATTGGAAGACTCAAAACATTGGTGCCGATTCCGTGTGATTAGCCAGCGAGCGAGAGTGCATGGAAGCCAATGAGACGGCACCCACCTTGACTTGGAACTGTTCCAACTGAGCCGCGGAGGCGATAGTCTTCGACACGAGAGCCTCAAACACAGCGAAACAACCGTCGCTTCCGGAGGGACGCAGATTGTCGGCCTGCAAAACAAAGACTGTGTCAACAGTTCTTATCTTCTCATCTTATGACGAACCCTTGCGATGCTAACAGTAGAGCTTCATTCCGCTATCGGGTTGTATGCAGTTTTTTGTTGCACGGCTCTTTTTTGTACTCATTCGACGTGTAAACCTTTTCTTCTACTTCTTTGAATCATATTTCATATGGTTGCATAAATACGCTTATTAGTATGATAAACTAACGGTCAGATGCATGAAGACCGCCACAAATCTTTTCAGTCGCAGTTTCCTTGGAGGCTCAAGTTCGGGATCCTCCGAGACGAGATAGTGATGGAGGGCAGAAATAACCCCGGAATGAGTCATCTCGAAGGCACTCACAGAATCCTGGAAATCAATCAATAATCGGTAATCAATCAATAATTCTCAGTTCTGTCATCTGAATTATCACTGCTCCCTGGAACCAGCTCCATTGCATTGCTACCTACCCGAACTCCAATTTGGCAAGAGTTAACAAAGTCATGACCCAACCCAGGCAGAATTTGCACACTTTTTAATGCAAAATCAGCAAGGTTGACGCTCAAATGACATACAAAGTCATATATTTTCAGGTTACAAACCTTCTTGAGAATATCGTGCAACTGATTCAATGGCGTGATGCCGACATCCTCTCCCTTGATATTCAATTGTTCGGCGACCCAGGAGAGACAGTCGATCACGTTGCCACCGGCACCAGAATCCGACAGATACGTCTTCAGAAGCAGTTCGGCTAAAAGTTTTATTGTTATCTGGTTGCAAGTCTTACTGAGTTTCATATTTCAATTTACAGACACTTTTACAGGAGAAATACTTTGTCTCAGTAATTTACTATTCCCCCGGTTTAACTTGGATCGGTGTCCATCATTTTGTGTGTGACTAATCTACGGAAAGAAAGCGGTCGTAAAGAAAGCCGTTGTTCAATTTATATACGTGAAAACTCATTATTTCGTGTGAAAAACCGGCCAATTTTTGGGTATAAACAAAAAGAAGCCGGTTTTGCTTACTTTTATGACTATTTCAACAATTGTACTGGTATTTGAGAGTACTACCAACCTTCCTTCTTGATCCAGTTCCTCAGTTTCTCCTTCGTACTATTGCTGAGTGCAGATGTACCCGGGAGACCCGAACCCCCAGGAGAGAAGGCGATTCTTCCACTACGACCAATCGAATGGGCAGATGATGACGGCGATGAGCCGGCTACTGGAAACAAATGGTTAAAAGGCGGCTTCAAAACAATAAAAACGACATGCGAAATTGACATTTGAGCCCACATACCAGTCCGGTGTGGCTATTCTTCGGGAAAAAAGCCAATTTTCGATTGTAAAACAAGGGAAACTATAACATTTTCGGCCAAAAATAGCCGTTTCCCCCGATTTTCCCCAAAAATTGAATTTTCAGGTAATATAGCCCATATTATGTCCATTCCTCACCACACTCACCCATCTGCGCAATGAAGCTGCCCATACTGTGATACTGCTGTTGTTGTGCTGCCCCACCGGAGGGCGGGGTGCCGGGGGCCGAGGGACTGCTAGACGCAGACGACGAGGCGGACGGCCGGAGACCACCCATACCGGGAATTCGGAGGGCATTCAGAATGCCGGACGACTTGCGACGGGACTCCTTCTCCTTCTTTGTGGCCGGACTTCTGGAACCGGGGCAGTATTCAAGAAAAGGATGAAAATCTAGGTGAGAGTTAGTATATTTTCTTCTTGTTCTGTCTTCCAATATGACTTTCTGATCAATAACAATCACACCATCCCAATGTTCGTTAGTAGCCTTTCCGAGAGAAAGAATAGGTGAAAAAAATCATGATAATAGGATCTCTGGAATTTCTGAAAAGTATGCATGAAGCACACTAAACTCTGCAAAAAGTACTCAACATTATTCGAACTCGAACGTCTTCCACAATAAACCCAAATATATCGATTATCACCCGACTAACCCATCGGGACTGGCCCTCTTCCTATGTCTATTCGAAGTGGTGGCGACGGAAATGAGCGGAGCCTCCTTCTCTCCCGATGACGTAGTATGTGATGACGTCACAGCTGTTGATGACGTGGTCTTCTCCTTCTTTCCCCGGGTTGATCTACCACCTTCTTCCGTGTTCGCCGTGCGGTTTCTATGCGAGCGAGTGACACGCGAAGTGGACGGCTCACCCTAAAGGTTAAAGGTCAAACATGATAACTGCAAAGTATGATCAATTTGATTTTCTCGTCCCTTTTCTCAACATTTCTGGCCCGTTTCTCGAATCTCGACTCAAACCCGAGAACCAACCCACCCATAAAACAGTGAGGTGTAACTATTCTAAAAAACAAAAATAAGCCCTTGTTCGATCAAAGAATAGCAAAAAATCGCAAATTCGCGAAAAAAAATAACTTAACTATATTTCCTGTGAAACACAGCGGGACTATTCCAACAACCGTACTGAAGTATGTTCGTGACTGAGCTTACAGTGTATTATACCCTTTCCTGCATTGTTTGTAGTTTGATGCCGTCGAGATCAAACTACAACAAAGACCGCTAGTCTACCTGCATGGCGGGACTTCCAGCACAGCTAACGGGCGCCGATTTGCTCTCCAATCGAACGGCGGCCAACTTCTGAAGTTCGTGCGCGACGCCCTCCTTCTTGAACAGCGGAGCGTAGACGTCGGACAGTTTCTGAAACACAAGATTGAGTCAAATTCTTCATCTTATCGGATTTTCTGGTAACCTAACCGGGTTTTTGGCGAACCTTTTCAGAAAGTATCCTAAAACCAAGATTTGGTTACCGAAAAAACTGGTTAGAAATTAGTTTCACGATTCGAAAAATATGCTGTGCCAGACAACCTCCAGCAGCAGATGTACAATCGGTAATTTGACGAGAAAAACAGTAACTTTCGCAATTCATTCTTTTTCCTTGCTCCGCGGACGTACGTCTTACAATTCGAGATGTGCCCGTACAAACTACAACCCAAAGACCAAACTACAACTACCCACCTCCAACAACAGATGTACAATCTGCAGTGCCGCAACGACAATCGATAGGTCCTTGCTCCGCGGACTGGCCAACGCGCTGGCAATATGCCCAGAGAGGGGAAGATCCGAGAGAACGGCTCGCAGCACAGACGCAGACATCGGACACACCATGCGCAGCATCACACGCAGACACTCGAAACGCAGGGCAGGACCCGACTGAAATAGAAAGTCAATAATTTAATGAGATAAATTAACTGAATATATATAAGGATATTAAAGAAGGACGATTACGTGGTCCAATCGCAACACTTCAGTCCTTTAAACCGCAATATATTTTTCAATTGCAGTTTAAAGGACCGTTGACACGGGATTGGTCCACATAATCGTCCTTCTTTAAACACCATATTTGAAAAATAGATGGGATAAGAGTGTTAGACGGTACACGGAGACACTCGAAACGGAGTGCGGGACCCGACTGAAAGAATGTGGTAGAGTAAGATGAAATGAGAACAGTGGTAAACTGAAAGCTGATGAGATGAGAATATTGGAAACCAAAAGCTGGAGTGCGACTACTTTTGTGCTCCAAAAAAGCAATCGCAGCTACCAATTACCAACTCAGGCTAACTATTTCTATTTTATTTAACGGTTTGCACTCGCCAAAAGAGCCACGGAAGGCAAATTCGTTAGACCAAACCATAGGTAAAAAGAGGTCCAACCGAGCTCTCCAAAAGTGAAGGTAGGCAGACCGCTCTTGTTGCAAAAGTGAGGGGGTTGCATCCGATGGATGCTACATGCTACCCCCCCCCCCCCCCATTGCGCAGCGAAAGTGAAGGAGGTCATTTGGTAACTCTTGTCTAGAAGTGAAGGTAATACCATCTCATGATGGCATCTTTTTACCTATGGACCAAACGTGACCGAAAATCTCACCGAGCTTCCATCAATAGCAACCAATACGGGGAACAGGGTGGAGACGACCTTCTCCACGAGATCCGGTTCCGACTGCAGAAGAGCCAGACGACCGTCCTCCTCGCCAACGTGACCTGTAATACGAAATAAAGAGTTTTGTAAGGAACTTGGACTTAAACTAGTGAAATACGTGGAAAGTTGGAATGTGACCTGGAATGCAAGACTGATTGTTTTGTAACAAAACACATTGGAAAACAAATACTTGGCGTCAAATATTACGACTGTTCTACGGAAAATAACCAAGGAACTAAAAAACCGATGTTCGTACATAATTTTCGAGTTTGTCTAGCCATTTGACCTATTTTTATGCCCGACTGTGTATTACTTGTTAGTCTCCCTGCTGTGGCCGTATCCACCAATAATTTTTCCTCTCCCGGGAGCCCAAAAACGCTCCCGGGAGAGGAAAAATTATTGGTGGATACGGCCACAGCAGGGATGCGTACCTTTCCCAGCCCACTGGGTCTTCACTTCAGACCCCAAAACAAGGGGGAAACAGGTAACCCATAGTTCATTCTCAGCTAACTCTCCCAGAAAACCACCCAAACCCGATAAAACGCGCCATAAATATTTGACCTACCTTTGCCCAGCCCACTGGGTCTTCGCTGCAACTGCCGTTCCGTGCCGGTTGTCATATTCCGCTGTGTCATCTTGGTCACATCCATCCGGTAATAGTGCGCACCGATTGCCATTTCATGTAGAGTCTGACCGCTGGCCTGAAGAGAAAAAGTTAGGGAATGTTAGGGCATATACAAGAAGTAAATTTAGGGCATATACAAGAAGTAAATTGAATAGTCACGTGAAACTAGTATTCTAATGAGAAAGCGTGCACTTTGTCATTGCACGTTTCTGAGTTCTGCTGTGTTCAACATGTTTCACGTGACTGTGCAATTGACTATCAGTATAGTATAGAATGATCAAATCCTAGTTGTAGTTTGATGTTGAAACACGCCATAACGTACGAATTTGGACCGAAAAACGACAGGAGCAAACTACAAACGCTGCACCAATTACCATCTCATATGGAGCCTGACCACTGGACTGAAAGCACACTTTTTAATGGATTTTTTCTATAAAACAACTTCTCAATCGTCAGCGTCAGGTGACTAGCTTTGATACAAATCCCTCTCCACTCAAAAGAGATGACAAAATCTAGTGTTTCTGAACCAGAAAACGAAGAGCCTCTTTAGGTGTCGGGTTTACTTTCCTTTCCCCTAATTTCTTACTTTAAATAAATAACACTAATCACCTTAGCCATCTCGAGCACCCTCGCATCGTGACTCCTAAACGGCTGCCATTGCTGGTCATCATCCTGCCAGTACCAGTAGCTGTCGGGAGCCGTGGAGGATTGTTTCGAGAAAGTGGCGTCAATCTCGAAGATACCAGTCGAAGGAAGGCGGGGGAATAGCTCACTGCAAGCAAGGAATAATTACAACCCACATTTGTGAAATCCATAATTTTGCATCAAAAATAAGCCAGTTTTCCCGATTTTGGCAAAAAAAGCCCGATTTTTTAAATTTCGGACAACTTATGGCTAAGAATGCAACAGAAGATCGGGAGAAATTCATCGCACGTCAAGACCTGACTAAATGAACTGAGAACTAACCCGACTAGATAGACCATGTCCTGTAGTTGATTCGGGGGTCTTTCCATGATGTCCACCACTTCCCCGTCGTAGCTTCCGGTGAACAACGAACGAAGAGTAGTCTGGAAACCAAATGGTCAAGAATAAACTAGTGAAGTGTGACTCTTTTTTTAATTTGGAAGCGTGAAAATTCGTGATTTCAGGTCAAAAGGAGTAAAATCTGAAATTGCGTTGCGTGATTCCGTTATTCAATACTTTCATCGATAGATCATTTTTGGGTAGCAAGAACTGTCACCAATACGCAATACTTCTCAGAAAAGCGTCAATTTTCTGTGCTTTTCATTACAAAAGCGAGAGAGCATGTTCAATGATACAGACAGTCTGCGTCTCTCTGACCTGCACACTCTCTTATCGATACTTATTCCTCACCTGATAGTCCATATGAGTCAATGCCGCCGCCAGATCGGGACACTTGCTGGCCAGTGTTCGCAGCATTCGAATAACCGATGAGAAGGTGGTGGAGCTCAGCTGCGATGGTTGGGCAACTAGGTGCTGTTGGATCAGACTCAAGAGACTGAAAAGAGAATTATTGATTAAAAAAATCATGAAATGCTTTCTGTATCGATTAATATCGAGATAATAATGAAAATTGGCTGGTTGATATATCTTCTATCCATCAAACATTACGTTTTCAATACTCTAATCCAAACGCGCTCACACAACTCATGAAACAAATTCAATTCCAAGAAAACTAATCTAGATCCCATTGTCAACCCCTCCAGCTAAATACGCATTGAAAAAATCGATAATGCAACATACCGATAGTTGGTGCCAGATATCTCCCTCAGCTTATCCGGGTGGTTTCGTAGATTCTCCACCAGACGAGCGAACAATTGACACACACTCTCCAGACAGCGTTTATCCTCTGAACAAAAGTAATTAGGATTTATCTCATTTTTCCCGTATTCACTCATCAGTAAAGTGCTACTATTCTACCAAAGCCGTTTTTAAACTCTCAAATGCGTGCAAATTCATGATTTCTCATGAGAAATAGTCAAATTTCCATGATTTTGGTGAAAAACAGTCCCCTTTTCGACTTCTAAAGACCCTCGAACAACACTGAGGTGTGTTCTACAGTATAAACTAACCAACTAGCAGCCTCTCCGTCAGATCAGAGAGCGAGTCCCTTACAAGAGGGAAATCCGAAGAGCTCAGATACATTGCACAATTGGAGGCGATAGAGAACGCGAGACGCTGAGAGGCCAGAGAAAAGAAGTCCACGTGCGAAATACACGCAGCGATGCCACCCTGCAACAGAAGGTGTGAACGTCTTGATTTGTAAACCTAACCAATTTCATTTGTAAACGTAACCGAATGTGTCAAGGTTTCGATATACATAACCTTGAACCGAAAAATGGAAATGGCACCCCGCAAACGAATGCGTCAAGGTTTCGAATTGTATGAACTATTACTGATACACTAAAATGAACTTTCTAAAAAACCAAATACCCTCCGCGAAGATCTTTTAATTCGATGAAATTGGGGCATTTTGTCCACTCGAGTCTAGCAAGATACGTCAATTTCATTTGATGTCGAATTGTGAGCGATTTTCGCGGATCGCAAGCGAATGAATTGAGATAATACCGCCTTTGGCTGGCCGTATTCACCTATATGTTATTATATGTGGGATAATTCTGGTTAGGGGTATCAAGAGTTAATGATCTGTTCCGCGAAAAACTACGAAAAGGTTTGGGTTCCTCCTCAATTCAGTGGCGCCACAATGACAAAACTGGATAATTTGTTAAACAGTTATAGGTCCCCTCTCGCCCAGTGTGGTAAAAAGTTAAGGGTCCCCCGGTCAGCGGACCATAGCATCCCATCTCTGTATGTTATCTCTCCCGAGAGCTCGAATCTGGTTGAGATTCCGTTCCCGGGAGAGAAAAATCACTGGTGAATACGGGTATTGATGAGATTAAAAAATAAAATGGCCACCAACCGCGGCGAGAATAGTCTTCGAGTTCCGCTTGGACAGTTCTTCCAGGGCGGTCAACGCCTGTTCAGCCACATCAACACATTCGATACGTTTTAACTGAAATGATACACAAATATAAAAATAATTTGTAAACAAAGAGAACCTTAGAATACATTTTAAGCAGCAACGTGATAAACAACGACACTACGAAACGCGGAAATGAGAACCGAGAATAAGAACTTATGTTCCACTACGCACTGAGATATAATGAAGATGGTGAACGTTGACCGATTGGAGAACCGACTGCACACAATGTGTGAACTGCTTGTGTTCAAATGCATCCTGTCGCTATCTTCCAGTGCGTAAACAACAGGTAAATTTCATATCTAACCGCGTAACCTTTGGTAACCCTATTTTCCGGTTACCCGGTTAAGTAAAAAAAAATATGCACCACAAGCCATGCAGAATTATATCATCTCAACAACTCAAGAGATAGCTAACCTTCTCCAGTAGATACGGACAGTAGATACGGACTATGACAGATGACAAAAACAACTTTTGAGCAGACAGGGGTGACCACGGGTTGCTTTCCGTATTTTAAACGCGTTTAAAAGGCGAAATACAACAGAAAAGCAAAAACAAACGCGTTTCAACAATCAAATACGTGAAAAATCATGAGTTTGTATCAGAAAAACGCAAATTTTCATCAAATTGTTGAAGAATGGAGCCCATTTCATAAGATATTCTGGCTATTCGAACAACTTTACTTGAACATGTGTCTCACCTTCTCCAGTAGATACGGAACTGCTTCGACCACAATTGGCTGGGCTCGCGGAACGGCTTCCAGAAGATTTCGCAGGCAGCGAGTGGCTGTCAACATCTGCAAGCATAGATGCGATACCTCGGTTATCTGACCGGGGGAACCTTAACTTTTTCTTCAATCTGGTTGGGGGGACTTGTAACTATTTCAACATTTCTGGGTTTTCTGGATAACTACCTAGGGGTGACCTTTAACTTTTCGCCTTTTCGTTGGAGGGGATGTCTAACTTTGCCAATCTTCGAACCGACACTATCCCATCTATGTCTGCAAGCAAATGTTCATGAAAAGAGCTATTACCATGACGAGATTTCAGTCAAAATCCCTGACTTTTCAACCGGCAATACCTAACCCATTGGGTTACGTAAGTCTGCGTTTTTACCTCAAAAACAGCCAAATTTTCCCAATTTTCACCAAAAAAAGCCCGTTTCTTGAATAACTTTTGACCTACCAGCTCAAAGTTGTGTTCCTTGTGCAACAGCTGAATGAGTGCCTGTGTAATGTCCCTGATCGGTAGATGACTCGGGAGACTGTCCTCATTTGCCATTAGAAGCCATTCGGCTAACTCTCCCGCGGCTTCGGCCTGGCGAAGTTCGTTGGCGGAACGGAGACCGTCCATGATGCCAGAGACACGGGAATCTGGAATTAATCAATATCAATACCTATCTAAAGAGTAGACTTGTTTTTTGGATATTTTTTATGGAAAATATTTTTTCGCTCAAAAAGGGCTTTGAAATAGTCAGACCGCGTTGGTACATTATACCGAGCAGATTCAAAAAGCAGGTATACAACTCTGGAAGAATCACTTCAGCTCTATTTGCTGCTGGTTTCCCCAGAAAATAGGGTAAGCTGTTTCCCTCACTGTCCTTTGAATGTAATCAAAGAACTTCCTCAAACCCTTCAATCTCTAGTTGACCCTTTTTCCGGAACCCACAAACCCAAACTCAGTTTCCGGCTCACCGCTCGTTCTACATATACACCCGGCATGACCCGCAATCATTGAAGGTCGTGTACCCACAGTATTACAATCGACCACAGTTATGCAACCGGCAATCAATATGCAATATCAATGCCGAGACCAGTAGCAAACCAGATTGTACAAATTATCTACAAATCCAATCTAAAAACCCTTCTTCTTGAACGAAAATACACCACTTTTCTTAGTCGTAAGAAAACAGCGCTCTCCTTACCGAAATTTAAAGCCGATACACTGTTTTCCACCAATAAGTCGATAGCAAAAATAGTGTTCCGATACACAAACACGAAAATAAATGATTTTGCATCAGAGAGTGGGCAATTTTCTGTCATTTTCTGGCCTACTTTACGGGATTGTGGCCCAAAATCTGTATACATCAATATGTGCTGCCCACAGCCTATTGCATTACAGACAGACAGGCGCATAGTACCATTCCAGCCACTTCTTCCAAATAGGATATAAACTGGGCAACAGCTGGCAAATGAGAGACGAAATACGAGGGACGAGTCGGTGTAATTCAAGGCCCACTGACCCGTCATTAGTAGCTGTTATTAATATAAAGACGGGCGGTACATATGCGTTGTGTATTAGTAACCAATATACCGTGATACGTATGTACGTGATATCAAGTTATACCGTGAAATTATAAATTTCACTGGATAATGAACCTACTCACTGCTTTTCCAACGCTTACCCAATAACAAAGCACTTAAAAACTCATTGTGAATGCCAATCAACAGATAGATTATATAAACAAGCGCACCACAGCAAATAACTAGTTAAATTGCAACCAATGGTACGCGAACACCGCTCAAATAATCTTAATCCTCTGATAATAGCTTGATAGACCAACCCTACAATACAAGATACAACAAAATTTTCCAGTCATTCCTATTTTCGCTCCCAATTTCCCAGACACAAGTGAAGTTCTCCCAATAGTCTTATTTTTTATGCGAAACGAATTTGGACATATTTACATCTAAAAACAGCATTCTATTTGTATAATAGTCACACTTTACTGGTGCATGCCCATGTTTTCCCTTATTCGGTCACAAGTCACTCATCCCCCCCCCATTACTCAATGTCCGGAACGGAAAGCACGTGGGCAAGTCTTCTAACATGTGATCTCTTTCCAACTGTTTTTCAATCAGAATACGTGAGCATCTATAGTGACAGGTCATACGATCTCTCTCTCTCTCTATTCTGCCCCCCCCCCCCCCCTCACTACCCGTCCAGATAGATACCCAATTCCCATCCATACATCACATGACGAAACAGTGCAACAAAGAGCGCGGGGCCCAGCAGCAACATCTCTAGCGTACAGCACAACACAAACAACTTGGTAACTAGTAGTCAAAGACCACGTTTTCTATTGTAAGACGTTAATGTTTGATTCGTTAGGAACCATTCTTCTGGGTTTTGAGGCTTCTAAATAGAGTTAACCACAACGAAGAAGAAAAACACATTTTCATACCTAAATTTATATTCCCGAGCTCCCTCAAAGCCCGTAACCTACCCATTTTGTATCGAAATTCGTAACAATCCGTAATGTTCCGTATGGAATCAGCGTCCCAAGCGGTCAGATGTCCATCCTTCTGGTTCGAAGTCGCATCTTCAACGTCCATTGCTTCTTCTTCATCATCTTTTTCTCTGACCTCCATTTTCGATACCCGTTTTGTAGATGAAAACCCGTGTTTTCTAGATAAAACACGCCAAAGAGACGACAAAATGGCAGCAGTGAAATATCCTTGTTTAGTCCTTTAAAGAAGACTAGTAGAGGGAGAGAAGCTAGCGTATTCTAGTGATCCTCGACTGAATAGTGATCGGAAGTCAGGGCATACTTGACCAGATAGGATAGTAGTAGGAACAGAGAGAAGCGATTGGCCACTACGATAGCGGGGCATCAGCTGACTCGGGTCAGAGGCAGAGAAGCCAGAGTCCGATAGAGGGGGGCAGGGACGGAGGGCAGGTTATGTGTGCGAAATACGACTGGTCCTCTTCGGGCACATAATTGTTCCTGTGTGTGTAAATGTCACATCGACTAACCCAGACATCACGCACCACCGCTTCATAGATAGACGGGAAGGAACCAATTAGGTACCTGTCTTAGGGGGATAATCATATACCGGAAAAGTCTTATTATTCGACCAAAAGTAGGCCGTTTTTAGCTTTAAACACGTGGAACCTAACGATTTTGTATCAAAAATGCAGAAGTTTCAACGTTTCCGGCAAAAAGGTAGGTCGTTTCTCTATTTTTCTGACTATTCGGACAACTTTACCGGGGTATGGGGATAATGACGGTAAAAGCCTACTCACCTAACACCTACGTAACCAAATCCGCAGGACCAAAAACAGGAGAGAATGAGGTCTTAGGAAGATGATTACTCGAAGAGCAACAGATACCGGCGAATTCTTCATTTAGCCCGGTATTTCGTTAACCCTAGCCGTTAACCATTAACCGGGTTACCTGGTTAACCCTTTTGTTAACCACTTGGTAACCTTAAATTTGCCCCAAAAGACATTGTAATTTGTAAAAGAGGGTTAACAAGTGGTTAACAAAAAGGTTAACCAGGTAACCCGGTTAATGGTTAACTGAGAGGGTTAACGAAATACCGGGTTCCTTGTGGAATTGGCCACAGATACCTCAAGCCTCAACTACAAGTGATTTCAACACAAACACCCCTCACAAAGACTCAGCTCAACTTCTCACACACTGCAAAAAGACTCTCCATGCCTTCTAGTTCTCGATTGCACACAGTACAGATGATTATGAATGACCGTGGGCAAAAAAGGCTGTGCAGTAACATTACAAACCGCTCTCGACACCTCCGATCTGCATCACTTTTTACCCATTCTCTCGACACGGCGCCTACCCCGAAATGCAATGTTTTTCGTTCGATTAGGGGCAGCCCGTCTGGATCGAACAGCACACGCGAAGACTAAGACACGCAGCCAACTGCGACGGCCAAGAGACTCAGAAGAGTGGAAGTACATCGGTGAACCCACTCAATTGATCAAAACTATTCAAAACTTCCCCCAGCTAGGGTCTAATAAAGAAATGATATTAGGCTTCAAACACAAAACAATTTCGGTTTCGTGACGATTACAGTAAATGTAATCTTACGAAAACCAAACTATGGTTGTCACTTGTCAAAAAAAAAACCAACAACTCATCAATCGAAAAACCAAAAACCGAAATGAATCCTACCCCGATCGTTACGCCTCCTATTGTTGTTGGACGACCACATGCTATGCCATGGATAGAAGAAATGAAACCTGCCCGACTTTTCCCGTGAAAACACGTACTGCACCCAGATACAAAGATCATTTTCATTTCTAGACTATCTTGCACAAGACGACTTCGCACAGTCAATACTCCATCTATGCTGTCGGTCTCTCACAGCACAACATAGGGGACAAACTACCGTAACCCAATCTGAACTCTCTCTCTCTCCTTTCTTCACTATCCCTCGTAAACCATATGTTCAATGGATAGTCACTTGAATTGTATCAAACAAAACATGACAAGAAAAAGTGTACTAATAAAGTGCACATTTGCTGACCTTTATTTACATTTCGCCGTTTCACGTGATTGTTGCACTCAGATCCAGTCATACTCTAGTAAGGTGGCCTATTATGCGGAAACTAACTCGTTTTTCCTTTCGAATGAGTAAACATTCCTGGTTTAGCATCGAGAAGCAACATTTGTTGATTGCAACATCGCGACAATCATTCCAAACAGTCTGTGTCTCTATCTATTAAGGTCACAACAAAGAAACATCTAGTCAACTAAACTACACACACGCCTATGCGAAAGATCGCCAGGTCGCGGCTATTTGCTCTCAGTTTAGCGCACCTCTCTCTCTCTAGCTCCTACCCCTTCATCTCTCTTTCTATCCCCACAGAGTCTCCAAGGCACTTCAACAGACGACCACCTAGTTGCATATATGTGTTTACGAAGGAAGAAGAAGAAGCGCATTGTGAGGGCACACACACCATAGACTATCCTTCAAAACGGAAGCCATATCCTAGTCACAGGGAGGCAGTGGATGACAATTTACCCAAATTTGTATTACAATTTGTTCAATCTTTCCGGCTGTTTAGTCAAGATTAGCGAAGTATGATTGAGAGCTCAAATACTACTGAGAAATCATGATCAGTGACAAAAGTGTGGCGTGCTTAAATTTTTAGTCACACAAACGCACTTTTTGTGTCGCTTATGCTCACGTTTCTTGACAGCTTGACACAGACAGAAAATTTAACTTTCTTTACGTATCACGTCCTTCCACCCAGAGCAGCTGGAATTCCACTACAAACTACAATCTCCCCCTCTTGCAACTGGAACCCAGGAGTGACCAAAAAGTTGACCGACCCTATCACCGGTACGACCCCTACCCCTCAAAAACTAGAAATTCGCCGAAAAATACGAAATCATTCTTCAAAATTTTTACGAAAATCGGTAAAAATCACCATAAATTTCAAAATTTTCGGCCCCATCGGGGCCTTTACGATCCCCCTCCCCCTAAAAATGTGGCACGCGTGCAACTTGTGGTCACCCTTGCACCCCCATCCAATCTCTCTCACCCTGTGTTATTATCAATGGTGAACGCGTGAAGAATTAGAGAAACGCGTTGAGGAAATACAGTAGAGTTGATAGTGTTGATACACTTCCTTCGTCATCATTCAACTTAAAACTGCAGTATACGGGATCTTTAACCTCCCAATTTCTGCCACGTTTCACATCCGTCATTCTCGTGTAATTGGAATTCCCATCAAACCTGGCTTACCCTTACCCTGTGAAATGGCCTCCCAGTATAATTCAAACAATACTCACTGAACCTCAAGTACGCGGTATCTTTCACCCCCTACATCTCCCTTTCGACACATTCCTTAATCTTTGAAACATTGACCTTTGACCTATAAAACTACAAACTATAATCCTCGCTCACCCTGTGGAATGGCCTTGTGGCCTCCGAGCAGGTGCTGCATGCGCGGCACGAGACCGTGGATGAACTGAGACGCCGCCGATCTGCAAGTAATCAATCGATAAAGGATTATGTAGTAGTACTTCTCTCCTTCCCTCAACCCTGAGGACAAGGGGTACACACAGGATGCACGTCGTACAACTTTGTATGGGTCAGAGGTGGTTCGGAATTGAGTTAGTTTGTACTCAAATAAAGCCCTGGACCTAGAAATGGTCCTAACGTTTTAGTGGTTAGTTAGTAGTTTCACTGTGGTACAGGGGAGGGCAGATATGGTTTGCAAACCAGAAAATTCAAGGAGGGGGGTCGTTTTTGGTATAGATGGGGTTGAAAATTGCACGATTTTAGCAACCAGAACGAAACTTCGCCCAAAATTTTCCGTTTATTCGGTAAAATTTGACTTTTTTCGTTTCTCAAAGGGGAGGGGGGTCGTATTAGACTCGACGTCAAACCATTTTCTGCCCGCCCTTGCTGTGGTACAGCCGTTTGTCTGATTGTATTGGTTTTCATCAAATTACACCCTAAACGCACCTAGATATAGTCCGAACGTGTGGATGTTGACTGCTGCCACTGGTACCGGCAGCTGCTGAGAGGGGGTCGAACAGCATTCCAGACAGTCCAATGGGAACCGCCCCCGAGGAGGAGCTACTTTGTGGGTTCGAACTGGGCGGCTGGATCACCGGGATCTGCAATGGACAGACATTGAAGTACACAAACTGTTCGAATAATCGAGAAAGTTCAGAAACCCTAGTCTATTCTAGTAAAATTGGATGTTTCCGATGTAAAATATCGATCTTTCATGTATTTACATGGGAAAACGGAAAACGCATTCCTGGCGTAGAATAGTCACACCTTACTGCTTGCTGTGTGTTCAACCACACAAGTAAAATGTTTACAATCATATACCTGCGGAGGCGAAAGCTTTTCACAGTTTTTGCATCGAAAACGAGCGTTCTTTAGTTCTTTTCATGTTTCGTAGATCGCATAATTTCATTTAAGAAAACGCAGATCGCAGAATTTAAGTTTTCGCACAAGTTTTTCGAACGTTCCGAGTTCTGACTGTCTAGGCAAGATTGCGAAACTGTGTTTACAATGTGATTCAACAGTTCCTGTACGATCTTTTTCAACTACCATAGTTCTTGTTAATTTTCATTTTCATCCAAAAAAACATTCAATTTTAGGTATCTTCAACCAACGAACAACATCCATTTCGAAGTCCAGCAAGGACGAATTACCAAAATGAGATAGAGAAATGTAGAGAGAAAGGAGAAGAGAGGGATAGAGAGAGAGGAAGAGAGAGATAGAGAGAGTGAGAGAGAGAGCTGAGTGAGAGAGAGAGAGACTTTCGGGCGGGAATTACTCAACAGAAGAGTGAACGATGTTTACCGCGGCCACCACAAATGGAATATGAAAACGTATAGCCGGCCCAACACAACAAACAATTCCACAATCGATACACAAAGTCACAGCACAGACGGTGAATTGTCAACCACAAAATCAATAATACCTACTGAACGCCAGTTTTGTTTGAGGCGACTACAAACACCAGAACGGTTCGACTTGACCTGATTTTTCGAGTGAAATAGGGAAAATGTCTGTATTATAGGCCAAGGTTGCCAAAGTGTGCCTACCAATCGTGAAATAGTTGTACCTACCCAAAAACATTAACGTGATAAAACATTCAGCTTCTAGGTACCCTCTGCATTGAAAATTAGCCACATGAGAAACGCACTTGCAATCATACCCTAAATGCTCAGCGTTTTGAGAAACCCCCCCCCCCCCCCCCCCCCCCCTCCTGTTTTTGGTCCGAAGATTTGGGCAAAACCCCCCTCAAAAATCGGATTCCGCGACAACTCGTCCCCGCGTGTCGCGTGTGCGACAACTCGTCCCCCATCATGCGACTACTCGTCCCCAATGTTTTATCACAAAACAAGCTAAAAACTAAGTTTCAAAGTGAAATTACACTTTGTAAAGTTTCCTACTTCATATTGAATACAAATTGACTATAAATACATTCGAAAAATTGAGTAAGGCGTCACTTATTTGAGAGAAAACGACAAATTTATGAAAATTGTGATAATTGTGGCATAGTATGATTTATATTGGTTATTTTCAATTCTTTCTTATCTCCAAGGTTGCCTACAGCCTTTAGTATAAAATTTAATCCATTCACTATTTTAATTTGTAAGTTTCAAGCTAATTTGAGCATTTTTTGAGCTGGGGACGAGTTGTCGGATTTTCGGGGACGAGTTGTCGCACGCAACGCGGGGACGAGTTGTCCGTAAACCAAAAATTGTCTGATTTAGCGATTTTCGAAATTAAGGGCAAAACCCCCTTATAATGGCTGAGGGGGAGGGCAAAACCCCCCTGTTTGAAAAAGTCACAACTCTGAGGCATTTAGGGTATGATTTAGACTATTCGGACAACATAACTGGGGTATGAGTGTGCCTACCAATCGTGAAATAGTTGTACCTACCCATAAACATTAACGTGATAAAATAAAACATCTAGCTTATAGGTGCTCTCTGCATTGAAAATTAGCCACATGAGAAACGCACTTGCAATACCAAGCCGAGAAAATGAATGTCATGAACGATGAGTAGAAAAGAGTTCCGAAAACTCACTATAATTAGAACAACTAAACTTTCAGAAAAGGTCTTCATCTCTAATTCAAAACAAACTCTCGTCACTCTTTTCGATAATCGATTCATGTTCTTCAATGCTTTCGCTTCTACTCTAATCAGATAACGTCGGTGCAAAACACGAAAACATTAAAGGCGTTCGCCCCTTTTTCTGACCAAATAAGTGCACGTGACAACCAGCAAAGTTCTCCAAATGGCCGGAAAACCTCGAAACATGGACTCTTCTCTCGCTCATATCGACAAGATTTGTCTTTTATGATGGTGAAATCACGACGTCTCATGTCTTTAATTTGAAACACAGGACTTTTTGTAAAATAGTCACACAGCTTCCCCCCCCCCTTCAAACATATTAGGAACAGCCTGGCTAGATGCGGGCTGATTGGCTCCTATCTATCAATCTTTCATCCAATCAATCGATTTCACAAACACAACAACAAATTCAAATAACAAGGATCGACGTCAGAAAGTCGAATGAGGTGATGAAATTTTATACTTGAGCCTACTTTAATGAACAGCGCTTTCAAAATTAGATGAATACATACATACATAAATTGAAAGGTGTCTCAGAAAAGGAATATTAATTGGCTTGAGTTGAGTGCTGTTCACAAACCAGTAGATCAAATTTAAAAATTTGAGAAGTCAAATTTGCAGTTTTTGCACAAATTAACCACTTTTTCTGGCCTATTATCAAAGTTTAAGAGCATGTTCTTATTTGATGTTTTCAGCAGCAAAATGCCCTATTCTCATGCGAAGAATCATAAAATAATCGTCGCTGCATATAAAACGAGTTCGTCTTGAAACGATCAGTCATAATTTTCAAGTGAACGACCATAATACCCCCAACTCGCCCCGCACGAGGAAAACAACAGAGTAATTGATCATAAACCAGACAATAGCTGGTGGTCCCGCCGATAACCTCGCCACTTCGTGCTCGATAAAGGTGCTCAACTTTTTCTCAAAAAAAAAACACCGTTGGAAATTTAAGCTTGAACTCTCTCAAGAATAAATTTTTACTGCTCAGCTACGTTCATACACCAGTAAAGTTGTCCGAAAAGTCAGAAAAATTCGGAAAACGGAATACATTTTTGCCGAAAAGAAGAAAATAGTTCTACTTCGATGAAAAATCATGAATTTTCACGTGTTGACATCTGAAAACGGACTACTTTTTGTCACCTATTCGGACCTTACTGGTGTTTGGCTACGTTGAAAAAATGATGTTAAATATTCTTTTAAATCGAAAGACGGCTTAAAAATAGTCACTTGCTAACGAACGTTTCTCATTCTTTACTGTCCCCTTTCAAAAAGACAAAATCAATGTTGAAAGAAATCAGTGTCAGTCTTTGGACCGCTTTAGAAAAACAAATCTGCCCGCAACTCGCAAAACGTGACGGAAACATTACAAAAGTATCATCACAAAGATCACGAGTCGAGTTGCCAATCAAAAAACAAAAACAGATGACTACGCCGATTTTATTTCCATAGTTAACGTTAATTCGTACCAGTTGCAATTCCAACGAGTCATAAAAAGATAAAAACTGGAACGGATTCAAAAAATGAGGAATAAATGAGAGAAACGTTAACCATTCTTAAAATTGCAGGATAACCAGCTTGTTTATGTAGCATTGGCGAGCTATTTAAAGACCCCTCTCAAAGTTTCACATAGTAGTCAACCCTGTACGGTTTTATTCTAACTGTAAAGTGTTTTGTATTATAATAAGCAGATTTACAATACTTCGAGTATAAAAGGATGAGGATGGCAGTCGATAACGTATTCATCTTTGTGCGTGCGTGTGAGGCTATTCATTATTCTTCCAAGAAAGGAATAACTAGAGCTGTGTGAGCAAAAACAACTTAGCTGTCAACAACACGAGGTCAAACCTCAGTCGGCTGCAGAGAGCAGAGGTTTGTCTGTGCAGACTATAGAATTATAGAAAACTACTCATGCCAAGCATTTTCTGGCAAACTAGCTTAAAAAGCAAGAAAAACGATCAAGAAATCTGCTTTCTTTGTGGAAAACTGATAAGATTAAGTCTTTATACTCAAAATTATGAATTTGACCGGTCTGGACAAACGGAATGGTCACACCTTGCTGGTGCGTGACCTCATAGTTCTTTTGAAATTTCCGGGTGGAACCCAGCCAAATAAGGAACCTACTACATACGCATATTACTTTTATGACAGCAGAAACGCGAACCAACAATCACTGGTACTCAAAACTTCAATCAATCAATAATCACAGCCCGGCACGATTATTACTAGAAACCAGGCCTCAACAACCACCGAAAATTGCGGCGGCACAGCAATTTCAATAGTTCTTTTTCAACCGGAAATGCCAATCAAAACCGCAACAATCCAAAACTTCAATCAATCAATAATCACAGCCCGCGTACGATTATAACAAATGTGAACTAGGAGCCGAGGCCTCAACAACAACGAAAATTGCGCCGGCAAAGTAAGGTGAGAATCGGGTCAGGCGCCGAACAAAATGTGTTTACGCTGTATTAATGCAGATCGAATGCACTACGTATGTACATTGTACACTCTCAACAAAGGAGGGGGGAGAGAACAATAACAAGGTGGCACGTGGCAGCTATCCAGCTATGAGCATCAGCTATATCATTCATTCACAGGGTGCTAAGCGACTAAGTTCAAAGAAGTAAATCTTAATCTTCAGCATCAATTTCCCTGCCAAACATATTAAGAACACTGAGTGGGCAGAGAAAACCAATGAATGAGACTTGAGACCAAATTGGAAGAATTCGGCAATTCGTGCAGTTTGAAGTAATTTAAACGAGAAAAAAGGTACCTTATATATGTTCTTCGCATGACCATTAAATTCGAGAAAAAAAATCACTCTCGCTCACGTTCAGAAAAGAATAGTTAGTTGGTGTTTTGCATCAAAACCGGTAACTGTCCCATGTAAAGTCTAAAGTAGCACTTTGTCGACAAATTGTCATACATGAGGGCATGAGGCTAGTTTTGCCAATCGCTAAAACAGTGTATCGAACACATTTTTAGCCACAGTTTGCCATTAGAGATACTTTTGAGATGAAACCCACAAAACGAAAGTGAGAGAAAATTGTACATTTGTACATCTTCTAGCAATGTCTATTTTGTCAAAAACTCATAGCTGATGGTTCTGAATCTAGGAAGGGTGCAAGATATTAGGAGTTATTCAGAATAAAGTATCATGAATTTACGACCTAAAGGTAACTTCCTATTAGTGCCCCAAAAAACTGCAGCCGGCTTATGTCATCCCAATAAACTATGCATACATGATATGCGAAAACAAACATGGTAATGGATGGCGAAATATTCAGTCACGACACGATCCTGATAAACGAGCAGGCCAAAACGGAACATTATTCATTTTGTCTCATTTGCTAAACCGAATTAATGAAGCCTGATGCATTATTCTCATTCTCTATGGTTGGAATCACAATATATACAGAGCGAAAGTAACAAATGTTCATTTTCTCTTCTCTCAAAAAAGATAATTAGATGGTGGACATACACTATCTTAATCTTAGCCTAGTAGGCAGAGCGGTTGCGAGTGAACATTTCAAACATAGATGGGTCGCTGTGCATTCTCAATATGGAAATAACCAATTTATTGTTGAAATTGTCGGAATACTTATATTTCTGTTTCTGGTAGGAAAAGGGGGGTCGCGGGTCACATTTCTTTGTGGAGTATCGGTCACAAAAGTCTCAATCCAGTGTCTTGTGAGCTTATGCAGGTGGAGCGCAATGCCACGTTTACACGATTCACGTCGGTCAACCTAACACACAGATAGACCCATACATGCATGAAGCCGCACAACAATAGTCAAACTTCCCCCGATATTAGCTGGAAAGTTGTTGTTGTTGTTTTTGAATTGTATGACTATTTGCACAGCTTTACTGTAGAGTGTTCATACACCGCCAAGGTCTCTTATGTTATGAGATGGAGTGTTGCAAACTAATTTTTAGAACAGGAGAAGTCAGGAGTTGAAAAGTGAAAACCAGCGATATTCATACAGAACTAGTGAAAATTGAGCCATAATTTGATGAAAATCGCAGTTTTGAACTATTTTGGAGAGGTCGCGATTCAGAAAAGAGGGGGTATCGCGAGCTTTCAGAAACAATGAGAGACCTTGGCGGTTTATGAGTGTGTTCTCACTCTCACCTGATTCCCCTGATTTCCCCTCCAGCCACCTGAACGCGACTGCATGTAATTGGAGGCCGGTACCAGCGTTACAATTAGGGTTGTTAATCGAGTTGAAAATTTCGAGTTTTCGAGTTTCGAGTTTTTCAAGTTTTGAGAAAAACCGAGTTTTTCGAGTTTCGAGTTATTCGAGTTTTGGGAATTTCGAGTTTTTCGAGTTCGAGTTTCTTGCGTTTCGAAAAAAAACGAGTTTTCGAGTTTCGAGTTGAACTCGAAAAACTCGAATTTCGAGTTTGATCGTTAAGTTTCAGGACTTTATCGAGACAAAAAAAATGAGAATTTTTTGAGAAATTCTGATTTATTTCACATGATTACGCGAGAATCGTGAAAAAGAAGCATTTTATTTTTGAAATAGCTGAGCAAGTGCTATAAAACGCTCATTTCTCTCTCATTCCTGACTTGAAACAAAGCCAAACTCGAAACTCGAAAAACTCGAACTTTTCGAGTTTCGAGTTATTCGAGTTTTGGGAATTTCGAGTTTTTCGAGTTCGAGTTTCATGCGGTTTTTAAAAAACCGAGTTTTTCGAGTTATTTCGAGTTTTTTTCGAAATTCGAGTTTGGCTTTAACAACCCTAGTTACAATGAATTCGTGTTTTTCACTCATGCTCAGTTTTTCGCCCCGATTTGGTACTATTTCATGTATGCCTTCATATTTTTCCTCCCTATCGCGCGGAGCGCTCTGCGTGATTTATTCACCATTGCTTTCATTCAGTTTCACCATTGTTGACCTTTTTTTGCCAGTTTTTACCTGATTCTGTCCAGCCATCTGATAATGCGACTGCATGTAACTGGAGGCCGATACCAGTGCCGCGGTGGTGGCAGCATCCTGTGAACTGCTGCCAGCCGTCCCGTCATCCTCCAGCCGCAGCCCCAGCTGATCCCAGATACCACTGCCGTACATACGAGGATCCAGACTGAAACAATCAATCGATAATCAATCACGTAACAGCTCGTTTTAGTGCAATTTATTACTTGGTTTTATAGTTTTGTGGATCCAAACTGAAAAAAATCGATATTTCACATAATTGTTATAGTTGCTTGTAAGCAAAATCGTATATTTTTGGGAGCGGGAAGGGTAATAAATTAGTTTATTGGGCTGCCTGGCAGATCCAGACTGAAACAACCAATCGATAATTACCACACTTTTATATTTGGTTGTCAGCATAACAGTATCCAACGTGCTTCTTGACTGGAACCTTCAATTTCCAATAGTTGCAAGCAGAATTGCTCGAAGACACAAACGATTGACTACAAAAAGCGCGTTTTGCTAGCTGCTAGATGTACTTAATACAAGGCGTTAAAGAAAGACGAATATATGGACCAATCCCGTGGCAACGGTCCTTTAAACTGCAATTGAAAAATGTACTGTAGTTTAAAGGACTGAAGCGTTTGGATTGGACCACATAATAGTCCTTCTTTAATCCAATAAAATTACAAATGACGAGGAGAAATACCAACTCGAAGGCCTGTTGATGAGCCAGAGATGTGTTGTTGGTGGGGATGATCGGTGTGGAACTGGAACCAGCAGATACCTCCGTTCCACTCGGTGCTCTGGAAAAAAGAAAGTTATAAAAGTTGTACACTAACACGTAAAGAAATTGTAAAAGTGTATTTCTTTCTCTGTTGTAGAATAAAAACGTCTGAGTACAAAAATTTGCTTTTTGCTAGGTGTACATTACAAGGCGTTAATCCAATACGATAAAATTACAAAGTGTAAGTCTTCAATAGGAGACTATGACGCTTTATATTGTCAAATTTACATTTACTTCTATAACAGCTACCTTTCAAATCTTATTTCGAATGGCCAAGTCATTTTGCAAATAAAAAAAAGCCAGTTCTTCCGATTTTAGCAAAAAAGGAGCACGTTTTTGAGCTTCTCTGACAAGACAACTTTGCTTGAGTAACGCACGACTGCTGTGTGTGATGTGATATGCTTCTTTCTTTCAATCCCTACTGTTACTGTGAAAAACAAATTCTACGACACTGCAAACGCTCCGTTGGTTGCCAAACTTCTTTGCCCTATTACTGTATATATGCATATGTGAATAATGAAAATGGGTCAAAAACATACGATTGATGTGGCGGGGAGAAGGATGACTGTGGTTGCGGCTTGGACTCCTTTGATTCCTTTGGATGAACGGCTACTCGCTGGCTACCACCACTGCGTCTAGCCTTCGACTTCACGCGAGTTGAACTGGAAACAATGAGAAATGGTGTAAGGTCCTAAGATCTCATTGCATGCCAAACATAATATAACCGGTAATGTTGCGCGAATAATATATCAAAACCTATTCTCATCCTAATCATTCTATTCTATTCATTATATCAATTCGTTTTATCAAACAATATACCTTTTCCTCTATAAAATCGAACACGAAAGTCACTAAGCTTCATACTCCAGTAAACGTTTTTCCTCATACTGTGGACATTAGTCGATTCTTGATGAAAAGTGTGAAGTTTCGCGTTTTGAATCGGACAATGGGGTACCTTCTGTAGAATAGTTACCTTAAGATGGTAAGGTCTCACTAATCATGCAAATAGTGACCCGTTTTCACATCCCAGTAAGGTGCAACTGTTATACTAAGAGGAGCCCCATTTTTTTCGCTTTGAACTCAAACACGTCAGGAAGCTGTGCTCGCTAGAACCCCTGGACCTGGGCACTCAAAATATAACCCCATTTTCGGTGAATTTACGATAAATTTCGTTCAAATTTGAACGAAAAATAGGAAACTGTCCCGGTATATAACTCACCTCTCAGCCGTGTTTGCAGCATTCTCGGATTCATCCTCGGTTTTTGATGAGACTGGCTTCGGCGATCCTGGCTGAACAAAACAAGCTTTTATTGAATGTGTTTCAAAAATTGCACGAAACAGATACAAGAATAGTACGAACAACCCCAGTAACCATGAAGAAGAAGTATTAGCTGTAATTACTTGGTGAAAAACCAATATAACGTGATAAATAAGTAAAACAGAGCAAAATACAGCCATAGGTAACTGTGTTCGCTAGAGCGAACTAAACTTATTTTAGCGAAACAAATTTAGTTTTAACAAATAATTTCCTTAGAAACTATAATAGATCTAACCTGACTGATAGAGGGTGGTGTTGGTGCTCCTCTCGCCTTTGACCTGGTCAATCTTCCTCCGTCCACCTGAATTATATATGAAAGAAGTATAATGAAAAAGCATTTAGATTACAGATAGAGGTTCGTAAATGTTTGCTTGCGTTAGCAAGAATAATGAATTCAAAAACCAATATGCAAACTGTGAAACATTCGAAATCATACGCCTTAGAGACTTAGAGTATTTCTATCCAGTTTTCTCCTCTTTGTCTGATGAGCGAGTAACACATTCTTTGAATGTAAACAAATGCACGAATAAATAAATACCTGATCCGGAAAGAAGTCGGTCAGATAACGGAGTTCGCGGCCGCCGCCAGAAGTATCCGACTCCTCCACTGGCACCTGAATACACATTATTATTATTATTGACACACATACTATACTCTTTTTCCATTATATTTTTCTTACATTTCGCCAATTGGAGTGCCACATCTCATAATGTGAAAACTCATTTGGAGACTTGCAAACAATGTAACTCAATTTTCACCTTAAAACACACATTTTCAAGTTATAAAAATCCGACCGAATCTCGATAGTTTGGCAATCCTGGACAGCCGCTTTGAAAATATAAATTTCTCTCTGAAAAGTCAGCTTACCTATGATTATATGGATTGTGACACTTGGCACACCAGTATGAGTCTGACTGTTTTCCAGAGAGATACTTGTTTTCCTATTAAAATCGGTCTAATTTCAGGATTTTGCACAAAAAATGGTCAATTTCAGTGTTTTTCCAGAGTATTTATCCCACCTTGCCAGTCTGCGTTCCTGGTCCTGGTGCAATCCTTCGTTGCTTCGGATGACCCGCGGTCTGAACTACGGTGGCGGCAGTGGCGGTGCCGCTAGAGGAATCCAACTCGCGACGAGAGGTTGACGAACCCACTGAAAAGCATATTATACACTTATCACAAATATTACTTTATATTATATTATATACATTGCGATAAAGTTCAAATTGCTTGACAGATCCAATTCGCGAAAAGATGTAGAGGAACCCACTGAACAGAACAGCATTTAAGATTCGTGAACAACCTACAAACACCTTAAAGAAGAACGCTATAAACGTGTCATTTTTCAGAAAATTGATTAACCAATAACCATCCTGGTCATTTGAAAAATTATCTTTTTCTGGCGTAACCGAGTGCAATTTCGGCAATGAGAAGCGGTACGTTTTCAGTTGGGTTACAGTTTGCTAAGATATGATGTCGACTTAGTTACGTAATCCAAGTTTGGCATACAAATTACCCTTTTATTCAAAATTTTAAACGAGCCATTCCATGTTTTATACCTGAATTAGGCGAGTGTCGTTTGCGAATAGACGACGAGGTAGATGCGTTCGTCTGGTTATCAGTATCCACTGAGACCGTGGACATTCGAACTGAAACAACGAACAACAGTAACATAAAATGTTTTAACTAATTTTTCTACAATGTCCTAAACATGCTTTAAGTAGCTTATCTGCCAAGTCGGGATCATTTAACGAACCAGTTCCTTTTTCATGTCGTGGTGAAACTTGCTGTTTTCAAGTAAAATGATTAACTTGTAAAAAACAGTTAAATATTAGTTCTATGAATCACGAAACATTAAAACCTATTTCAACACATCTTCTTCGAAATTTCCATTTTGAAACGGTATTTCACAATAAGAAAACGACGCTTAGTCAGCCAACGAACACTTTGACTTTCTACTCTTCAACATATCGATTTTCTCTTATTTTTCAGAATTCTTTGACGTTGGTTTTTTTTAAATTATATTTCAGGCAATCCACCAGAGAAACTCATTCAGAGTTTAAAAATTTATAATTTTTGACATTTTACCCGGAAATTTGATATTACCTTGAAATTAACTAGTAAGACAGGATAGTCCCGGTGTCACTGAATAGAATCACGTAAATTTGATGTAATTTCTTTAGAAGACGCCAGAGAACAGTATTCGGAATGGCCGTCGACCTCTGTGTCTGGCCGTGGCTTCGCCCAATCAATCCCCCTCTCCTTCTCTGCGTGCGATTGCATGCACAATCGTGGGTCCCACCGCGATCACCCATTTCTAACCACACTCTGTCTACGCAACGCAGAGCCATTTACAAACACACAACATTATGGTGTGACTATTCTATAGAAAGTACTCCGTTTTTCTATCCAAATACATGATGTGTTGCGTTTTTGGCAACAAAACAACTATATTTTCACATTATTGCCGGGAAAGTGCTAGTTTTGGGGACTTTAAGGCTACTCCGACAATTTTACTAAAGTATGTCCAATAAAAACAGCACTTACATCGTTAGAACATTGGAATCGTTAATTTTAAGTTTCACGATCGCGAACATTAGTATTTTCTGACGTTCTAGAATTATTGGCGAGAAACGAGCTGATTTTGGAGATTTTTTTGACTATTCAGACTACATTACTAACTTATAATAAATACTATAAACTTCAGAACATTTGAGAAAATTTCACTTTTGATAGTTGCTCGAAAATGGTTCAAATTTTGTTCAGTGAAATGCCATAACTATGAAAATTTTAGTTTACTAATGATTTTGAAACGCACAGCGGAGAAACAGTTGAATCAACCTTAACGCAATCTTTCATTTTCTCAGGTGCGTGGTGGTTATAACCTCGAATTCGAAATGCGAATCTCTCCATGAAATTTTCCAGGAAAAAACTACATTTTACCATTTCGTTTGCTACTTGTAGCTCCTGAAGTTGATTGTGCCGACTCGGATGTGGCCCGGCTGCCTCTTCCCGAGCTTTCTGCTTGTTTTTCTCTTGACTTTTTCCTTAGGTTCATGTTTCACCTGTTAAATATGAAAATTTTGTCCAAAACAGAGCGAAACTGGTGATATGCAAGCATGCCATACGCTAAAAACGCTTCTTATTGATAACTTCGGTTTCTTGATAATGGGTACATAGAGATTTCAATTGAAAGGAAGTAAGCAGAACACTTTTAAAACCCTCAAAATTAAAAAGTTGGAGAAAATTTCAGATGAAAAAATTTAAATATTAAAGGGCGGAGTTTTCCCTGCGAGACGCGATTGCGTTTTCGTGCTCAGTCCTTGAAAAGATTACGGTAGAAATTCTCGCCCGATAGGCCAGACTCATTGATTTTCTCAAATATGTTGCAATTTTTAAAGTTTTTAGATGTTTTTTCACCCAAATTTTTGTTGAAGAATGAATGAGTACAACATGTTGTCTAAAAACATCTCCACGAGCTAGCGTAGAGGTAGTTGAAACCTCATGAATTCAATTGTACTTTTGTTTAGAAATTATTTTTTCTTCGTTTCCGACGTCTTTGTCTCTGTTTCTGCTGCTTGGTCTCTGTGTTTTCCTATTTGTTCTTTGTATTTCATTGTCTGAATTTTCAGTACCACTCGAACTTCGTTCGCATTTGCGACTTGAATCTTTTGATGGAAAGAGGATCTTACGAGAATGGCAGCGGTAGAAATGCTGCTGTAGAGCAATCAGGAAAGACAGCCTACGTCCCCCCGCACCTGAGAGGCAGGCGCGGGGGTGGCGAAGACTCGCGTGACAATAACGGATACGACGAGCCGAGAGGATACGATAGAGGAGGCCGTGGTGGTGGCGGCGGAGGGTTAGTTTGTACTATTTATCTACTTTTCTGCAAATCTCGGGCGAATTCGGGCTTTTGGACGAGAACTCATCAACTTTGAGCTATTTTGTGGAGGTGGAGGGTCAGTTTCTTCACTAAAATTGTTCCAGAACTATCTCGAAAATAGGAAACGATTTAGGCAATAAGTATTTTATTCATTTTTTATTCGTTGCTCATTTAATTAATATGTCTGCTCTATTTCAGTTACAACCAAGATCGCAGAGGCGGTGGTTATGGCGGACGTGATTCGCGTGACGGAGGCGGCTTTGGCGGAGGTTCGTTTTTCCTAAATGTCGATAAGTGTCTTCTGCCGTCCTTTTAACACTATTAAAAGCGTTTCAAGCAGTTCTCGTTTGGCATAGGTGAAACGCGTTGGTTGTGCAGTGATTAAAAATTTCTCTCATCGAAACTTGTACTTGATCGAATTTGCGCTACCGGGAGCCTTAAACTTAAAACGCTTTCTGAGAGGAATAATGTTAATTAATACGGCCAGCGGTCATTATAGTGTTTCATTTATTTTAAGTGCATCCATGTCTACGATATTTTGTTCTCATTCTGAATTGAACGCGTGGTTTTCCACATTGTAAATGTAATTTCAGACCGCAACGGTGGCTATGGTGGAGGTGGTGGCGGTCGTTACGGAGACCGTAACGGCGGTTACGACAACGGAGGCGGTCGCGGCTACGGCAGAGACGACGGTTTCGGCGGTGGTAGAAGTCGTGGAGGCGGAGGATACAATAATAGGTTAGTTTTACACGGAGGTGAAATAATTGAATCATACACCAGCAAGGTTGTCCGAATAGTCAGAAAACTTCAAAAAACGAACTACTTTTTAGTCGAAAGGATCAAAATCGGTCTACTTTTGATGAAAAATCCAGAATTTTCACTTCTTTACACATGAAAACGGACAACTTTTCGTGGCTCAGTCAGACCTCACTGGCGTATGAATTGAATGTCAGTAGAAACAGCATGGTGCATAAACGTGCGTAGCCTGGACGGTCGTGAAAACTCGTTTCGGGGTTAGAAAAACTACAGCGCTGCTATTTTAGCATCAATATATGTATTTTTTGTTTAATGGAATTTTGTTGAGATATGTGGACACTAGCAACCTCGATTGAAGCGGGTAATTACGCCTAACACGATACGTTATAGTAATGTGAATTGTGCCAAAAACGTTGCCGGACTATTAACTAGATAGATTAAGATTGGAGGCCAAAATTCTAATTGTTTTACATTGTACGAATTACGATTACTTCATCCTGTTTAAATGTAATTCTACTGTAAGTGACTTTAGTTTAATTTGTTAGCCATTTGAAATGCCTCATTTTCACCTTCTCGCTTACAGAGATCGTGATGAGGGAAGAGGAGGTGGATTCGGTGGTGGACGGGAGGAGCGTCAGACCAATTCGTGAGTTCATTCATGTAATTGAAGAGATTCGGCCTGTTTTCCATGTTAGCAAGGTTTTTTCATGAAAAGACCCACAAGGGCCAAAGAAATCTAAAATCTGGGAGGTTTTTTTTTGCAATTTTTAGTGAAGTTTTCTACAATTGTGCAAAATTATCAACTTTTTTGATAAGTTGCGAATTTCAAGCGAGGGGAACTCCAAGTGCAAGGAATTTCGTACCAAATATCTTTCCAGATGAGATAACTCACCCTTTCGTCAAATTTTACTGTATGGTGTTATGTCTCGATATTTTTTCTGAATATTCCGTATTTTGAGGCGTTGGAATGACGGTCCCCAGGCCCCAGCCAGTTGGGATCACCAGCTGCCGAGAGACGAGATGGTCGAGGCGGAACTATTCACAACGCAATCCTCCGGAATCAACTTCGACAAATACGAGGAGATTCCCGTGGAGGCTACCGGAGACGATGTGCCGGCGCCCATTTCACAGGTATATTTAGATATTTATATTAGATATTAGGCAGTTTTGATTTAATAACGCATATATAACACGTGGTGAGAAAGTGGGGAATTGTGTTTTCAGTGAAGAATTTGTACCACAAACCTTGCTTCTTCTTTTTTTCGACCGCCAAGGGCTCTTGATAGAACGTTGAGTATTGTGAAAACGTCGAAAAGATAATTATTGTAAAAAAAAAGGTCACAATGAACAGTGTTCATGCAGTCTCGTGAAATTCATTGAATCGAGTAGATCAGGATTTGTTTTACACAAAACTACGCTTCCACCCACGCATTCTGTTTTAGTTCGCTGATCTGAAACTTCATCCATGGATTGAGGAAAACATCAAGTCGGCCGGATACGATCGCCCTACCCCTGTACAGAAGTACAGTATTCCTTCTCTGAACGGGGGACGTGATCTTATGTCCTGTGCACAGACCGGATCCGGAAAGACAGCTGCTTTCCTTGTCCCGGTTATCAACGCCATTCTTCAGGTAAGCAGCACGTTTCAACTGGTTAACGTATCCATACCTGTAGACGTTCAGTAAATTTTGGTTTATTTAATTTTGATGGTTCACACGTAGTGCGCCTTTGTTGGATGGTTCATTGATTCACCCGTTTTTCTCAAGATCTCAAACTACCCAATTTCAAAAATTGTCGAGCTTCACTGTTGAAAACTTCATTTGTCTCGCAGTTTTTCAGTTAAACATCCAGATGAAACACCAATTTTCAATAAACTTTTGTTCACAACAAAGTCGCCTATGCATTGATATTTCAAAGTTCTTGCTTGGTCAGTAAATTCTTAAGTATTTGGAAATCTGGGAAGAGCAGTTGTTTCTCCGTAAAAACAAAAAAAGCAACTTAATTTTGATTCCCAGGCCCCGAAGCCTAGTTATTTGTGTTTACAGGACGGACCTCAAGCAATTTATCAAGCCACTACTTCTCATTCGGGACGTCGCAAGCAGTACCCATCGGCTCTCGTTCTCAGTCCCACCAGAGAATTGTCTCTTCAGGTAAATGATTGTATATGCATATAGTTTGGAACGATGCGTTTAATTGTGATCTGAAAAAAAATGAAAAAGCTCGGCTCAAATGCCAGAAACCATCTGGAATACATACAATGCTGCAAAATTAGGATGACAAAATTTTAGTTGAACGGGTTGCCTTTCAAAGAATAGTTGACGCTATTGGTCATGAAGAATGTTTTCAGATTTTCAACGAGTCTCGCAAGTTCGGTTATAGAACTCCTGTCACGTGCGCTCTGTTGTACGGAGGTCGTGAAAACTACCGGGATCAAATCAACAAACTGAGAGTGAGTCATAGGTAAAATACCCCGTCAAAATGGCGCTGACCTATGCTCTGTTTCTGAAACTTACGCTCGTTTTTAGAAGCGAAAACTGTTTAAAATGCGCTTAACGGGAGAACTAGTCATTTTTGTAGTGGTATCTATCTCGTGTTCGAGGTCACGCACGTTCAGTTTAGTTTCACTGGCATGGAACTATTTTACCTATGGCAGTGAGTCCAAGTGTATTTATGGCTTTATTTCAGTTACTATTATCAATTTGACAAACTATTAATTTGTGGGTTCGAGAGGGCCAACGGCCAACCTGATTGTTGAGACCGTTTTCCTTCATTAGTTTTTAGGAGGATAGTGAGATGTCATTGAAATAGTATGTATATTTCAGCTGGGTTGTCATATTCTGATTGCCACCCCCGGTCGTCTGATCGATGTGATGGAGCAGGGATTGGTGGGTCTGAACGGATGTCGCTATCTGGTCCTTGACGAGGCCGACAGAATGCTTGATATGGGTTTCGAGCCGCAGATAAGACAGGTAGGAGTACATACCAGTAAAGTTGTACGAATAGTCAGAAAAGTTTGAAAAACGGACTACCTTTTCGCCGGAAAGAAGAAAATCGGTCTACCTTTGACGGAAAAATCATAAACCTTCACGTGTTCCCATCTAAAACGGACTACTTTTTGTCGCTTAGTCAGACCTTGCTGGTGTTTGCAGGTGAGTAGTCATCTATGCAGTGTTTTTCTGCCCGAAACAAAAAGAAATATCGTGTGCATGGTAAAAGTCAAAGATTTAGAAATTCGCTCAATAAATCTGTGCTGTGATGCCTCGTTTATAACTAGTTTCCTGATTTCCGGAAATTTTTTGTCTGGCGCTGGTTTAAAAAATATCGAATATTCAATTTTTTTTTATCAATTTGTAATAGTTTATAGTATATAGTTATCGTTTTCAGATTGTCGAAATGTCTCAAATGCCCCAGAAGGGTGAGCGCGTAACTGCTATGTTCTCTGCTACATTCCCGAAGGAAATTCAGGTAATTTTTATATTCATTTTCCGATTGGAGATTCATTGATACATCTGTTCCATACTATTTACTTTAGTCTTTTTGTTGGATTAAAATGCATCACATCATTCTATGTTTCTAGAGAAATGCCTGTTAGTGATGAGTTTCTTTTTCAGATGCTTGCTCAAGACTTCTTGGTGCCGAGCTACGTTTTCTTGGCTGTCGGCCGTGTCGGATCCACTTCGGAAAACATTATGCAGAAGGTTGGTTTTTGCTTAATTTTCCGTTCCGTTTCTTCACATGAAGGTATAGTTCATTAAAATCAAAATTGATATTGCTAGGTTACTGAAATCGAATTTCATTCGGTCGAATTGCCACTTGACAGTTTGAGAAGTTAATAACGATTTACTCTAAATGACGGTATATTTATTTCTATTGTAGGTTGTGTGGGTGGAAGAGCACGAGAAGCGCTCTTATCTCATGGATCTTCTCGATGCTGGAGGTGGGGTTTTACCATTTAAAAGCTGTTTATCCCTAGTCTTATTTTCGGACTTGAATTATATTCAGAAAATGTATCACTGTATTGCAGAGTTTCAAAATAGAGAACAACTCATTTGGGGCATTTCACTTGTCTAGAGAGGAAGGATTTGTTTGTAGTCATCAGTCGCTTTTCGAGCACGTACAGATTATATCCGAACAGTGACTAAACGTTGTCTATTGTCAAGTCTTACATGCTTCGTTCTAGGAGACAAGTCTCTGACTCTGGTGTTCGTGGAAACAAAGCGTGGCGCCTCCGAGTTGTGCTATTTCCTCAACTCGTCCAACTATGAGGTTGTCGCCATTCACGGTGATCTGAAGCAGTTTGAGAGAGAGAAGCATCTGGATACGTTCAGGTTGGTGTGAAGCTCCTATTGTAGTTTTTTCTTCTAAATTCTAATTTTTTTGTGTTTCAATTAAGTAGTTTCGTGTTTCGATTTTTCCTGTAGCTTTGGTGTTTTCGATATGTCTGTCTACGGAGACTCAATTAGTTTCACGGTGATACGTTTTTCAGTTTCTAGTATCTGTATATTTTTTTTTTCACATGTGAACAGAAAACAGGTGAATCGTTTCCAGAAGTGGAATGGCTACTATCATGGTGGCAACAGCCGTGGCTGCCCGTGGTCTGGATATCCCGAACGTGAAGCACGTGATCAACTATGATCTCCCATCGGATGTCGACGAATACGTTCATCGTATCGGAAGAACTGGTCGTGTCGGAAATATTGGTATGGAAATTGTGTGGGGCTGATTTATCGTAAATCGTATGAGGGATAAATTATGCCGACTCAATCTTTCTCTGAAAATACTGATTTTATCTCTTTTCAAAGTGTATAGGAGAGACCAGCTGATTTTCTAAAGTTCAGTTCACTCATACACCAGTAAGGTCCGACTAAGCCACAAAAAGTAGTCCGTTTTTAGATGTGCACACATGAAAATTTATTATTTTTCCATCAAAAGTAGATCGAATTTCTTCTTTTTGGCGAAAAAGTAGTCCGTTTTTCGAATTTTTCTGACTATTCGGACAACTTTACTGGTGTATGAGTTCACTGGGCGAGTGTCATTGCTTATTGAGCCGCTCGCTGATATAATCATATAATTTTAGAGGCTTCATGTCCCAAAACGTAACTTTATTTCAGGACTCGCCACATCGTTCTTCAACGACAAAAACCGCAACATTGCTCGTGAACTCATGGATCTTGTGGTTGAAGCTAATCAGGTGAGTGCGTGATGTGATTTTGTTGACATAAGCGTCAGAGACCCAACGAAACCTCGATGTTGCATGCTCACACACGAGGTCGTCCTACAATACCCTTTAACTGTTGAATACGGGAAACGTAATGATTTTGATGCGTCAGAAATGGGCATTCATCCCTATGTCGGCGGAAAAGGAGCCCTTGTTCGCATTGGTTTCTGCTCTTCAGACAAGAATATGGGCGAATGTTGTGATATACGTATTCTAATTCTAATGATTTTCCCAGGAACTGCCCGACTGGCTGGAGCGTGTCGCCAGCGAGGCGTCTCGCTACGGAGGACGTGGAGGCGGCGGAGGTCGCGGTCGTGGCGGAAACAAGTTCGGAGGTTAGATTGAAGTTATTTGCTTGTTTTGGGTCATGATATTAGCCCTAACAGACTTTTGCTTTGCACTGTGGAAGTGGTAGCTGTGTAGCCAGGATGTGTAGTTTATTTCACAGGATAGGAGTCTTTGAACAGCTTGGAGTAGTAGCTGTGCAGTTTATTAGTTCACTGGATGAGAGTCGGCGAACCGCTTCGAGTTCAAAGACAAGTTTTATGTGAAGTTTCGTATTCGAGCAATGAGTCAGGTAGTGCGCATTCGTTGCATTTGTTCAAACTTTGTTGAAGAAATAGACAAATTTTCTCGTTCTGGGTGAAAAATTTCGAAAAACTTCACCGATGTATGGTAATTGTTCTCCCCTTGTAGGCATACGTGAAAAAGGTTCACATCAGGTCGAAAAAGGTGAGCATGAGCATACCCAAAAATTAAGCATATTTCATTGAAAAACAAGAAATGTTTTTAATTTCACCGAGAATATGTAACAGTACGCCAAAAATTGAGCATGTCCCGGTCAAAATCGGGCAAAAGTGACCATCAGTCAACATCAAAATAAGGGGGTATTTCACGTATGCTTGTAGGTCGCGATCATCGTCTGGAGAACAATGGCGGAGGTGGCGGCGGTCGTCAGCAGCAGAGCAACACCTTCTCGTCGCAGCGTCAGGGCGGCGGCGGCGGATTCAACAGTGCCCCGCCTCGCCAGCAGAGAGCTGCTCCCCAGCAGGACTGGTGGGGCAGTTAAGCCTCATTTCTCTGTCTACTATTATTCGTCATGCCGTTCCGTTGTATCATCTATTTTTCTTGTTGTATCTTCTCTTATGTGTCAATAGACTAGTTGTTTGTCTTCTCTTTCCCTCCCCTTACCTTTTCTTCTCGTCATTATCTCCCCCTAACACCTGCCGGTCCCTGTGGGCGTAGCGCGCGTCGCGTCGTGTGATGGTCTGGGCTTGTGCGAGGTATGTAGTTGTGACCGGCCGTCCTATTCCTCGAAAGACTATTCAGTCTCTTCGCGGCGGGACCTGCTGGTTGTTACTGCGTTTCTCTGTGCCCTACCTCTCGTTGTATTCTCTCTCCATGGTCTCTCGCTGTCTGCCACTCTCTTCGACGAGAGTTGCGGCACAGTGCGTCGACCCTCTCAGAGTGGCTTTCCTCTGTTCGTTTCGAGTTTCGCTCGTGTTGTTGTTGTCCTGGAACCCCGTTTCTGCCCGACCACGACATTGTTGAGCAGTGATTGTTCTTCCCTCATTCTACGTCAGCCGTTGCATTGTACAAGTGTTTTATGCGATGTTTCATTGTTTTTGCTTTGCTGACCTTGTTAGGGTGTTTAGTCGTTCGAGATGTGTGTTTAGCCACGTTTTAATTCTCTGACATTTGTTTGCGACGCGTTCTCATCCCCCACTCTGGACCACGGGTTTTTCAGAATATAAATATAATTCTAATATGACTTTACCAGCTCTGTCTTTAATCTTTTTACTCTTATTATTATTAGCGATCGTTGTTTAACCATATATATTTGTTCTCGATGATGAGTAGTAAAGGTATTTGTAATTTCGACTGTTATTGATTGTGTCAGCTGATAAGGGGTCAGCTCGTCCCCAGCACACGCGTTTATTTCACAATGTGAGAATTCGATCCAGGGGGCAAAATGGGGCTTTGTTGGGGGAAAAAAACGGTTTTCTTGGATCTATGAAGATACTTTATTTCTTGTGAAAAGTGGTTACAAAAGAAACAGGAAGGCCAATTATGAGTGTATGTTGATGTGCACAAGTTAAATTTTACAATGTGTTCTAAAAAAACTTGTGCTTTTTGAAAGCTTGACCTCTTGTCCACATCGCAAGATGGGCCAAAACTTACCTGTAAGAATGTCCAAGGGGGTGAAAAGCACTATGGTCTGTCTGCCTATCGCTGAGCGTTGTTCATCTATCTCTCTATCTATAGTTCCTTTTTTATTCCTACCTATTGTATTTATAGATATATCTTTTTCCTTTAGTGTTGCCGTAAAATATGACGGAAGAATCAAGTCGCGTGCCTGTTTTCACCTCAACTTCTGAGGTGGAATTCGCGGTGACGGAACGATCGCCACGTCAGGTGGTCACGTTGTACAATCCGTATGGATATCCGATACAGTACAAAGGTCAGTTACTTTACGGTAGATAACGCATACTTTGACCGCATATATACTGGATACAGTTTATAAGTCTGGGGTTCCTCTTCTGATAAGCCTGACAAAATTTGTACCTATTTGATGTGATGCCATGGACTTTCACGTTTTGAAGTGTCTTGAGACGGTTTTGTTTGGCTGAAAAATGGTCACATCATGTACAATCCATATAGGTTCCCCATACAGAAATACAGTACAAAGGTCCGTTAGCATATACGCGTAAAGTAAAAACGGTTAATTAGCCGCTTTTTGATGCGAAATCATAACGTTTCACAGTTTTGAATCGATTTGAAACAAATCTTGTAGAATAGTCATAATGTAGAACAGTCCCATCTACGGACAGTCCATCTACGGTTGATATCGATATTATGTAATTGTAAAATGATTCATAATCTACTGGTGTATGCAAACAACCATGTTGGCGAATTCACCAGAGAAGTGTAGTTATAGGCTTTTCTGTTGATTCGCGAATAGGGTTTAAAGAAGAACGATTATGTGGACCAATCCCGTGTCACCGGTCCTTTAAACTGCAATTGAAAAATGTATTGCAGTTTAAAGGACTGAAGCGTTGCGATTGGACCACATAACCGTCCGTCTTTAATAGGAATTTCGGAATGGAACCACTTGTTTTTTTAACCGGGCTATTCGGATAATGCTTTTATCTGAGCGGTTCGCCCTGTGAAGAAGGACGATTCTGTTATGTGTTTAAAGACCCGAAGCGTCGAGATTGGTCCACATTCTTGGGTGAATTTCATATCTAATCCGCTTTTTAGGTAACCTAACCCTTTTTTGGTAACCATTTTTTAGGTTACTTCGGTGGTAACCTGAAAGTAACCTAGAACCGAAAACTATTTTGTCCTACTTCAAGAGACTGGTTCGTTGATATTGGATATAGGAGCCATTTGAGAGATGTGATTATTGTTCCTGTTCAAATTTGTTTCATTTCAGTTCTTTGCACTGCTCCCACGAATTATTCTGTAGGTGAATATATGGGAAATCTGAATGCAAAGTGCTGCAAAGATATGTGAGTTTTTTTTTTTGAATATAAAAATATGCGAATTATGGTGCGCCAGAAGTAGTGGTCATACCATAGCGTGAAACGCGATGCGACGAACGACGAAATGAAATCGTATTTTCGGAGCCGTCTCTCCTTCACATTTGTTGGGTTTTACTAGTACAACAAAATTGACTTGAAATAAATTTAAATAAAGAGGTTGTTTTTAGAAGTCTAGAACTTTACGGGCTGTAATCCTATTATAATTATTGGCTACATAGTTCAAGTTGTAACTAGATACAGGAGAAATAGAGTAAGAAAAAGAAAGAAAGAGAGAAATTTATTTGCACTGTGCAAGTTCCTAGATTGCCTATTACAATCTTTAGTTACCTCGACATTTGTTTCGTGTTTGTTCCACTTACTATGGAGAAATGCATACTCTGGCAAACTTCAAAAATGAACAAAAATAATGAAGCTTGATTGTTCGATTGGATGGGTTTCTTTTTGAGTACTTGAATGGATAAATCGTGATTCTACGACTTGCCGCCTTGCCGAATAGTCTTTTCCATTTGTTGACTGACCATGTTTTTCCAGCGTGGTCCGATGTACAACTCGGCTCTCGGTTGGCTGTGTCGATAAATTGAGAATAGAAATACGAAAGAAGGACAGCTCGGAGGTTAGTTGTTTTTCTCTAAGGATGAGTGATATCAGCTGATCAGTTTCTTCCCGAACCGACTCTTCCCGAACCAGTTGGTTCGTTCTAGAACCGAACCAAATTTAGGCCAACAAAGTTGGAACCACACACCAGTAAAGTTGTCCGAATAGTCAGAAATATTCGAACAATGGACTACTTTTTCACCGAAAAGAAGAGAATCGGTCTACTTTTGAGTCTTTTGACAAAAAATCTGACATATTCTCGTGTTTACATCTGAAAACGGACTACTTTTTGTCGCTTAGTCGTACCTTACTGGTGTCTGGTTGGAACCGAACCAATTCATGTAACTAGTGCTGAAATTGGTCGACTGCGTAACGTTTATTAGGGTTCGGTTCGGTTTCATGTCGGTATGAGTACGGAAACGGTTCGGTTCCTTACCGAACCAACTGGTTCGGTTTTGGTTCGGGAAGAGTCGGTTTGGGGAGAAATTTGCCATATCAGCTGCATATTCTGAGCAGAATACAAACTGTTCGGAGTACAAATAACTGCATACATTCTACTCTCACATATCAGTAAGGTGTGTGACTCTGACTATTCTACGAAAAACTTTCTTTTTGATTTTAGATTCGTGAAAATGCATGATTTAGCATGAAGTTGGGCTGATTCTCCTGATTTTGGCATAAAGCGTGACTTTCTGTGACTATTCGGACAATTTCACCAGAGTCTAATCTGTGCTTTCCTCATTAGACTACGAGATGTCATATACGTAATCATACACAAACAAGGTTGTCCGAATAGTCACAAAAATTCGAAAACGGACTACTTTTTAGTCGAAAAGTTGAAAATCGGTCTACTTTTGATGGAAAATCTTAGATTTTCACGTATTTACATCTTAAAACGGATAAATTTTTGTCGCTTAGTCGAACCTTACTGGTGTATGTACGTAATACTATTGTATTGATCCACATACACGTTGGGTCTGATGATTCGTTTTCAAAATTCTCTTTTTGATTCAAATGCGTGAAATCCATGATTCGGCACAAGAAATCGGCCAATTTCTTCAATTTTCGCAAAAAGAAGCCCGTTTTTGATGTTTTTGCTGTAGTTTGATAAACTGATTAACTCTTTCCAGATCCATGGCGTTCGCGACCTGACGCTGCGTACAGTCGCCGAGCGATCTTCTCCCTCGCAGGACTCGACCCGCCCTCCGTTCTTCGGAATGGGCGGGGACTCGATGACGTCATCATCAGGGCCAAGGGGACGGAATGAGAGTGGAGGCAGCAGAGGGGGAGGCACACAGGTATATCATATATCCTATATCCCAACTGGCTGAAAAATGTGAAATTAGAGAGATTTTCCCCACCTTCGGTAGTTTTTGCTCGCCTGTGTTCCGATGAATATTATATTTCAAAAAGGTAGAGGAGGGGGGGATTTGGTATCGGACGTTAGGTTGTTCAAGCTGCTAGTAGCCCCGGATCCCGTGTTTTTTCAAGTTCAAACAAAGCGAGCGAAATCGTTGAGGCTGGCTTGTAGGATGACGGTTTGTGGAATTCGATGCGAGTTACCGATTTTCAGCTCCGATTATGGATTTATTGATTTTTCCAGGCCGACTCATCCCAGTGGGGTTTCCTGCTAGCCGGTCTGGCGTGTGCGTGTGCCCTGGCCCTGCCGACCATCTCTGACCCATCTGCTCAATCGTCGTCAATTCCCGCCTATCTACACCTGTCTCAGCCGCAGAAACTGGTTGCGGCCTACATTCTGGGTATTGTATCGGTACTCATTTTGAGACCCACTTGATCACGTACGAAAACACGTGATGTATATGGTAGTTCACGCGAACATGTTGTCACGTGACACGTATTCTATAAGTATTCAAGAAACTTTTAGACTCACGAGGTACTTCACGTACGTGAACACGTGAGAGAGCATATGATTCGTTTTCTATAAGTGTATGAGATTCTTTGAGATCAATATGGAAATTTTCATTCCTGATTATCTACATCTGTCACAACCGCAGAAACTGGTTGCTGCCCACTTTCTACGGCTTGTACCGGTTCTCATTTTGATATCCACGTGAGGGATCACGTGATGAGTTGTGTATAAGGGTTTGAGGATTTTTTTAGACTCACTTGGGTCTCACGTGAAGTATTTAATTTTTGTCAGTGTTGGTTGAAGAACGTTTACACGCTATTGAGAATTTGGGATGTTCGTTTTGATTAACTATGAACAAATGCTGTATATTTATTGTCATTGTGATTTGATGTAGTGTTTCATTCGTAATAGTAATAGTATTGGAAGCAAAAATAGTTCTTTTGTGCATGTACTTTGTTCGAAAATTTGTGAAGTTTTTTTTTTCCAAATTGTACTAATGACATCGTTTCTGAGATTTTACGTAATTTAGTTGTATTGTGCTTCTTAGTAACCTCATGTATGTACAATTACAAAATAACAGGCATGCCATATTCTTTCCGTCGCAATATTTAATAGGATCGGAATGTTTAAAACGTTGTGTGTGGTAGTTTTTGTCTGAATAATGTTCCAGTTCTCTATTTAGGTAACGTTGATCAGTTAAGATGTTTATCTAGGCCTGGAGCTCATGCGCATGTAACATAATGGTCGTAATTTTGTATCTGTGTTAGTGACTTAATTTTCTTGAAAGTTGATCAGTTACGTTGTATACCTTGGCCTGGAGCTTATACATGTAAAATTATGTTTACAATTTTGTATCCGTGTTAGTGATTTAATTTTACTTTTATGTATAGTTCGGGGAATGTAGGGGGATAATAGTGTGACGGGTTTTGTGGTTCGAGTAATTCATTACCTTTTGTAAATATAGTTTCATTAATAAATAATTCCATTTTTTTGATGTGTGCGAAAAAGTAAAAATTGTAAATATAAAGTGTAAAGAATATTTTTTCTGACTAGGAGCAGACGTTTCTCAAAGTTCAAAATGGAATAGTTTTGTATTTTCAGATCGATATTTCGTTTTTTAACGCTTCGCACGTAACAGGGGTTACAAGCTACATAGAGCTTTTTCTATAACTATTGCTAGGTTTTCGGGGCAAAGTCTTTGTTGTTGAGGTAACAAATTCCACGTAGCTACATAATCGGACAAGCAGTATTTCATCCTAGCATGCCCTTACGTATATGATATGTTGCAGTTACTATAGTTCTGTTGGCCAATTAATTCTACAACTAACCCGATATTTAGGTAGCCTAACCCTTTTTTGGTAACCTTTTTTTCAAGTTACCTCCAAGTAACCTTAAACCAAAATCGGGTTACCATCAAAAACAACAGTAAAAACGAGTTTTCAAGCCAAATTCGAGGGTAACGTGTTTTTGGTTTTAGGTTACTTTCCGGTTACCATCGAAGTCAAAAAAGGTCAGGTTACAAAAAACGGGTAGATATATAATTCACCAGTTCTGTTTCACGCAGCAATGGCCCTCTACAGTAAGATTGCAAATCTCGAGTAAATGTTTTATAAGTATTGTAGACATTGTGAACGGTTTGAACTTTGTGATTTGGTTCCCCACATTTGTTACTACAAGCATAGACAACAGTGAAACTGAGGGGGTGTTGTTTCTTGGATAAATGCACTTGAATTTGCGGAACATTACTGCAGAAATTCAGAAATTTCAAATTACGTATAAAATACAGACAGAATAAACTGCAAACCTAGAACGGAACGTGACTAAACTCCGACTCGACTTACCATCAAAATATTACCAAATCAAACTACAAACACAGAAGACAACCAAAAACCTTCCACCATTGGTCCCTTTTGCAGTAAAGCAGGACGATTATGTGCTCCAATCACGGCGCATCAGTCCTTTAAACTGCAATTGAAAAATGTATTGCAGGTTGAAGAAGGACCAGTATATGGTCCAATCGCAACGTTCAGTCCTTTGGACTGCAATACATTTTTCAATTGCAGTTTAAAGGACTGATGCGCCGGGATTGGAGCACATAATCGTCCTTCTTTAAAGATCATAAATAATGTTCGTGCACCCTACAGTGTTCGTAGTACCACTCTAGTCTCTGAGTACTGAGTTGCAGTCCATAGCCTTCATACACAGCAGAACATTCAGTTTTCATATCAACCGACCGCGAGATCAGACTACACACTCTCCCACCAAATGATTTCCCATTTTATAGACTAATCTTGTGTTTATACATCTCAATGGTTTTAAAATGCTTCTGTGTGATATATAAGTCCATTGATTTACGTTTGTCTGAAATTCGATTTTCATACACATCACAAAATGTTATTTCTTACTAGAAAACCGTGAGATCAGACTACACATCTAGAACAGAGTACGTATGCTAGAAGATCCCGGCATCTTCATCCCATTCTGCGTCTCCTCAAACATACGCTATTTCTCTGCTCTTACATCCCGCCGGGATGTAAGAGACAAGAAATAGTGAGGCAGAGCGAGAGACGCAGAATGGAATGAAGGTGCAGGGATCTTCTAGCATACGTACTCTGAACGTGAAACTGCCTCCCCACAACGAAGTCTCGAACTACGGCTCCATTCGTCACCAAAATATAGTCTGTTCCACGCACTTATAACCCTCTACAGTAATCTTCGCGAACTTCTAGATCAACGTTTCGTAGTTTGATATATTTGGAATGACTTCAATTTTTGCTATTGTGTTTTCTATCTATGCTACTACAAACTCTGGAAGTTTGAAACCAAAATAATGATTCATGAAAAAGTGGGGGCCCAACGACTGTGAGATTTGTCTTCTGCTGTGCGCCCATTAGACAACTACTCTCAAATGGAGCAACTACTGCTACGAAAACCGAAAAATACTAATATACTCAAGTATAACTGTTTATTATAAACCTACAAAGTCATAAAATATTTTTCAAACCTGTAAACTAGAATCTGCAATTAACCGAAAAATACTAATATACTCAAGTAACTGTTCATTACAAACATACAAAAGTCGTAAAATATTTTCTCAAACATGTAAACTAGAATTTACAAATCACAGCTGCGAAAGAGAGAACAACTGTTGAATATTATGACAAACGTTATAGCACCTAGAATTGAAGTAATGACAAAAAATGCCAACATTTGTGCACAAAACCAGGAATTCTATTATTGACTACGTTGAGTTAACATCTGTGATTTGTAGATTCTAGTTTACATGTTTGAGAAAATATTTTACGACTTTTGTATGTTTGTAATGAACAGTTACTTGAGTATATTAGTATTTTTCGGTTAATTGCAGATTCTAGTTTACAGGTTTGAAAAATATTTTATGACTTTGTAGGTTTATAATAAACAGTTATACTTGAGTATATTAGTATTTTTCGGTTTAAGTAGCAGTAGTTGCTCCATTTGAGAGTAGTTGTCTAAGGGGCGCACAGCAGAAGACAAATCTCACAGTCGTTGGGCCCCCACTTTTTCATGAATTTTTCTCTTTTTGTATACATGCCGTAGGTATGTGGTTTGATCTGTACGGTGAAGTTAAATTGTTTTCCTGATAAACCACTTGTCAAGTATTACCATCATTCGAAAAAATATGACGTCAACATTGCAGTTCTAAAAACTTACTTCATCTGGTCTCCAGAATCCCAGAATACGTCATGTTTGAATGAAGTTTCGTCGTGTATTGACGATTTTTAAGAAACTTTCAGCATTCGAAAACAAATTTCACGTCATTTTTTTCAAAGTTGACGTCATCTGACCTTCTGAATTCTAGAATAAGTCATATTCAGATAGATCTTCATCGTTAATGTACCATTTTAAGATATTTTCAGCATTCGCAAATATATTTCACGTTAATTCTGCATTTCCAAAAGTTGACGTCTTCTGGCCTTCTGAATCCCAGAATACGTCACTCTCAGATTGATTTTCACCGTTAATTGACCCTTTCTAAGATATTACCATCATTTGAAAATATATGTGACGTCAACTTTGCACTTTTCAAAAATGACGTCATCTGGTCTCCAGAATCCTGAAGGACGTCAGAAGTAGAATACTTCATATTCAAAAAAAGTCACGATGGCATCATATTTCAATTTTAAGCAAATCGATAATTGTTTCTCTAAGTTACAGTACAGTTTGAGTTGTTGGCCGGACAGAGAGAGCGAGAGAGCGTGCTGAATGGAGAGACGCAGACCTTTTCCGAAAAATGTCTATAACTTTGTTTGAAAAATTTTTTCGCAAATTTATTTCGGTCCGCCAGGGTTTGAGTAGATATTACATCCTTTACACAATTTGCAACAAAATCGGTTAAGTAGAAACCCTTGAACTGGGAATTTTCCCTTGTTTCGACTATGATGTCATCCGAGCTCCAGAATCCTCGATGACGTCATCAGTAGAAGACTTACATCTAAATCGATGTCAGTTCATGTCGTGGTATCATACTTCAAATTTCACTTGAATTGGTTAGGACTGAGCTGAGTTATAACGCAATTTCATTTACCCCGACAGAGAGGGCGAGAGAGTGCACGAAATGAAGAGACGCAGAGACATTTTCAAAGACTCATAACTTGATGAAAAATATTTTTTTTTTCGAAAAAAAGTTTGCGCCCCCAAGGTTTGAGTGGGATATCTATCGTGTCCCAAATTTTCAGTCAAATCGGTACACACATAAAAATTTCCCAGGAGTGCGCACCAACACAGACACACGACGGAAGTTGGCGGTCTGCATGAAGCGCATAACGTCATCACTCGGCTCAAACTTAATCAATTTTGTTCAAATTTTGAACATAGCTTGTAAATATGCCATGAAATATCAACAAATCATAAAAAAGTTTTGATTTACACGTTTGGGCCTTTTTGAGGGTGAACTAAAAAAATGAAAGCGCGCATTAGCCGAACCAAAGACAAATCTCGCACAGCGCTTCGCGCTGCGCGCGATTTATGTATTAGGAAATGCCTTCTAAATATGTGAGGGATTACTGTAGAAGGATATCGATTGGTGAAACAAACTATATCACCTGATCAAACTACAAACACAGAACATAATGTGGAAACCTTTTCCACTTTGTTCGTGCTACCACTCTTTATGATTTGCAGTCTGAACTTCATACATAGCAGCAATTTCGATTTATCACCAAAATAAAGTTCGTTTCCTCAGACAATTCCCAGCCAATTGGCCAGCCACTTTTTTATTGGCTGAGCGAGAGAGTGTGCAGGTCAGAGAGACCCAGATGTCTGCGGCCTCATTGACCTGCACCCTCTCTCACTTTTGTAGCTGGCCAATTGAAGAAAATTGGCGCCAATCGTTCTGAGTCATTCCCACTGAGACCCATTGGCATCGTGCCAAACTTTTTGGATGCCTATTTTTTTTTCAGAGAAAACCGAAGTATTCTGAGAAGATTTTTTGTTTACGTGTTCATACGTGGAACCGAACAATCGCTAACAAAGGTTTCCAGTTTTTTGAAAAAAACTACAAAGTGGTGAAAAATTGACTGGAGTATTCATTGGCACGCTGCCGAATCTCAGTGGGAATGACCGGAACTATACCTGCAAATCAAACTACAGACCCAGAAGAGAACGTGAATTCTACCCCCTCTGGTCAATTTCGCATCGAAGACCAATAGTTTGTTCGGAAACCTTAATATATGCTCGTAATACCACTCCCCCACATTTCTAATTCGACATAATTCGAAGGAGTCTGGCTTCTGTGTCTGTGTGGTCCAGTGATTTACGCTTATCTGACTACGTATGCTTAGAAGATCCCGGCAGCTTCATCCCATCCTGCGTCCCCTCAAACATACGCTCTTTCTCTGCTCTCACATCCCGCCGGGATGTAAGAGACGAGAAACAGTGAGGCAGAACGAGAGACGCAGGATGGGACGAAGGGGCCAGGATCTTCTAGCATACGTATTTTGTAGTCCGGTTTGCATACACAGCAGAAAATATCATTTTCATACTTTCAAACGGCGAGATCGAACTACAACATCTTCTGTTACCACTCTATTACGACTAAGTCACTTCCAGATCAAACTACAATTCCAGTTCGAAATGTGAGGGAAGGCCCCCGTCCCTTATTTTGTTGACCAAATGTTTGCACACTTTGATAGTCTTAATATGCCCGTAATTCCACTCCCCCACATTTGTAATTCGATAAAGTCTGGCTTCTGTGTGTGGTATAAGTCCATTGATTTACGTTTATCCCGCTATCAATGATAATGCGATTAGTGTTTTCGTGTCTATTCTGGATTTACTCCCCCACGCCCTTTAATTCCCTAAATATGATCAATATTAGCCCTTCAATATTGGCGTATGATTCTTTAGTTGCCCCCAATTCGTAATGATTATTAATTCACTCCCCCACTAATGTTTATACTTCGAATTAGAAATATAATTCAATATTGACTCAAGACTCTCTACTTGCTAATCAACAATCATTTCTAACGCCACAGTTCAAATGTAGTTCACACCATTCCTACTGAGACCACTACAGTAACCTTACAAGCTCTCAAAAGGCTGTTGGGAGGCTGAAAACGTCCATTTACGAAAATCCTCCCGTACATTCGTTGTAACTGAGGACGACGATTACAACAACATGAGAAAGACGACATAGAAGTTTTGAAATTCTACTGTAGGAGTCTCAGTGGGAATGAAACAGACTATATACTGGTTTCATGTTGAATGCAGTGGCCGTATCCACAACTATTGCGGGGTGCTCCCGCGACCTCCCGCGGGTCCCCGCGGGAGCTTTGGATACCAACTTTTTGCCCGCGGGAAGAAACACCCCGCGGGGAGTCGCGGGAGATTGAGATTCATCTCCCGCGAGCTAATTTCCCGCAAGAGTTGTGGATACGGCCACAGAAGGTTCATAACTTTGTAGAATTTCGTGCAAACGCTTTCTTCATTACTAAGTATAATTATTATTAGCCATTTAATGATTGGCTTATGATTCTTTAGTTGCTTCTTTAGTATTCGTGATGATCGAGAATCATTTAAAACGATTGGATTAAATTAAACTGTTTGGTAAAAACTCATACAAATCACTGATATTTTGAAAATGAATAAAGTTCTTTAGGAAGAAAAAGATGAAACACGTGTGTGAGTCGTGAAAAAACAGTCAGTTCTGAATACTTAATTGATCTTCATCGTTTCAATATTTACACTTCACTTAAAGGGTCTCCCGAAACGGTACAGTCTTTTCCATTCCTAGTGAGTCTCCTACAGTAGGATTTCGAAACATCCAAGCCGTTTTCGCCACTCACTTGGGATTGGAGAAGTTGAGGATGTTCGCACCTCATTCTCGTAATCAGATAGAGTAAATATACGAGATTATTTTGGATGAACTGAATTTTCAGACTCACAACAGCATTCAGAAATTTTGTTAGGTTACTCTAGGAGTCTCAGTAGGAATGGGGGGAACTATACATGTATGTGTTTGTTCAGGACTGACTGTGGTTTTCCATCTTATTTTCTGTGGCAAAGAAAAATGGCAACACGATTCCATTCTATTCAGATATACATCAGAGCATGTAGCTTCGATTGGCGAAACAATGATTTCTGGATTCATCTATTCATGACCACAACTATGTGTATAGTTAGCGGACTTTGCCAAAGTATCTTCCATAATTCTACACGTGTACCTTCCTGATTACTGTTTGAAGTTCTTCTCTATGCTACTTTTTTACTTTGATCAGTTGTTTTTCAAGTAATGAATGAATGAATGAATTTATTACGCAAGTAAAGCGTGTGATAAAAAAAATATGGTAAGGATGCAAACAAATTTGAACATGTCAAACAGTACGAATGGAACACGAAGAGATATAACGAAGGGATATACTATACGGAAACATATGTAACATACGGTACATAAAGGAATGGAATAGTAAAAGTTACGGTGTAGGCAGTCAGTAAATACAGTACAGATCTCACAATATTATGATGATACTATTCGTTTTAACCCTGCAACTGAAAATGGCAACTTCTTCTTTTTGGTCAGTTTCAAGTATTTTGAACCTGCTCGCACGGAGAAAAACTGCTGACGCAGTTTTGTTTTTGGTATAGGAAAACTCAGTTTAGTGTTCGCTCCTCTTGTTCTAGAGTTCGAGAAAATATAAAAATTACACGGTTTCAAACCTATCTGACCAGTTAAGATTTTGTGCACCATGACCAAATCAAATGTATCTCTACGACTAATCAGAGATTTCAGGCCAAGTATTCTATTTCTTACTTCAGATGAAGGTACTTTACAATAAGTGTAGCCACCTTTCCTCATGAACAACTTCCTAGTGAAATCGTTTTGCACAGATTCTAGTGCTTTTACAGCACCCTTATCTGAATTAAATACAGTGCATCCACTCTCGACAATGGGACGAACGTAAGTCTTATATAGTCAAGCACGTCTTGTTTTTTGACTTTCAATGATTTGAATATATTGAAAGTTCTTCTCTTCGCAAGTCTTAAATACAGTGCATCCACTCTCGACAATGGGACGAACGTAAGTCTTATATAGTCAAGCACGTCTTGTTTTTTGACTTTCAATGATTTGAATATATTGAAAGTTCTTCTCTTCGCAAGTCTGCTTATTCTCTTACAATGATTAGTTGCTGCTTTGTTTAGTTATTAATGCTTTGTTTAGTTTTCTTTTTTCGTTTAGCGCACCTCGTAGTGCATTGAATGAATGAATAAATGTTGGTCTCATCGCTTGTGTTTGTAGTTTGATCTTCAGTCTCTGATCTGATAAGAAGTCCCTAGTTTGCAGACCAAACTACAACCCTCGTTCGACCACCCCCATAATGTTTAATGTTTACTAACTGCCAATTAGCGTGTGGGTGGATATTATTCTCGAGTGAAAAGAGATGCAACCCGATTCTAGTTGGCATGAAAATGGCATGTAAATCAAGTTTGAAGCGGCAAGCGACCTTTGGTAAAGGTTTTGCACTAAAGATCAAAAGTTGAGTAACGAGAGTAGTTAGTGGTTAGTCGTATAAGAGATGATCAAAGATGTGCTGTAGTTTGGTTACAAGACAGGAATCTAACTAAGCACATAAGAATCGGCACAAAGATCAAAAGTTTATGGGTAACGAGAGGAATAGGCATGTGTGTCATACTAGTTCTCACAAACGCGCAATCACATACATTATACAGAAACTTTTGGGAAAATGTATAACGGTTATGCACTGAATATCGTGAGGGTATGGGTAGTGAGGGCAGTAGACATATGCGTCCTACTCCTTTTCACTGAGTCGTACAAATACAGTAATGTGTTTGCTAGATTCAACCTATGTTTATGAATAATAAGAGTAGTCATGTAGGAGATGATAACCAAACCAAAGTTGTAGTTTGGTGTTGAATCACAGCCCATACCTTCAGTATTTCATTGAAACGTTCAGACTGCTGTTTCTCATTAGTACCACAGCGAAATACGTGCAATATTTGTCATACCGTACCACCGATTGAGGAAAGGACACATTATCCAGGTCCACGTGAGAATGGTGATAACTATACAATTCCGCCCCTGAAAACCCATCCAGTTGCTATATGATACATCCCTCTCCCTCTCGCACTTTCCTGAGTGTTCTTTGATCTCCCTCTCCCTCTCTCTTTCCCTCTTGATACATTTCCCCTACGTAACCAGCGCGTGTCATAATTTGTTTCCTCCGATTTATTACATGTTTTCGCGATCTTATTCTATTAGACATGTTATATTGTGTTGAAGGCAGGAAAAAATAGATTAAGGCTACGGCATAGTCTAGAATTCTGCAGACTGATGACGTACAGTATCCGGAAGGTTAGAGATAGTTTGGACGGAGAGGGTGCAGACAAGGTTCTTGAGATTCCGGTGTAGTCCGTAGTGTTGCAATCTGCTGACTAACAGTAACCAGCGAGTGAGAGATAGTCTAAACGGAGAGAGTGCAGACGAAATATTTTTAAATATGCGACTAAACATGTTCTATTCTGTGACAAGCAGGAAAAAATAGATTATGGCTTCGCCATAGTCTAGAATTCTGCAAACTGATTACGTTCAGTATCTGTTAGGTTAGAGAGAGATTGGACGAAGAGAGTGCAGACAACGTTGGATTTCGGTATATTCTGAAACACAGCAACATACTGACTTACAGTAACCCTGAGTGAGAGACTGTGTGATGGGAGAGGGTGCAGACAGCGTTCTTTGTAAGCACCGGAATATATATTATATGATATGTAGAAAGGAGGAAAATAGATTATGGCTACGATGTAGCCTAGAATTCTGCTCACTGATGACGTACAGTATCCGGTAGGTTAGAGATAGTACGATGCGAGAGGGTGCAGACGAGGTTCTTGAGATTCTGTGGACGTATAAAGTATCATCAGAACTTTGTTGTAGTTTGATCGGATTAAACTACAAACACAGCGCACACACTCTGGAGAGAGCGAACCCCACACATAATCTAGCAGGGTACAGGTATAGTCGTCGCCAACGGAAAGGCGGCAGGGTACTGTATGTTTCAGTTTCCGCTGTGTACGCACACATGTCTTCGATTCCAAAGTTTGCCGGTTATGTATACTAATGGCGCAGTGGAAAGCGCCCTGCTACGATTATTTTGCTCACAGGTTCGATTCCGGCGAGAGACAGAAATTTATAAATTTGGCATTCACTATATTGGGAAAGGAACACTCCTTTGAATTCTGGTATTGTCCATAATTCTGCAACGTGCTGACTTACAGTATCTAGATGGTTAGAGAGTGTGAAACAGAGAGTGCAGACCAAATTTATTTTAAAGCATGTGTTATTAGACACCTGATGCTACAGATCTTTAGGACATGTTCTGATATTCAAAATAGAACAATAAATTGCGGATTGCGCTTAGTTTATAGTTGCAGCTGCTTTTCAAGAACTTTTATATGACTAAGTTATAGATCACATTGCTCCGGGTGAAACATCGGTTTTTAAAAAGTGCAATAATGAAGTGAAAAAATGCTGATGTTTTTTCACGTTTCACGTTTAACGAATGCATTCAACTCAAACTGATCTTTGATCTTATAGGATACACAGCTCGATCCACGAATCGCTACATTGAAAACTGGCTGCCCATGGCAAGCCATAAAAATGCCCATGGCATGCCTGCCAAAAAATTTCTGGCAATGCCTGGTGCATGCCATGGGCACACATGCCGGAAAAATGCCCGAAACATGCCACAAAGTGCATATGAGCAGTGGTCGCCCAAAACTGTTTTACTGAACGGTTGGTTTGTTTTCGAGAACAATTCGAAAGACATTTTAATAAAATTTATGGAACCAATAAATATTATGAAAATCAAAACAATCAATACGGAGAAAAAACAAAAAAGAACATTCGAATATAATATTCAAACTCACAAAGTATGGTACACAAATATAAACTTGGTTACCAGAAGGCACTATTAAGAATATTGGGAAAAATTATACAATTAAACCCGAATATTGTAACATTACGTTGAATCGTGATGCAAATTAATCAAAGTCTTATGAAAACACTTGTTTAATGGGATGAAAAGCATAGAACAAGCAGAGAAATTGAGAGAAATGTGAGATATACTAGATACACATAACAAGACCAAAGAAAACGAGCTATATGCTCAGAACAACCTATTTGCATGATTCACTAATAACTATGAGCCATTCACGGCACGTTTTGATGTCAGCCAATTTGTATCAATTCTGCACACATCAGTAAGCTCAGTCAAGTAAATCCTCTAAGTGCTACTTCGCGAGTTGAAGAGAATCACATATATGAGATAGTATAGGCAACACTGGGTATACCTCACTGAACTCACTGACATACTAGGGAAGAGATTGATGATGATAATGGTAAAGAATAAAAATATACTGAGGATACGTAACTACGTAACATATTCAATATGGAAACAGAACACAATATTAAATATACAATTAACTACTTGAGCACAGTTTCACTACTACCAATATAAAACATTGAACATACATTTCAGCTTTCTCAGTTCTCATTCTCCGTCGCAAATGGTCAGGTACTCTGCAAAGTATAGTTTTCTTTATCAAGTTGGACTAGAATATTAGAAACATACACTTAAGTCCACGCGGGATATGTGAGCACCCCGCAGTAGGAATCCTATTGGAAAGAATGTGAGGGGGGGGGGGAGGGTAACCGAATAACTACTATGTGACGACAAGTGGGGAAAATAAGTAAAGCGTCGCCAAGACTGTACTTAAGCTACCCAGCAGTTGACGAAGCAAATCAGAACTACTTAACTCGGCTTCAGTTCTTTAAATACAGTTCTTCTAACACATAACCCAGACACCTAGGGGTCTTATGTCGATTGGCCCCCCTTACTTCACCCCCTGTTGGTCGCGTCTCTTAAATAGCACCAGAGGTGTCGGGAGATGCCCTGTCTGCACGGAGACAACAACACCTAATTCGCAAATCGTGCAGACAGTTACATCGAGCCTGTACAGCGTGCAGACAGTTACAGATCTAGCGGCCGCCTAAATAGTATGCTTCGATAACGAAAATCCTGAATTTCTCCGATCAAAAGTAAGTGAGCAAAACGGCTTGGAATTTTTCAAATCCTACTGTAGGAGTCTCAGTAGGAATGGAAAAGCCTATAACGTCCCAATTCCCAATGCGGCACATAAATTGTTTTACGACAGTCAAACTACAGATGAACTCGTACTGTATCATTACTTTTACTACCTTTTCTGTACTCCCACATTTTCCATGGCGGTTAAGTTAAAAGATGTATTGTATAGCTATCTAATTTTAAAACAATTTCGTCCTTCACGTCATGTTCTATCTTATAGCGCGAACGATTCTCTGTCAACATGACACTTTCTACGCTATGCTAATTTCTAACAATCACAAAATTATGCTCAATGCCTATAGATAGTTTTTGCCGCTTCTGTGGCTGTTAAATGGGAACTTTTTGGAAATACCTTAAAGCACAGTTGACAACAAGTAGAAGATAGATGATCTACCGAAAACCGAATACTGAACTGGACATAATTATTGAAATATTATTCAAGTGAGACTACTCGATCATACATGGCCGTTTTAGATGTGAACACGTGAAGATTCATGATTTTTCCATTTTTTTAGACTATTAGTAGACCGATTTTCTTGTTTTCGACGAAAAAGTAGTCCGTTTTTGGAATTTTTTCTGACTGTTCGGACAACTTTACTGGTAGGTGGCTGTCATGGAGTGCAGTTTGGAATTGTGAGAGACTAATAACATTATATGGGTAAAAAATCAACAGGGGAACTTTTCCCGAATCGCCTCTAATAACCAAAACTAAACCGATCCTTATCAAATCTGATAGTTCGACAAGAAACAGAATAAGTTCGTACTTAACCCTGCTTGGAACCTGAAAACACTCTAACCTGGTTGAAAACTAGAGCGTTTAGTACCTGGTTCAAGAAGAATCGGTTCGTGTTTGTTTCGGAAATAGCTGGTTCGACACGAAATTTCACAAGAAAGTTACTATAACCCGGTATGTCGTTAACCCCACCAGGTAACTAATAACAATAACATATTTACCTGGTTAACCCTAACCATGTAACCACGGTTGGTGGATGCTAGCATGCTAGGGACAGGTAGCGCTTTTAACAATTCTGAGCAGTTCTGAGGAGTTAGAGATGGTCTAACAGTAATTCATTGAACTTTGTTAGTTGTAGTTTAGGTATCCCTGTTTCGAACTGGTACAACCCAAATAGGGTTAACCGGTTAACTAGTGATCGGGAAATCCTCGTTGTGACTACCCAGAATGAAAAAGTTTCAAAGTTGACCGTGAAAAAGGTTACCTCCTGGGCGAACTTCCACTTATTGTGTCAGGCTGACCGGCTCCCATCACAAATAGTAATAGACTCAAATACCCTCGCATTAGACTACACTCACTAGTCACCAGTATTCATATAATAGCTCAACCGAACACCAGCTTACTTTTCTGAATTCTCATAGACACCATAGGTGGAATGATGTCGGTTTGAGGGTTGAAACAGTTGAATATTCCCTTCACAACCAATGGCAAAAAGTTATAGGTCCCGTTCAGAGAAGTACCATAAAAACGTGAATTCTCGAAAAAGTTATGGGTCTGCTGCAAAGTATTTCATCTCAGCAGTTATCCGTACTCAATAGTAAAAAGGGAAAGAACCAACGCTTTGCGCGATTTTTCCGGTAGAAAACTAGTGCTTATAGATAACACCTCGTTCCCACGTTTGTAATTGATGACGAAGCAAAAGTTAATCTTCGGAAAAACAAAACTATGAAGCTTCAGTGCGACTCACCTAGCTAGAAAATTCCTCTAGAAACGACAGCCAATCCTGGTTCTCATAGCAGCGAAAGTAGACCTGCCCAGCACTCGAAACACTAGGAAGTTATCTGCAATAAATGTAACTTAGAACTAATAACGTGTATACGATAATACAACAATACTGTCCTAGTAAAATGGATATATCTGAAAGGAAGTATCGTGTTAATGCGCAAGTGGTAAATACAGTGCGCATATGATTCAGTAACATGTTATTTAGTTCATTTCGAATTTCGATTAGAAGAGGCAGATAATATATAATACTGCAAATTACAACGAATCATATTCACTGAACAATGTGAATCAACTTATGGTCAGGCTGGCAGACTTCCATCACAAATGGACACAAATTGCCTCGTCTCGTATTCTACACCAGTATTCATCAAATAGCTCAACCAAACACCAGCTAACCAGGATATATTTCTGGTACCATATTTTGTGAATACATTACTCTGACTCTCCCCATATCAGCGAAAAGGAAGTTTTTGAACTAATCGGATTTCGGATGACCATTGTTTGGTGTGTTGGAACTGGGAGTACTTGGAACAGGCTCCGAGCGTCAAACCGTTCCTATTTATATATATATATATATATATATATATATATATATATATATATATATATATATATATATATATATATATATATATATATATATATATATATCTTCTATTCATTTCTTCTCAATCGCTAACCACACTCAATAGTAAAACGTGAAAAAACAATGCTTCAGGCGATTGTGCCGCTGGAAAGCCAGCGCTCACCGATAAAGCCTCGTTCCCACATTTGTAACTAGCGAAGTCACGATAGTTCACCTTGAGACAAATAATATTATTCTTTATCTCGACTCACCTAGTTCGAAATTCCTCTAGAAACGACGGCCAATACTGGATCCATGAGGAAGCAGCGAAAGCAGAGCTGCCCAGCAGCCCAGCACCAAAATACTATCAAGGAGTTATCTGCAATCAAAGCAAATTAGAACGAATAACTTGTATAGGATATCATTTGCATTTCGTGAATTGATTATATTATTATGAAGCACGATATTTTATCCTAGCGCACAAATGATGTTGACTTGGATGATTAGATTTAGATATACAAAATAAAATTGATAGCATAATACATAACAGTTTAGCAATTTGCTATATAGCGTAATTTATAAATTTATTGCTAGGGGAATGACGGCATCACCTCTCTGGTTCAGGTGACCGATTAGCCAATTCACACCCACTAGAACGACACCCAGGACCCAGCAAAATAGTCACCGCCGCAGAAAACAACTATCCACTACCAAGACAATTGGCTCGTTTTCAATGATATTCATGAAAATTCATTTGTTTGCATTAAAACGGGCCATGTCTCCCGAGTTTGTCGATGAAGGAACCATGCCACATCTGGTACAAGCTAGTTATGCCACATCTGGTACAGATTAGAATTATAATGTCAAAGTAATGTAGCCTAAGTATTACCTGATATCCGTTGATATCCTATATCACTTGACATTCATTGAGAATTGAGATTGTTGGCATGTTGGCGTTGGTGTCACGTGTTACTTCACCTTGACCATAGAAAATCCGATACCGGTGCCTCTGCCTCCCTGCCACTCTCGTTCTGCTGTAAAAAGAATAAGTCTGTCTGAGACGCTGAAAATAGTAGAAAAGTAAATGAGAATGTACCAACGGATGTAACTCGGATAAAGAATCCGCACCAAAAAAGAATGAACAGCTGCTGTTAACATGCAAATGATTAGAAAGAAATTCTGAAGAATTTGTTGCATGCATTTGCAGTTCATGAAAGTATGTTTTACACTAAATTCTTCATGAAAGTATGTTTTACACTAAATGGCCCATTAACATCAACTTTCTAATAGAAACACACTTCAAATTTATCTAGCAGTCACCCAACAAAGAATCTTCAAAAAAAAAACAATGCAAAACACGCGAAAATACAGAATGAAAGAAAAATAGAATAAATTTCATATGAAAACAAATTTTTATTGCCGTACGTGCGCGTCTGTAAGACGCCGTTAAACAGAGTACGCGGGGCATCGGATATGCGTTGGAAGTAATTTGCCCGAATAATGCCACAAAATTTTCAACTTTATGGCTTGCCATGGGCAGCAGATTCTCAGAGTAAGTGGACTTTTCTGTGGATGACGCGGCGCACTCTCTTAATTGCGTGGATGGCGCGCCAGAGTCTTCAAAAATTGTGGATGGAGCTGCACTCTACCTTTAAAACTTACGTATACTTATATATAAAGTGTGGAAGACGAAAAATTGATGAGATAGTGTATTTTGAGATAATAGTTGAGAGTTGAAAATACTTTGTAACGGTTTGATATTGTCTTTGACTCACTTTCCGATCTTGGTAATGCAAGTTAGAAATATGAGTTATGAACAAAAACAGGAGAAACCTATACTGATAGTTCTACACATGAACGAGCCAGTTACCTGAAGTGGAACGAGCCAGTACCCTAAGGTGCAACGAGCCACTCTAGGAACCATGACTAACCTAAGCCTAAGCCTTTCTAACAGACAAACTAAATTCGAAAAAATAGTATGTAGAAAAGTTGATTGGGAAAACAAGTACTATCACCAAGTATCAGCTGCTAAAACCATGTGATAATACGCTCAATCCATGCTTTCTCTGTCATTTGAGAGTGGTGACCCAGTTAACCAGAAAAGTGCGGCTGGATCCACAGATTTTTGGCTCGCTCGCCACTAGTTGCTTTTTAGGGTGGCTCTCTCGAAAATTCGTGGATGGAGCGCATCTCCCGATCTTATACAGTATGCAACAGAAACCTATTTCGAGGCATCGTTATTACCTCATAGGTGATGACCACTTCTGAGTTGTAGTTTGAACGGCCCATACAGCAGAGGTTTAATCATATTGCTGATCAAACTACAAACACAGAAGATAAGGCCAGCATTTGTCGCCTGTTTTCAGCCCGCTCTAATCCGAACAAAAAACGTCATTTTGCTCGCAGAGTAACCTGCAAAACTACTAGAGCTTCGGTCGAGGGCTACGGTAGCTGATCAAGTATGTTATTTACTCGTAACAATCTCGAAAACATCATAATTATGGTTCTACATAAATGGTTCTGTGAACTCAGTGACGGGATTTTGTGTGTATCTTGCAACTAATCGCATTCAGAAAATAACAAAACTCGAGTCACCCTAGAAATTTTTTTAGATCAAACTACAAACACAGCACAACACGCAAAATGATCGTATACGCCGGGATTGGATGAAGCGAATTCTCTCTAGGATTTCTTGAAGTATAGAAGCACCAACTTAGCGTAATGTTCCATATATAGTCGTCGCCAACGGAAAGGCGGGAGGGTACTGTATATCTCACTTTCCGCTGTGTACGCACACATTTCTTCCATTCCAAAGGATGCCGGCTACCTACTCTAATAGCGCAGTGGTTGGCGCACTGCTACGAATCGTTTGCTCGCAGGTTCGATTCCGGCGAGCGACATAAATTTATAAATTTGGCACTCACTATACTTGTATTCAATTGCACAGCCACGGGAAACATGTTGAACACAGCAGAACTTTGAAACGTGCAATAACAAAGTGCACGATGCCTCATCAGAATGCTAACTCTACGTGACTATTCATTTTACTTCTAGTATACAAACCACGTGGGGTTTGAACATCGAGTACAAACGTGTGAAAAACTATTTAAAATAGTGGATTATTGAGCACAGTTTGATACTACACCGGGGGTGGTAGACGAGCGCTGTTGTAGCCACGTCGCCAAAGCCGTTTTCGAGTCACGCCAAAGCGATTAACAGAGATTCTGAGCTGGATTTAGATCTGCTAATCGAGTCGTCACTTAATATAGAAATGTGAATGACGTGTTTTTGTGATAGTAGAAAGTGGATATTGACTTTTTCCGAGAAATTATAAACTCAAAGTAAAGTAAATTCAGGAAATACCAATTACTGTCGTAGGCCAAATCGTCGGGAAATTTTTTTGTATAGGCCAAATCGTCGGAACATTTTTTTTACATTGTCTCAAAGTTTTACCATCATCGTCATGAAACACATTTACGAAATGGGTGGATACTTGACACGTGTAATAAGGGTAGGAATACAATGTTGGTGTTTTTTCATGTTCAGCTTGCCATTTCGAAATTTAGGTTTTGGTTTTACTTACAATGGAAATTTAGTAAATTCAACTTGTGGAAGAAATTCAAACACCATTTCCTGATTTCATAAACTTTTTAGACGTTTCTAGTTTTCCGCTTTGAGCGAATCAAAAACAGCAAATAAATTCAATGTTTTATGTTGTGTAAATAAATATGTACCCATCGTGTGCGAGATCAAAAAAACAAATATATTATAATTATAAAAATGTAAACAAAACCCGTTAAAACAAATAAACACGTGTGTGAAATGAGAATCATCGTACAGTGTACAGACACGGGGGAAATGCGAAATTAATGAACTATTAAAATATGGTGATTCTTTAAATTATTACATCATTAACAAAACAAGGTCGAATTATCTAGTCATTCTACATCAATAACGCCAGGAAACGTGCACTTTACAGTTGCACTTTCTCCGATCTTCTTAAATGGTAGGTCAAAACTAATGAAACTAGTAAAAAACCATGTAGGCGACCAAGTTTGGTTACTCTTACTCGGTCAATTTTCAAACATCCAAAAGGCGGGAAAATCCGTTCTATCCGGTTGTTACGTGTAAAAAACGTAGAAAATCATCGTTTTCCCAGCTCGTGGATTTCGAAGGAACTGTCGTCTTCTTTCTGGAAAAGAGAAAAATAAGTACATTTCAATTCACAAAACATTTTTATAGTATTGTAAGTAAAGTTTATGTAAAGCTACTTATAGAGAGGGAGAGAGAGAAAGAGAGATAGAGAGAGAAAAGAGACAGAGAGATAATAGGAAAGAGGCAGACAGAGAAAGAGAGATAGAAAGAGGGATGAAGAGAAAGAGAAACGAGAGAGATAGAGAGAAATAGAGAATCTACTAACCGGTGTCATGGGTATGCAGGCCAATGTGAGCTCTTCGTGGGTGGCCAGTTTCTTCCCTGTTTCAGGGTCGACCAACACCACGGGTATACGGTACTTCAGGGGCTGACAACGGATTTGGGTATAGGGAGAGAGATGGGACGGCTTGTCGCAGTGACATCTGACTTCTTCCAGCACTACCGGTAGTCGCTGAAAAAAGGCGAGGTCAAAAAACGAAACACAGCAGAAATTTGCAGCTACAGTACCCCGATTTGATATTTTGAGATACGTTTTTTTAGAATTTGAGGTTGACAACAGAAAACACAGCAGAAATTCGCTACTACTGTATCTCCGAATGATCTAAAACGCTAGATTATTGTGTAACAGGTTTGATTTGTCGAAAAACACAGCACAAAGTTACAGCTACCGTAATCTTGACCACCCACACATCATTTGAATGGAGGGTAACGTACGATTAACTATAATACCAGCTTGTATAATTACTATTTTGCATATAAATTGTTTTTGTAACTAGTATAGCTGTTGATTCTACGGCAGTTAGATCGAGAACCTGCAATTAGGAACGAAATCGCAAATTTCACCTGTTTACTGTATATTCCCAGATTCGGAGGAAAATTCTGAGGATTTAAAAAAGTATCTTCCGACTACCGTACCCCATTTTTGGCGGGAAACTCAAATTCAAAACGCATCTACCGTAACCCCAGTTTTAGCGCCAGATTCCGAAATTTAAAAACGTACGTTTTCGTTGCGGTTGCTGTGTTGGCTGAACGGACAGACGGCTCGCTGCTCAAAAGTGGGCGGAGCCTGACGTTTTTTGGACGAAGTTCGACCACACACGACGTGTCGACGGCTGCGCGTCTTGAGGCGATAGGCGCTGTCTGGCGCCAAAACCATGGTCCTGCAAAAAAGTCGATAAAGTTGGCGCCACAGTCCTTTAAAGGCATATTCCTTTAAAGAAGAAGATGAAATTTACGTCATAGTGCAGGTAAATGACATGATCACGTGAAAACGTGAAGAAAAGTTGGAATTCCCGTTTCACGTGAATAACCACTTAGTTTTTGTTGACAATTCACGTGAATCCGGATTAAATTATGACGTCATCAATCATGACGTGAATCTGATTGAATCAATGCACCACCTCCGCTAATAGGCTGTTATCTATGGTTTCCCCAGCTTGCTAGTGAAAGCACATGAAGATTTACAACTTGTAATTCTTCTTGCAACTGGAGAGCTTGCAAGTTGCAAGTTGCAGTTTCCAAAGGTTCAATAATAAAAACAACTCGAGCAATCACATGATAGTAATCACGACATTTGTTTACCGCTCTATTTTCAGCCCAATCGAGATAGAACACTAAAAAACATCTGCATCTGCACTTTATAACTGCACGTTTTCGGATTTTCACGTGTCTAGAAGTTTCACGTGACGTACTTAATCAGTATAGATAAAAATTCGTCATGCATACATTACTTAATAGGGGTGTATTCGTTTTTTCGTGACATACATAATTACTACACTGAAACCGCCTTCGCACTCTGCGCCTAAAATAAGCCCCCAGGCTATGCATATTTCATGTAACTCCTCAAATAGAGTCACTTGTCATGTGTGTAGGTTTCACAAAAGACGCGATTGGTAGCCTAATTAATGACGTAGGCAGGTTTGTTTCGTCATGGAATTTAATTAAGTTACAGTATCCATCGAGAATGCGCGTAAACACTCAGTGGGTTACTGTATAGTGCAAAAATAGAACGTGAGAAACGTGAAACACGTGAGTTCGCTCACGTTTCACGTTCATAATCTTTGATTTAGTACCCTGGGTGGGTCCCAATTTCAATTGTCAACTTCTAGTCCCAAATCGTTGATTGGCGTCAAATTAACATGGGCCAGTGTTGTTTGGAGAGTACTTTTTGGAGAACGAGGGAGTAATTTCGAAGAAAGTGACATCACTTCTGAACTCATCTAACTACCCCCCACCCCCGCAAGTCACACTAAAAACCTCGCTAAATGACGAAAGTTTCCAAAACGCACGCAAGTTCACGTGAAACGTGTAATTCTTGCAAGTTCCACGTGAAAACCTGGTTACTACTAGTATACACTGTCAACTTTCGTCATGTGCTTGATATTTGGTCATTTACCGTAAACAAGAGCTAATTCGCGACACGAGACGCTTAGCATAAGACATAGTAAGATATTAGTGTTATTGCAATTTATTTGTACCATGATAAAGAATCAAAATACACTTTGCAGTCACGTGAAACGTGAACACGTGTTGCAAGCTTCACGTGATTACGCGAGTACTTCGCCCACTCTCATTATAAAAGTAAAAACATGTTTATAATTCTTCAAAACTGTTTTATAATTCAGAATATCTACGTAACATTGCGCGTGCTTTTTTGTGACACGTTTTGAATAGCGATTTGATTGGCGCCTTTTCACTGTTTGAATCTTGTGACGTAAAAGTTTAGTCGTTGAGTCCCAGACAGAAGAAATCACCGTATTTTTGCTGCTGCAAAAAGCCTAATTGCCGATTTGAAGTCAAATTATCAAGAAAACAAGTATTGAGAAATAATTATTGTTTTTCGTCGAATCAGACGCTTTTCTAGTAAATTGTGATTCCCGTTCTGCAATTAGATCGTGAACAAAAGTTAATTTCAACTTTTAATCATGAAGTGCGTGCAGAGTTTCGAGAAACCAGGTGATTTTAGTAGAAAAAACTGAAGCCAAGTTCAAACTCAAATTGCAAAAGAGATCTTCTGAATGCCAACATCACTAGTATTTGAAACATTTCACTAAAATGAACTTTGTTTCTCATGTTTAAGTTTCTCAGAACACACAGTGGAATGATGTTTCCATAACATAGCCTTTTTCTGGAAATCGGCAAAAGCTGGTGTTTAACCTCCACGTAAAGATATTACATTTGTCATTATGTCGTAATCACGTTTTTTTCTAGATAATGTCAACTAGTTTGACTATGAGTAATAAGGTTGATAGATCAAACTTGTGAGCTTTTCTGATTACACACAATTACTAACTACAGTAGCACGGACGCGCAGTGTACTCAGGTTACAAATTACAAAGAATAGGGTACCCGGCAGGACTCGAACCTGGGACCGAACTCTCTTACTCCAACCCTCAATCCACTAGACCAAGCTCGAACCAGCGCCCAAGCACATCAACTAATAGATACAGTAACCCGCAACCAAGCGCGGACTATTACGCCTAAAGCACATCAAAACAACAGTTACAGTAACCCAAATTTTCCTCAATATTTGTAGATCAACTTACAATGGTCCGCGTTTGCTGGATTCTCCACTGTTGGACAGAAAAACTCGACCAAAGTCGGAGGCTGTTCGGTCGACTTCACAGGAGGAGTTAGATGCGCAGGCGACCTGGACTAGGACCTGAAACGAAGATTACGGTAACACCATGTTGCGCTGTGTTTCATTTTGTATTGGTAGCCTTGCAACATGCCTTGTTTACACCTTAGTCAGTTTGCAGCCAAATTGACGTGCTAGACCTTGATAGGCTCGTAAATCTTTTTCGTCTAGAATAATAAAAGTTCAGTGCACAGTGCGAATGGAAGTTCCAGAGACATGATTTTGAAAATCAATATTTATACTACAAAAAGTTTTCACTAATCATGAGTGGCTCTCTCAATGAATCGCGTTTGTGGTACGACCACTGTATTTTCTCAAAAGCATGATTGGAGTGCCGCGTGTTATCGAAAAGAAGCATTAAATTGAACGTATTTTGATGAAAGTGGAGTTATTACACTTAATCTGCCGGGGTTTACAAGGTACAGTTCCTCATTTGTCAGAATAATCACGTTCTGAGCCCTTTTATAGAAATTAATTCCTTTCTAAAGATGAGACGCTACAGTGGCTTAGATGACGTTTCATCATGAAAGATTGGACTATACTAGAGATCTCTGACTATGACTATATAGTCGCTTTAAGTAGTACGTGAGACTTCTACAGTATGAATACTCAACTTTCAGTTAGTATATGTACTGTAGCAGTCTCAGTAGGAATGATGCGGACTATATCTCAGATGACGTATCATCATGACAGTTTAATTTAACTGAAGATCTCTAAATAACCCACCACCTAGGGAGTTCCTAGAAATAGTTTGAGTTAACTAGTAGGTTTATCGGCTGTAAATTATTCGAATTGTCTCTGATGTCTTATCATTCAACCCATTAAAACTAGATTAAAGTTCAAAATGAGTACTTTTAGAATCTACGAAGGTGAAAAAACTTCAGAATACTGGCCGAGTGTTCTTTCTAAACACTTCTTCTGCTGGTATTACGGTGTTTTTGCTCACGCTTCAGCCTAGTGAGTTCGTTTTCACTAAAGTCTGAGTGACAGACAATCTAAGTCTGTTAATTACAATAATTAATTTTCTTTTTATTGTGGATTCCGGATAAGTAGTAGAACGTGGGGGTAGTTTACTACTGTTGAGCTTATCTGGCTTCGTCGCAATATTCATAATGTGAGAATGAGAATTTAGTCCATCTGTTAATCGAAAATGTACAAAAGATTACGCGCTTAAACGCACTTTTTGCACGTCTTCCACGCAAGTTCACGTTTTTACGTGAAACGGGAAAGTTATAGTGTGAAAACATCAGAAATTCCTACAAAACAGATGTTTCACACATACTAATCTAAAGATCCGTTCACAGAGTGCAGAAAGTACAATAATAATGAGTATTATAGCTCGTCATAATACTATAAGTAACAAAACCGAGTACTGAGTATCTTTTTATGTTTAATGTGGCTTTGTTAATTTTTGTGAGTTCTTAGAATTATTCGTGTGCGATTGGATTTACTGAATAGATCATAGAACCTGAGATTATGCAATTTGAAATGTTTGACGCATCAGAGTATCAGAAAGACCAATATTTCAAGTTCAGGAGAATCACTGTTTCCGAGAAATCATGAAATTTCGTTGAAAAGTAGCGAGAATTGTACAAAAAAGTGTTGAAAAGTGAACAATAAAGAGTTGTTTTTGAACAACACAAACTAGGTATTCGAAGTTATTCTCAAGAATAGTGTAATTTAGATACACGGTGCAAGGGATTTTGAGATCAGAGCAAAAAAAAAGATATCAGCTCAAAAGCTGAGGAGAGAGGATCGAGACCTACTAACATAACGGAGTCACGAGAAAAGTGTAAAACATGTTGTGACTTAACGTTAAGGAGTTAAGGTTGCTGCAGTCGAACTATAGTGAATAGAGAAAACTTATGAGAAAAAGAATGGCTGAGAACATATTAGTGTTGAATAAAAGCCACGTGACAGCTCAAAGAGTTCACTAGTAAACTACACGTTTTCACATGTTTTTACCATTGAAATCATAACTGTTGTATGCAACAATTGAAACACAACGAAAACAAGGGAAACTAACCAGGGCGAAAAGTATCCTTAGCACTGAGGAGTTCATCTTACTGTAGGATAGGATATCGAATAGGCAGAGGGTATGTCTCAGAAGGTAGGTCAAATGAATGCACGGTAAGGGAATAGTCCTTCAGGAGTCTTTTATACTGGCGATGGCTTGCAAAGGGGGCGGGGCGAGGGATAAGTGGGGCGGAGCTTATTCGTGGGAAAATGTGCGGATTGGGTCAGCACCGGATTAGAGATCAGAGCAGAGACAACACGCCTTCTGCAAACTCGGAGTCACGATCGAGTACACGTGAGAACACGTGAAACCTCTGAGAAAATGCGAATTGAACACACGTGAACGTCTTGATTGATAACACGTGAACTTTGGCTGCGTTCATTTTGAAGTTTATTTTGCGAGAATAAAGAGGTTCATAGTCCCATTCGATTACACGTGAGTACACGTGCAACGCTTGGAAAATGTGAACCTCTCTCCAGATAATGATGGTCTTGATATTGAACGCACGTGACCTTTGACGATTTATGTTGTTTCACTGTTACTTTGAATGATCTCACAACATCACACAAGTTTTTTTTACAATCTCGCGGTAGTATGCTATAGTGAGTGTCAAATGTACAGATTTCTGTCTCTTGGAATCGAACCTGCCAGCAAAATTTTCGTGTGAGGACGCTAACCACTGCGTTGTTAGAGCACATAACTGGAAAGCTTCGGAATCGAAGACATGTGTAAAAGTTTTGACCGTACGTGAAAGCATTATGCAGAGAAAAACACAGTGTTTCCTAGGAACTCTATGCATCCGAGTCTTCGTCTACATGATGGTATCAATGGGAATAGCGAGAACTGTACCGCGCCGGACTCGAACCACTGACTATTTTCTTCCTTCACAGTCTCACTACCCACTACACGAATCTGAGTTGAAAAATGTCATTACAACAATTATTTATGAATGAAATACAATAAGAGTGCTCGTTCTTGCAAGTAGGTCGAACTTGCACCTGTTTTGGTCATTTTGTTGCGACTTCAAGCATCATTCGTTTAATAAACGTGAGAAAACGTGTTATAGATCGTGTCATCGTCAATTCCACTCTTGTTTTATCAATTCCACGTCAGTGTCCCTTAAAAGAATCTTCCATCTTAATTTCGAGCTCCAAGTTGTTGCGTAACCAAAAACCCGAACAATGTTCCGACGTTGGGAACGTGTATTTGCGTACATGCCACATCGAAATTTTTTATGTACAGTCACGTCATTTTATTGGAAAACACCTGCTGAAAACTTGGTAAAATCTTGAAAATACCTTATTACAAGCTGATAAATGATAACAGATGACGAACGAAGAGAAAAAACACCAAAACTACATGTGTTACATTGATCTCTCTCGGGTTGATCTATAATTGCCTTGAGGTAACTCTTCCACTCTGAAAGCCAGAATATAGTGTATTTCGACTGCAAGATACATGAAACTTTGGTTATACTAGAAGTCAATTGAATAGTCACGTAAAGTTAGCATTCTAATGAGCCATCGTTCACTTTGTAATTGCTCGTCTCTGAGTTCTGCTGTGTTTCACATGTCTCATGTGTCTCTGCAATTGACTAACATTATATAGTCATTGCCAACGGAAAGGCGGGAGGGTACTGTGTATCTCACTTTCCGCTGTGTACGCATGCATGTCTTTGATTCCGAAGCTTGCTGGTTATAGTCTCTAATAGCGCAGTGGTTGTCGCGCCCTGCTATAAATCTTTTGCTCGCAGGTTCGATTCCGGCGAGAGACAGAAATTTATAATATTGGCACCCACTATAGAAAGGGAAAGGTACGGTCTTTCTTTATAATGGTGAAGCAGCAGCTCTGAGTTGTAGTTTGACGTTGAATCACATCAAGATTCTCATACTCTTGCCAAAAACGGTATTGAATCAAACTACAAATGCAGCACACTCATTGAAGTCACCGTGTCTACCAGCTACTAGGAACGCGCTCTGATTTGCTCAAATTCGCGTTTGATCGAAACTGTATTGCAACAAATCTAGAGATATAGTGTGCCCTGAGGAGACGTCAGACGTCGAGAGGGAAAATCAATATATATGACAGCTAAACAGTAATTTACTGTTTTGCAACGACGCTTGTTCTGAGTACTACTTGAGTCAACCTCAAAATCAATTCCACACACTTTTTGAGCCAGTAACCGAATCTCGATTGTAGTTTGATCCGCGCACATAGCAGAAAGACCAAACCACAAAGACATCATATGCCAAAACATATTCATTTCCTCCTATCACAAAATACGTCGATTAACATTATATACGAAGAAACGACTCGAATAGCAGATCTAAATCCAGCTCAGAATCTCTGCTAATCGCTTTGGCGTGACTCGAAAACGGCTTTGGCGACGTGGCTACAACAGCGCTCGTCTACCACCCCCGGTGTAGTATCGAACTGTGCTCAATAATCCACTATTTTCCATTCCACTAGTTCCCATTTTTCACACGTTTGTACCCGATGTTAACACTCGAATTGGTTTGTATACTAGACGTAAAATGAATAGTCACGTAGAGTTAGCATTCCAATGAGGCTTCGTGCACTTGGTCATTGCACGTTTCTGAGTTCTGCTGTGTTTAAATGCTCAAATTGTCTAACAATGTATTTCCTATTTTTCACACGTTTGTACTCGATGTTGAGCGGATTTGGCTCGTAATTTTGTGCTTGATTTTCTGATAGTGAAACGTCATACAAAGGTCCAAGGACTGTGAGAACTAACCGTCGTCAACTCATAAACAGAATTTCTCATGAAATGTTATCGTTTTCTGTGCTATACAACACTGAATGTTGGCAGGTAGTTCATGAGATGCTCATTAAGTCGAAAGGATTACTACGGCACCAGCAGTTAGGTTCTGTTGTAGTGAAGCAACATTCACAGGACGAAATTAATAATAATAATAATGATAATTGATTCCTCAACTTTTTCGCAAGGACCCTTCATGTCATACTGTAGGCTTCTGCTAGGGCACGACACCGACTACCGCATGGCTCAAAGGGAAGCGGATCGATAATGCACGTTTCGTTGGGAACCACTGTGTTTGTAGTTTGATCTCGTCATATTACAGATCAAACTACAACTCAGACACAGTAACTCTCTATTTACGGTGGCTATTTCTGATTTATACATAATAAATGTACTTTTGTTATTAATAATCATGTCATAGATAACTTCCGATTTACGTTGGTGTTTGGTAATGTGTTATTGCTCTATATATTTGCGGTGGTGTAACCCAATTAGTGGTCGTACGTAACTCTTAGAGATCTCTGGCTAACCGGTAAATTCACTTGCAATTCAATTACACCTGCAATGGGTGATTTTTCACGTTTATTATGGCGGATATATGCTGATTGGGAACAAGTTTAGAATTAGCAGGACATAGGTTGTGCTCTATTAAAGGTGATGTGCGTAGAAAAACAAAAACAGTGCTCGAGTTTCCAGGGATTCTGTCTCCATCTCGTTCTCTCTCCCCTCTCTCTCTCTCTCTCTCTCTTTCTCTCTCTCCTCTCTCTCTTTTCGAATGTGAGAGAACAGAGAGTCATTCAAACTCGTCTATTTGGTAACCGCCTATTTCGATCACAACACGTACTTAAAACTAGTTCAAAAGTGATTACTGAAGAAACTGTGAACTGGTTACCGGGTTACTTCAGATCAGGCTAAACAACCCGGTTACCCAAGAAATGGGCCGGTAGCCATGAGTCACAGTCATGTTTGGTTCCTTAGGCTAATGCTAATCGCAACCCCCTCTATTACTGAAATACTCGAGCAGTGTTCAGTTTCAAGAAAAAAAGCTTCCTAATACTTAGATGATCTGTCTTTTACCACTTATCTGTTGCATTCCAATGGGTCTCTGCATCTATCTATCTATATATATATATCTCTCTATCTCTCTCCCTCCCTCTCTCTCTCTCTCTCTCTCTCTCTCTCTCTCTCTGTGTGTCTTCTCCCTCTTTTTACCCCTGTTTCTGTCAGTTTATCTTTTATTCTCTCTCATACCCCCCCCCCTTTTTTTTGGTCCTGTTTTCCAGCCACGTTTTGTGAAGGTAGAACAACTTGAACAGTATTGGAGAAACTGTTGGTTACTTGGAACTCGGTTTCGTGCTAAACAACCCGATCACTGACGTAAACATGATTCATGGTCACGAAATCGGTTCCTGGTTCTAAGCACAACCCCCTCAACATTCGAATGTTTAAGTTTAAGCAGTGTTTAGTTCGAATAAAACACTTCCCGATTCTTTGATTCGATCCCGTCTTATACCACGACGTTTTTTTTCTGCGAAGCTTATCTGTTTCATCCTCATGTAGCTCCGCTACTTCTCATCTCTCTCTTCATATCTTCATATCTCTTTCTCTCACTTTCTCACTCTCTCACTCTCTCACTCTCTCACTCTCCCTCTCTCACTCTCTCACTCGCTCACTCACTCTCTCACTCCCACTCTCTCTCTATATCTATCTCTCACTCTCTCACTTTCTCTCTCTCTCACTATCTCTCTTTCAGCCCATCTACTTTCACTTTTTTTTTGAATTTGCGGTGGTGTTTTATAATTATTTAATTACGTCGTTTCACCAACATGACGAATTTGACAAATTACTCGAACCAGTTAATGAAACCCTCATCAAACGTCATAATTTCAAAAATAGCCCAAATAACCTATTTCGAAAATTTTAATACCCATCTTCATACTAAATTACTAGTCACGTTTGCAACGCGTACAAGATTTCATCTAATGATTTCAGAGGAAGTGGTTAGAGAGCGACCAGAGACCGAATGAACAGAGAGACGCAGATAAAGTCCCGATTGGAGGGACCTAATTGTAGTTTGGTCAAACCCAACCCAATTTCCACACGTTGTCGAAATCAAACTACAACCGCCGTATGCCGAGCAAAACGGGTTTCTTTCCGAACCAAATGGTTCGTTCTAGCAACGAACCGAGCTCGAACCGAAAAAATTGAACCGGGTTGATTGTTCTGGAATTGAAGCCAAGTACGTCATTTCTTTCCGGTTCGGTTCAGTTCTATAGTCATCGCCAACGGAAAAGCGGGGGATACTGTATATCTCACTTTCCGCTGTGTACGCACACAAGTCTTCGACTTCAAAGCTTTCTAGCTGTGTTCCCAAGTAGCGCAGTGGTCAGCGCCCTGCTACAAAACTTTTGCTCGCAGGTTCGGTTCCGGTAAGAGACAGAAATTGATGAAAGGCACTCACTATATTCCTATGTCACATTTGGCAGCCAAAAAGTGTCTGCCCGTCTGCGTCTTCCTGATCTACAGGTTTCTCTCCCACGTTTGTTCAAGTTGCAAGTGAGTGATTCGCTGGGAAGTGATTGCAAGTTCACTAATCCTGTCTAGTTTCCTGTTCTTGAACTTCCCCGACGTAAAATAAGCCCACTTATAAATACCTCATTGTTCCGATGATTTCATAAATCCAATCTGTTACGCATATTGCTACCTCACACATTTGTCTCTAATCCGCTGCAGAAAGTACTGAAACTGTTCCTCATTCAACTTCCGCAAAATAAGTCAATTTCATTATAGAAAGCGCGCGATTAGCAGACAATGCTATCCTTCTAAAGTAGTATTAATATTGTAATAATCTATTTTAGGTACAATCACCTACGTAAAACTCTCGCAGACTAACCTTATTAGGGTTCATTAGGGTCGTAGGAGATTACTTTGTCTTGCGTGGTAATGATACAGTGAACCCATGCGAAGATAAAGTCTTGCGATCGCGTTAAAACCATAATCTCAGGGATTCGAGATGCACCAAATTAGTCTCAAAAGTGACGAATTTCTGGTAAATATATAAATACATCAGAATATTACGAATTAGAAGAGTTAGGCCCCCGTTCGGCTAAGCCGATTCGTCAAAACAGCCACTAATACTACATTTTTAGATTAGAATTACGTTTTTCTACGTTGTTGGTAATAGTATTAGTGTGGCTTATTTTGGGGGCAAATACTTATCAGTTACGTACCATTTACGCACTGCCTAGTCATTTCTGCTGTCCAGCGTATTTCTCTATATGTCTCTTTCTCTCCTCTCTCTCTCTTCCTCCTTCTCCTTCTCTTTTTCTCTCCTCTCTCTGTATTCTCTCCTCTCTCAATTTCTCGCTTTCTCTCTCTCTCCCTCTCTCTCTCTCTCTCTCTCTCTCTCTCTCTCTTTCTCTCTCTCTTTCCCCCCGTAACATTCTCTTCCTCTCTGTTGACACTTTTTTCATCTCCGCACGTACATTGAGAACAGTTCTAAGATTATGCTGCACTTTATGATTTCAGTCAAATGAAAAGTTATGCAACAACAAGATAATGAAATTTTACGTGAAACTTTGAGACCTATTGAAAGTCACGTAAAATACTGGTTTGCGTAACAAATTGGATCTTAAGGTTGTTAGGAACAAAACAGTGTTTATGAGTACGTCTTTGGTACGCCATGGAAGTTCAAGAACAAAACGTTTGACGGGATTAGTGTACATTGATTGAAAGTTACTTCCATATAAATTGTGGGGTTTACGAAAGTGGTAGAGACCACGAGCCAATGAAAGTCTGCAATGTGTACTGTAGGAATCGCAGTAGGAATGTTGTAGACTATACAATACGGTAACTATAATTTTCTACGTTTTCTTCAGTTTTATCCCGTTCTATTTTGCAGTAGTGGAAACTGACGTGACCGAAAATTGCCGCTGTTTCGAAAATCGCCCCTGAACTCAAATGACATTTACCCATGAAAGTCATTCACGTTTTACGTTTTTGTAACAAAAAAACGTTAAGGACGAGGACACGTGAGTTCTGAGTTTCGGTTTCGGCGACCGTAGGCGTGTTTTCTAGCGCTGTCTAAGAGGATTCTCGGCGGCTCCAGACGATTTCAGTTTTGATCTACTTGAATCCATCCACCCACCTACAACCTCCTGAATAGAGGAACAGAAAACATGCTCGAAAACTGCGTTGCTAAATAATGTTCACGCTCAAACGGTCATTTTTGATCATTGTATAGCTTTTTACGTTCCTACTAGTCATATTTATACTAGTCGCACAGTAAGATTACCCAGGTTTCAATCCAATTTAGTTAAGCTGATGCTAGAACTTTTTTCTACCAAGCAAAGCAAGTTTGCAATAGACATCACGAAAGTGAGAATATGTACTGTGGGAGTCGCAGTGAGCATAATGTGGACTACATAGTTATAGTTAGTTAAATGCGCTTCACTGATCCATAATCTTTTGGTACAGTACGCCGTCAAATGTCAAGAAGCAGTTTTCCATCAAACATTTGAATTTTCGGCATGGAATTTCTAGTGTTGTAGTACTAAAGATAGAATATGAAAGATCGAAATTCGAAGCAAATTCCGAAAACCCTAATTCAACAAACATTGATCAGGAAATTTGAGCATATCACAGTAAAGTGTTAAATGCCGTTAAATAGACCACACCAACCTTTCTTTTTGTGCTCGAATATCACCGAAACATGCCTGTTTTGAGCAAAGATTAGGCTTTGTGATTCACGCTCCGACTACAACTAGAAGATCAGAACATCATTTGAAGTATCGAGAAAGATGGAGAAAAACTGGGGGGGGGGGGAAGGGGTGAAAGAGCCATCCCTATTTTTATAGACATCGTAAGGTGGGTTGAAGGTGATTTGTTTTCAATTGGTTTGTAAAATTGTGGTTTTCAGTTAGAATAACAACTATAGCAAACTATGAATCTTCACCCAACTCTCCGTAATCAGGTACGTCCTGAATTCTAGCATACCACATACGTACCTCCCGAAAGCATATTATTTGATTTTCACCCAGATTTTCGAGCAGAACACGTAAAATACATTTCGCTCACGTTTATTCACGTGCCACGTGTGTCAATTCACTTGTGATACTACTAGAATACGTCAGTGAACTCATTGGACCTAGTAATTTCGATGTACTCTCTTAGAGTAACGTAGCATCTTTGCGCACTAACCCCGTATTATCTTTTTGTCTACTTTTTCTAGATTGTTCAAAGTTTAAGGACAAAGTCAAGAAGATAATATGTTGATATAGGTCTATCTGGGAGGACATTTCGGTAAAACTCTTTTTCTGGTGAATTGAAGTACTTGAGAGCAGAAAAGCGTATATCTGAAGAGACGCAGGCCAGCACGGAAAACCTGGGATAATACTGAAAACCGGATTTTGTACTTTATAACTGCACTTTTGCACTCTACGACACAGTCTAAAGGCACAATTTGCTTCAAATTTCAGAAAAATTGATTTTCGTGAAAGTAAGCCAACCCTAGATTAATTACCCCGAAGGTATAATACAAAAACGGCGGGATAAGTAACCACTTGTTATCAGTTACAACGGCATGGTCAGGCCCATATTGTGAGGATTACGGTAGTTTCAATAGAAAATGCACTTTTCGGATGAGTACTGGCATACTTTGGAAATTCACACATAAGATCTCAAGAATGAAGCTTTTCAACCAATTTAAGCTAACCTAAAGTTTTGAAATTGGGAAAAAAATTCCAACAAAGTGTTTGCCATCTACTATCTGTACAACATAAAAAACATGGAGGGATGAATTTGAAGAAACTGTTGAAAGAAATTGGATGAGAATCGCCAGAGAAGATCCTGATTAGGTTATAAGTTATTGTATTGTATTGTACTTGTGACACTACTCTTATACGTCATCCCTATCCAGAAACAGAGTTTGTTCCCAGCACTCTGTAGTAGCGTAGCTTGTTGATCTACTAAGCCCTCCTTATATACTACTTTTCTCAGTTTTTCGAAGTATTAGAACGAAATCTGAAAGATGATATTCTAATATGCGTCTGTCGCGATTGACATTGCAGTGAAACTTTCATGCTAAATCTGAGCTTCGAGTATCAAAATTTTTACGTTAAGAGAATATGACCGTATCAGACACCTGTGTCGAACCATTGAAAAAAAGAGTCAATCCTGAGTAGTAGTTTGATCAACACAGACAGACGTAACTGAAAACACATCAGAAATACGAACACACCGTAATCTCTTGTCACAAAGTCACTCTAGAACATTAAAGTTTAGTACAACGTGATTGTTGGTTTTTACTCCCCAAAGTTTATGAGTATTCATGTCGTTTAAGCACACTATATATTATTCATGAGGGGGATAATTGATAGGTTGAGGGGGTCGTGCGGAATGATTCTTGATCTACCCTGCTGGGCAGAGAACAGAATATACTAGTAGTAAAAAATCACGTTACTTGATGTAGAACTAAATACTATACTATCAGCACCGTTAGAAACTACGTGAAGAGAAAATGTGTTAGAATTAGGGGCAGAAAAATGTTCGCTTCAGTTGATCTCGGATTCAATTTGTAGCTCAGCATTTTTGATCTGCGATCGCTCACAGGAAAGCACACCTGAAACAATGGATACAGTATACGTTCGTCTTTCATTGAGTCAGACAATATTTCAAGGAGAGCATTCATTGATTGCGTATTATTGGGCCAAGTTTGGCACACAATATGCTACTATAGTCGTGGACCACGGATAATCGGGTGAAAAGACGGTGTTATAAGTTGACCGGGTGTTAGCAGGGATGCCATCTGCGCGATGGCATCAATCAATACCATTTTTGGAAGTTCTGCCAATGCATTGTGCTTTCACATTCTATTTTTAGTTTAGTGTTGGTTTATTCTTTTTAAATGAGCTCTATCATTCAAAACTATTATGTTCAAACCATAGCAAAGATATTAGAACAAAGAAATATGTAAGTGGGAGGCTTTTTTTTCATAAAACATTTTCATTTCCGGGCAAATGTTTTAACTACTCTACTATTTTTTTTATTTACTATCTTGAAACGTTTTAAACCTACCGTCCTAATTACTGACTAGGAATGCTTTCATTTAGTTCAATGTCTAGAGTTGTCCACATATCTATTGTTCCCGAGCATTGCAAAGGTTGGCCCACTTAGCGCAGTGACAGTGTGGCGGTAGTACAATCCTACTAGCCACGGGTTCGATTCCCGTGATTTGAAATGGTCTACCACTATAGTCAACTACTGGTTGCGTTCGGTGCGTATGAGACCAAAATTCGAAAAGTTTCACGTTTTACGTAACTTTACCATTTACGTGTAAAAACACCGAACAATACGTTGATGTGGTGATCTCTGAAAGCGTTAGTGAAAAACAGGATGTCTACTTGGAAAAGTCTCTAATCCCCAGAATCCTAGTAGAATCAGCATCTATGCAGAAGTGTACGTAATAGTTAGTCCACGGCACGAGATAGTGATAACACTTATTAATCTACTCACATGAAGTCTGAGAAAGATTTGTGAAGAATTCTCTAAATAGCCAATAATCCCACAGCAGAAGTTAAGAACTTCTAAGGTCTGTGATGCCATTTGCAGCAAAACCGCACGTTACAATCCCTACAATCTCATAAGAAGTTTATCTGAGTTTCCCATGAGATACCCCATGAGCTACTCGTGAACTCTCAATGTTGTAGCATAGCAATCAAAAGACTCCTATGAGAAGCTCATGCGAATAGCTCATGGGGTATCTTTATGTGATTTTTGAGAGATCGCTACGCCGCCTAAAACATGTTGAGCATAGCCGAACTCAGAAACGTGCAAAGACAATTCGCACGATGCCTTGAATGATTAGTTCGTTTCAATTTACTTCTGGTGAAGCACGTCATAAGCAGTTCATATGATTCTCATGAGAACCTTATAAACATCTCATGAGCTACTTGTGAGTACGTGATGTCGCAGCAATCAATAGAATCTCATGAGAAGTTGGTGAGTTACTACTCATGAAGTTTTCACCCGACCATAAGCCATGTCCCAGTACATACCAGGACAATACCGACACAATAATTGTCTGATCTCCAGGCCCAGTCGTTAAAAACCCTTATATTGTTGGATATATGTTTTGATTCATGAAACTAAATCTAGGTAGTATAGATGTTTCCTCTCCAAAAATAGAATCAACAGGGTGATAGTCCGATCCGAACTCATGAACTATGAGCACTACGGTTAACGCATTCACAACCCTCTCCAATCTGCAGAATACTAGTGAAATCACCGGCTAACAAGAAATTGACGTGAAAATATAAGTACACTGGACGAATCAAAATGTGATGATACGAATTAATCAATTCGTTAGAGAAAATTATATTAAATACGATTTCTTGTGCTATGAACATGAACACTCTGATGTCTTATTTTCTATTTTCAGGCGCCGAAAATAAAAAAAATAAATCTTTACTTTATTATTTTATTTAAAATACAGTTCGTAGAGGGGTTGGAGACATGCTGAGCTTTGTTACCAGCTCGAAATCATCCAATCAGACAAACATGCATATATTCGTTGTTAATAATAGTAATCTTTTACGGCAACTATTTCAGCCGTGTGTTACTTCATTCATACAAATACAACCAAGATAATGATCACATAGAAGCATCCGTAGAGGGGTGGGGGTCCGTAGAAGAGAAACTAGGCATGGGTGAGCGTTATTACCAGCTCATGCGGTCCGCCATGAAATATGTTTGAGATGTGCCACTGGCTTTTTCATATGAATTAGGAACTGAATCAAAATCGGAACGGGTTGGCTATCTTCAGAAAGTTCTAGAAAGAAGTCGAGTAAAAACTAATCTTTATTCAACTTTCCCGTATTCTCTTATTTTGCAAAAAACGTTATTTTCATGCAGTGTGTTCGTTAGTGAACATTGCTTTCAACCAACTCTCTTTGAGCAAAATATGTTGATGTTATTCAATCAGATGAAGATAAACTGGAGATTTAACTACGCGATTGAGAGCTAGCATCAGAGTTTATGGAGTTTTCTGAGAAATACAGTAAACACCACTTATCATGTATTCTGGCAGAGTTTAGTTATGGAAAATTAAGGGACGCGGGACCAATGTTAATTCTCTTTTTTTCTCCATCAATTTTCTGTCTATCTATCTATCTCTTATGCTTCTTTTTTTGTTGTCTGTCTGTTAATCTTTTTCTCTATCTCTCTCTTTCCTGATCTCCCTTTTATTCTTCCCCCCTGCTTGACCATTCTCTCCTTCTCTGTCCGTCTGTGGCTTTTTAGGTTACAATTTTTCCCGAGTAAATTCTGATTTGAGGTAAATAGAGTAGTCACGCCATATACTAGGACTAAAATGAATAGTCACGTAAAGTTAGTATTCTAATGTTAGTAAAAATCTGCTGTGTTTAACATGTTTCACGTGCCCGTGCAGCAGTATACGTGACTATTCTACAGGGTCGGTTCTTCCCAACGTAGGTCCATGCTGCTCTATCCCAACGTGTTTGTAGTTTGATGCCGTTATTTTTTGGCCTAACCTCGTAATATTGAGATCAATCTAAAACCGTGATTTGAGATCAAACTACAACAACGCTAGGGTTATACAGTTGAGTCACGCTAAATAGTGAGACAATGCTAGAGACAGAATAGGGTGAAGGTGCCGGGATGTTCCAGCATGCGTACTCGGAGATAAAATATGTAGTTTTATCCAAATCCGTGCTTTCCTGATCTCTATCACAGCAGACAGTGACGTTCAAAGAGTAGCTGCGGTTCACGAAATGTTTTCGGGATGAGCAACAAAACCAACGTGTTTCGAATGTTATCTTTTTTGTAAACTAGAAGTAAAATAAATAGTCATGTAAAGTTATCATTGCACGTTCCTGAGTTCTGCTGTGTTCAACATCTTTCACGTGACTTTGCAATTGACTAACAGAAACAGTATTTAGTATTTTACGAAGGAGAATTTTAGTTATAGAGGAAGTTCGAAGAAGCTGTTGGATGAAACTGGCTGAGGACCGTCAGAGACTTGGAGATGAAACACTGCTGTAAACTGTACTGATACTGATTAACCGATCTCGTAATAAGCGATTGTATGGTTTATGAATTATGTTGAATATTGTATGGTTTATAATTCATGTTGAAAAGGGTTCACAACACTTTCTTGGACTGAAACGGTCTGACTTGCGATACGGCTTTTGCTGCCCTGTTGGGGTATAGTCTTTTTCATTCCCACTGAGACTCCTACAGTAGGATTTTAAAACTTCCAAGCCGTTTCGCTCACTTAGTTTTGATCGGAGAAGTTGAGCATTTTCGTACCTCACTCTCCTTCTCAGGTAGAGTAAATATACGAGAGTATTTTCCATGAACTTCATTCTCAGCTTCACAACAGCCTTCGGAAAGTTTGTGAGGTTACTGTAGGAGTCTCAGTAGGAATGGTGTGAACTATAGTCCTGAATTATTATTCCATTCGTTTTTTGGTTGTCTTTATGAAACGATGCAATCGTTGTTTCTCTGAAAACCCGCTGCAACTTGAAATACCGGACTCGCCAATTTTGCAACTTGAAATACCGGACTCGCCAATTTTGCAACTTAAAATACCGGACTCGCCAATTTTGCAACTTGAAATACCGGACTCGCCAATTTTGCAACTTAAAATACCGGACTCGCCAATTTTGCAACTTAAAATACCGGACTCGCCAATTTTGCAACTTAAAATACCGGACTCGCCAATTTTGCAACTTAAAATACCGGACTCGCCAATTTTGCAACTTAAAATACCGGACTCGCCAATTTTGCAACTTAAAATACCGGACTCGCCAATTTTGCAACTTAAAATACCGGACTCGCCAATTTTGCAACTTAAAATACCGGACTCGCCAATTTTGCAACTTAAAATACCGGACTCGCCAATTTTGCAACTTAAAATACCGGACTCGCCAATTTTGCAACTTAAAATACCGGACTCGCCAATTTTGCAACTTAAAATACCGGACTCGCCAATTTTGCAACTTAAAATACCGGACTCGCCAATTTTGCAACTTAAAATACCGGACTCGCCAATTTTGCAACTTAAAATACCGGACTCGCCAATTTTGCAACTTAAAATACCGGACTCGCCAATTTTGCAACTTAAAATACCGGACTCGCCAATTTTGCAACTTAAAATACCGGACTCGCCAATTTTGCAACTTAAAATACCGGACTCGCCAATTTTGCAACTTAAAATACCGGACTCGCCAATTTTGCAACTTAAAATACCGGACTCGCCAATTTTGCAACTTAAAATACCGGACTCGCCAATTTTGCAACTTAAAATACCGGACTCGCCAATTTTGCAACTTAAAATACCGGACTCGCCAATTTTGCAACTTAAAATACCGGACTCGCCAATTTTGCAACTTAAAATACCGGACTCGCCAATTTTGCAACTTAAAATACCGGACTCGCCAATTTTGCAACTTAAAATACCGGACTCGCCAATTTTGCAACTTAAAATACCGGACTCGCCAATTTTGCAACTTAAAATACCGGACTCGCCAATTTTGCAACTTAAAATACCGGACTCGCCAATTTTGCAACTTAAAATACCGGACTCGCTAATTTTGCAACTTAAAATACCGGACTCGCTAATTTCGCAACTTAAAATACCGGACTCGCTAATTTCGCAACTTAAAATACCGGGGTCAGCCAGATGTCGCCTGTACTGTTTGAAGTTCATAAGGAGATGCAGGCTAATTCGACACCAGTATTTAAGACTGCATCTTCTCCGGTATCTCAAGCTGCCAGCGTTTTCACAGTTTCGAAAACAGCAGATTACAAATTTCTATGAGGCTTTTATTAGTTGGGGGTCATCATCAGTTGAACCCTTCTGAAAACATGAAAACGCCACATGACTGAGTAATGTCAAGCAAAATTCTTCACGACAACAAAAAGTTTTTGTTTCAGATATATTACTGTTACCGGAGCCTTCACATAGGCTTTTCAAAAATCTAGGAAACTTAGGTTCGTTGCCCAAGCTCGATACCCGTGAGTGGTGAATTCACCAATAATCCTAACCTACAATTATGAAATACAAACTACAAGATTCTTGTTGGAGTTGAGACTACACCTAATCTGTGCGTAGTCTAATGTTCTACATCAAACTTTTTTTCAAAACTGGTGTCTGGTTTTATCCTTTGAGTGGTAAATCCAAGTATCTAAGAGGCTAACAACCGCCGAGCTGTGGATTAACTCTCAGGACTACAAAATCAACTCTCAACAGAAAAAGTTTTCCGTAAACAACTTAGTGCTGCTCACACATCACACACGGGTTTGCAGATTTGCAAGACTGGCGGCGCAGCAATCCCCACAAAAGTTCATGAGATCACCTCATGAGCTATTAGCACGAGTTTCTCAAAAGATTTTATTGATTGCTATGCTACAACATCGAGCGTTCCCGAGTAGCTCATGAGGTATCTCATGAGAAACTCATATGAACTTCTCATGAGATTAAAGGGAGTGCTACGTCGCCTGGTTGATTGATGGACTGTTTCTGAGGAGTAGAAGTACGGTGAAAAAGAATTATTCGAACGCGAGTGACTTGTCGAACCTTGACATCGGGAAATAGCTCAAACAATGAATCATCAACACCTGGGTACGTATGCTAGAAGATCCCAGCACCATCATCCCATCCTGCGTCTCTCGCTCTACCTCACTATTTCTCGTCTCTTACATCCCGGCGGGATGTAGGAGCAGAGAAACAGCGTATGTTTGAGGAGACGCAGGATGGGATGAAAGTGCCGGGATCTTCTAGCAAACCGCCCCTGATGGCTATGGTAATGTACAGGGTGCATAATAAGAAAGGATGCAAGTAAACATTTTTCAATCAAAGAATAATTGTTTTGAATCAACTTTTTATGGATAAACCGAAAGTTACCAAAAAATCATCAAACCTACTGTTCGTCTAGCAAGTGTGACAGTTGAAAAAGTAATTTTCGTTCGTTACTCTTTAGCGATCAGAAATGTATTGACTAACAAAATGTTTTTGACGCCGTAGCAAAGTGTGAAAAGTGGTTGGTTCTCAGAGTAAAAGCCATCCCGGTCATGTCACAGGCCCAGCCTGGGTATTTGTAGTTTGGTCTGAAATTAACCAGAGTTAATCTTATGATAGCTCTGAAGTTGACGTGTAGACGCCTCGTGGAGCGACACGTCGGATTCACGAACCGCTGAAACTAAATAAGGAAGGATAAACTACTTTTCAGCTTTTGCAAGCCGTTCATTGCATTTTCGAAGAAGATTTTATATGTCTGATACCGTTCAGCCATCAGAAATTTATTGAACCAACGAGTTATAGTTCACACCACTCCTACTAGGACTCCTACAGTAACCTTACAAACTTTCCGATGGCTGTTGTGAAGCTGAAAATGAGGTTCATGGAAAAAGCTCTCGTATATTTACTCTACCTGAGGTACGAGAATCCTTAACTTCTCCGATCGAAAGTAACTGAGCAAAACGGCTTGGAATTTTCTAAATCCTACTGTAGGAGTCTCAGTAGGAATGGAAAAGACTATACTTTTGACGCCGTAGCAGAGCGTGAAACGTGGTGGAACTACTAACTCCTCCATAGAGAACCATCTCACCCGATATTGTTACAGGCTCAGCCTGAGTATTCGTAGTTCGCTATGTAGTTTGATCTCGAATCGCAGCAGAGTTTATTATGTGATAGCTCAAAAGACCATTCAGACATTTCGTGGAGCGACAAATCCGTTGAAAGTCTGGAACCAACAAGAGAGGATGAGGGCCTTCTCAGCTTTTACGAGCCGTTTACGATATTTCTAGGAGAGATAATATATGTCTAGCGTTTTGCAATCATAAATCTATCAAACCAACGAGGTATTTTCACGCCGTGGTAAGGCGCGAGAATTGGACGGGCATGTGTAGTTTGATCACTAGTTTTCAATTAAATTCATCGGGAGCCCTTCTTCAGAGTTTCACAATATTATCGTGTATTTCCCATTATCAATAGAATGAAAATTTATTCGCGATTGAACATGTGACTTTGCACATAATATGTGGCACTCCAAAAGGTGCAGAAACATGTACTTTGAAATCTGTACTTTGCTCGGACTCACAAGTGCAAAGCTGCTGACTGTGTAGAGGCACTGAGAGGAGTTAAGCGGGTATTATCTTCATTCACGTATGGAAATGTAGGTTTACTCTGAATTGAGCCGCTACATTCAACCTTACGTATTTGGGACTTGCTCGGTATGATTAATATATGATGCATTTATGGAAGATATTTCACTGCAAAGTAGGAAAAACCGTGCGAAAGGTTTCTGTAAACAACTTAGTGCCATCTATACATTCACACACACGCATTGCGAAACGGCAAAACACAGCAAAAACTGAAAAAGTTTATTCAGTCTTTCTTTCTAAAACCAGCTGGTTGGCTCATTTCGGTGTGAGCGTACGATAGGTTGCGCTAGCCGCTGAGTCAGTAGTTGGATCCCGTTGCTTTTTCAATTAGATTAAACTGGAGTGTGTATGGTCATCGAACTACAACGAAAATTCGGTCATCACCTTTTCTACGCTTCACGTACTGCCCTCGTTTAAATGACACAGAAAAACGATGATTTTTTCACACTTGTGAACTTATCAGCTCGATTAATTCTCTATTTTTCTGCAGAAGCTCCGATAAGCTGCTTTACACGAGAAAAATTACTCCGACCGTTGTGTTCAAACTACCCAGAAAGTACAGAGGCCGTATGCATGAAACATCCCGGGCCGGGTTGGATGCTATCCCGAGCTGAATTGGCCGGGAAATAGCTCGGGATAGCACTCCAACCCGGCCCGGGATGTTTCATGTACACGGCCTCAGAACGACCAAAATTGACCCAGCAAGTTAGAAAAGCAACGAAACAAAAAACGAAAAGCCCAATTGCTGCGAAGTCCAGTTTTTTCGCTGTGTTTGTAGTTTGATCCCGTTTCTGGAAAGAGGAAACTATAGTGTTTGGAGACCAAACTACAATCGAGATTTGGTCATTAGTACGGTACCTACAGTACGTGCTTCAAATACAGCTCTCGTATCAATTACACAGAAAAGTGACTATACACCGTAATCTTCCGTGTTTTGCCAGAGACGAGTTTTTCTCTTTTTTTACGCCTGTGAACATATCAGCTCGATTCAATTTTTGCAGACGTTCCGATACGAATTCGTTTTTCTTCAACCATTGTGGTCGAAGGAGCAGAGAAAAATTGTATCGAAACTTGCCACTTGCTGCAAATTGAGTGTTTTTTAATGTCTTTATTGTTCAGTGGAATGCCTAGCTTTATATCATGAAACAATTGGTTGAGATCCTGGAAAACGCAAAGACTCGCGAGTTCATCCTAACTGACGGGTTATATTTTGTTCCACCCACTTACAACCCTCTACAGTAATCTGCTACCTCTTCCAGGTCAAAGTTTGGTATATTAGCGTACTTCTCAAAATGTTGATATATGTTTTTTGCATGTTTACTACTACTAACTCTGAAAATTTGAAACCAAAGTACTGACTTTTTCATTAGAAAACACCCCCTTGAATAATTGACGGATTACTGTAGGAGTACATCGATTGGTAAAACAGACTATACCCTTATGAGATTTACCCACAAAACACCACCTGAGTTGGTCTTCGATATTCAATATTTAATAATACATTCATGTATTCGACACATAGTATCAAATGGTGTTCTTTCAAACGTCTCACTTCATGTGTGATGTTAACGAGGAAGGAAGGGCCAAGGTTTAGAGCGCGAAGAAACAATGTTTGCGTCGTGATGTTAGAATTAACATGTAATCAACATGGAGTTGGTCTTATGAACATCAAACTTTGGGTTACTGCCAGCTTTTTTTCTTCTGTTGTGTGGGTAAGCAGAGGTTATCCTCGTAAAAATCGCTCATGAATTCACCCGCGGAACACCTCGTGAGTCATAAAACTGATTTGATTTTTTGTGGAGACTGATTTGAGTCATCGAGTGAATGGTACACTGATACATATTCATAAAATTCAATAGATTTATTTATACATAAAATTTGAACTCTCGGTTACGGCGCTTCTTTTTGTGTAAGCCAAGGTTATCTTCGTAAACACACCGTCATGAGCTTTACCCACGGAATCCTATCTCGTGAGAATTACATCTCGTGATTTGAGTGCTTGAGAGTGATACATCGGATCAATTATCTGATAAACACAAATAAACGGGATGAGTTGGTTCTAAGCTTTTTTGCAGACGTTGAGATCTACTTGTAAACAGGCAATGTTTGCTACCAATTCTAAGGTGTAAGGGATCACAAATCTACCTCAACTGCAAGCAATTTTCCAGTCGCGTGAAAAATGTTTCACAAATAATATATCACGTGATATCTGATATATGTGCAACGTGTCCAACATCAAAGCACATAACCGTTCCTAGGAATGAAAAAATTCAAAGGCTTCAGAAGCATTTAGAGTTGAAAATGACTTCCATTATTTCTATTCCTTCCTTTTTTACCGTAAATTTGACCTAAAGTACGCTATGTCTGAAATTGGTTTTTTCGAAAGCGAGCCTTTACATATGACCCTTTTCCGCTGAGTTTTAGGCCGGTCGCTTTTTGCTTTTGGTCGATTTTAGAACATTAGGCGTGCACAGAGATCAAAGTACAGATAAGATTGAATTCCCCGTAGCTCGGGACGATTCACTTCTTTCAGTAGTAGGGTTGTTAATCGAGTTCAAAATTTCGAGTTTTCGAGTTTTTGAGTTTTCGCGTTTTCGAGTTTTCGAGTTTTGAGAAATGTTGAGTTTTCGAGTTTCGAGTTCGACTCAACTCGAAAATTTTCGGTTTTCGAGTTTCGAGTTCGACTTTAACAACCCTATTCAGTAGTATAGTGTTGAGTCAGGGAAACGGTAATGTGCATCTCTGATTCGCTGAGTTTGATCCAGCCTTTCTCCAGTTGTAATCTAAGGCTATGCCGTGTACGCAGATCAAGTTAAAAGGAGGGCAGAATGGAAAACTAGTTTAGGTACCCCGTGTTACCTAAACCTAACGTTGCGCGCACCAAAACATACTAACACATGTGAGCCGTATGCAAATAAGGTTAGTTAGTTTGAACCAAAAATGGTGTTCATCAATTTCTATTGAGCAGCTATGTCACATTAACAGTCCTTTCTGTCGAACTTTTTAAGGTTTATGTGTCACATCAAAATGTTACACAGTGGTGGTCCGTGACCGATCTCCAAATCTGTTTGTTTTTCAATTGTGATCAAACTACAACTCAAATCCTACATAATTCGAAATATGTACTTCGAGCGGGCTTACAAGTGCAAATCTTACAGACCTTGTATAGTTATTTGATGTGTATTAGACAGGATTTAGCGTGACCACCTTTCAATCAAAATGTAGGTTTTCTGAGCTGAGTCGCTTGAGTGGGGCGCAGTTGGCTACGTATCCTAATCAAGTGCTTTCCCTGCCAATCGAATGTCACGTTACTCACGTGAAACACGTGATGGAGTGCACAAGTTTACTGATGTGTTTGAAGTTTTAATGTGTCAGAATCAAACTAAAACTCAGATATTGTTCCTCTCCATTTGAAAACTCCGGAATACTCACATAGATGAAACATAGAGATCACACAAAAAAAAGTTCTTGATCACATTGGCAATAGTTATTCACTGGTTTTCTTCGTTCATGAAAATTCGAAGCATACGTAAAGTTTGACGCCTTCATGGCATTCAAGGGTTCGTTGGCCATAAAATACATTCAATACCCTGGTGGTATGGTGGGTGTCAAATTTATAAATTACTGTCTCTCGCCGGAATCGAACCTGCGACGAGCAAAAGATTTGTAGCACGCCGATAACCACTACGGTACTGGAGGGCAAAACGGGTATGTTTTGGAATCGAAGACGTGTGTGCGTACACTGCGGAGAACAAGATATACCATATACAGTACCCTTCCGCTTTCCCGTTGGCGACGACTATATAGTGGTGAATACAGTGATCTTTGGGCGCAGGTGCCCAGGTATTCGATTCCCAAGCCTTTATTGTATGTTGCCTCCTGGCACCGTAGCAAAGTCATAAAAGTGGTAAGCTCAACCTGATTTAGGACCTGATCACAGTCTGGCCACATAGTTGCCAACTTTCCGTGTTTAAGCATAGTGGGGGTGACCTAAACCTGGTTCAGGTAGTGTCCAGACAGTTCAGCTCGGAGCTGACCTTTTCAGAAGACTTTGCTACGCCGCCTGGTGTGTTTGTAGTTTGTAGCCGTCGCTCATTATACATGAATCGATATCAAACTACAACAGATTTGGTCACTCCCTGTTTGGCGAAATCAATACCTATCTGTTTCACTAGGTACAAAGATCTGCACCGGTCAACCAGATCTGTGCTCCGCACAGGCTCAGAATAGAAAATCTGGAAGATTGTTCATAGTTATCCAAACGAACTAAGCAGGGCTTAGTTGCTCGCACGTTTTTCTCTGAAATGTAGGCTTACTGGCGACTAAGTCACTACATTGGGATGTAGAAGTCTCGTGAAAAAATCCAAGTTCATGAGAACCGTGTTAGTTCATGACGAACCTACGTAGGTCGTTAAGTTTTAGGATTTTATCGAGCTAAACAAGTAAGAATTTTTCGAGAAATTCGGATTTTTTCTCGTGATTATGCGAGAATCGTGAAAAAATAAGCATTTTACGTTTGAAATGGCAAAAAAAGTGCCATGAAACGCTCATTCGTCCATTATTTCTGACTTGGGACAAGGCCAAACTCGAAACTCGAAACAAAAGTAGGATACAGCAGCTTTACGAGAAACCATGTTGCTCTCCGGTCTCCTTTAAAGGGACCGTTCCTCTTCAATTTGGAGGTTTGAGCTGATCAGCCGATATTGTTAACAATTAAAAATCATTGATGTAGGCGTCAACTTCTTGTCTTGCTCCGTGTTCTCGAAAATGCGGCGCTACGTACAAAATTTTCAACATGTCTATAAAAATACAAAACCATATTTAGAACATGGCCAAAACTACCCGAATCAGAGAACAATGGGGTTTTCTGCATTTTCTGTAATGTGGTGCACATAATCGTCTGGCCTTGAACGCTCTTCAGGCAACGTGACCAACTAGTTTGAGAACTGGGAGCATATTGTGAACCTAAGTATCATTTCCAGCTGCTGTGCCCGTCAAAACTGCGCAGAGATAAAAATCTTAGTTGACGAATACGTTCCGTGTGCATGCACTTAGTGTAGAGATCTGTACTCTGAATCGACTCGTAAGAATGCAAATCCTGCGAATTTTTCATGGTTTTAAGATGAATTAGACAGAAATTGGCGTGAACTACGATTTTCACTGGAATCTAGGTTTACTGGGCACTAAGTAACTGAGAGGTATTGAGAGGTATGTAGTTACCTCAGATATTAAGTTCACGCAGACAATGTACCTAAAAACGTGCGGGTGAATCGTATACTAGAAGTAAGATGAATAGTCACGTAAAGTTAGAATTCTAATGAATAATCGTGCACTTTGTCATTGCACGTTTCTGAGTTCTTACGTGACTGTGACTAATTGAATTGACAATACAAATAAAATATTTTAATTTCCGATTGACTTCACATTTCACTTCAAATTACGATTTATTAGGGGGGGGATTAAAATTGGAGCGGTATATTTCTAGAATGTAGGTTTACTGGCGACTAATTCACTTTATTGAATAGTAATCTCTTCAAAGCATATGAAATTTACGCAAAATATGCACCGGCAACGTGCGGGTAGATCGTGATAAACTCAGAGTACGAGATTTCTATGAACTTTGGTCTTTTCGAAGCATTTCCTACGGTATACGTTGCCCTATCCCGTTTGGTTTGTAGTTTGATCTACTCATATTGAGATATGAATTCGAAAACTGTGCTATACCTGCAGATCATAATTACAATCAAATTATAATCATCTCCTGCCTATGGACTATTTGGATTACTTTGTGCTTTTCTTGGGTTAATTTCTCCTGACTCGAAAACTACGAACGTAAAAAACTCGTATTTCCAAAACTCGTGATAAGAACTCTGCTAACAACACAATTGACATGATTGACCCTGGCAATATTCGAACAACCCTGTGTAATGTGAGTTTTCTTCGATCCAAAACTAGTCAGAACTGACACTCTTTCAACAATCGATATAATTATACACAAGTATTGCACTTAGTGCAGAGATCTGTAGTCTGGAGAGGCTCAGTCCAAATCTGAGTGCAAATCTACGAGATTGTGCGTGGTTATCCCAGAGAACTTGGTCTTTATCTCCTGGCCCACGGTTTTGTTCAGAATGTAGGTTTACCCCGGGCTAATCGGCTACATTCCGATTAGCCGGAGGCTATCTAGACTAATCATCCGAGTTTAACCAGCGGTGAGCAGATTCGCTGACGAAAGCGCAGAAAAATGCGTGTTTAAGCCGGTTGATCGTGACGCCGGGACTGGAACCTATGAGCAAAATATGTTTTTACGATGAAGGGGATCGAAAAGTGCTTATTAGTACGGGATACTACCAATGTATCCTGAGGTAAACAAAAGATTAGACCATACTTCAGGTATCTATCTCTTGTTTTTGAGGAAGAAAGACAACTGAGTTGTGATATGAAGTATGCTATTAGTTCTCGGTTTACCCTAACTTCTGTTTTGTTGAATACATTACCTTTTAACCGGCGGCAATGTTCACTGACGGTAGCGCAAAAAAGGCGTGTCCCAGCCGGTCGATGCCAGAACCTATTGAAAAATAGGTTTTCGAGATCTGGGAATCGGAACTGTTGGTTGGTGAGGTAGATGTTAGGGTAAGCAAAGGACTAGATCTCGAGGTATGTACTTTTGAATGTTCGATGAGGTACTCCAATTGGGTAAATGGAGAGAATTCTGTTGAGAAACTGGGGATCGAAAAATTATTATTGGCTCAGGCCACTGAACATGTATTCAACAGATTGGATGTCAGGGTAAACAGAAGATTGAGATCAGACTTCATATATACATCTCTTGTTTTTGAGGAACCAGCAGTTTTGATAGAAATAGAGACTTGACGTGTTATGACCTTCAGAGTCTAACACGTCGAAATCAACACACTTACTCTAGCTTTGGACGTGATTTCGACGTTCTCGAATCTTTTAATAGTCGTTAAGAGAAAAAAAAACTGTTTGTTACTTTAGGCTACTAGAAATGTATTGGAAGGATGGATTTTAGGGTAAACAAGGGATAGACCATACTTCTGGTATTTATCTCTTGTTGATGAACAAATTTTGCAATTGCATTGTGGTTTAAAGGAGACCGGAACACAACTTGAGCAGAGGTTTTGTTTCGGGCTGCTTTCGACTGTATTGAGGTCAGAGAGCACAAATTACTCGTATATTAGTTTGATCAGTCCACGTGACATTCACATGACAATGCCGCGCGACACGCAACGCGTCCAATCAAAAGTAGGATATAGCAGCTTTACGAGAAACCATGTTTCTATCCGGTCTCCTTTAACCCGCGTACGCATCAGTTTCGTCAAATAACTATTTGAACGTAACTAGATCGAGCGACAAACATAGGCTGAGATTAACACATGTAAAATGATGGGCAGTCTTACCTTGAGCCACAAAAGTCTACGGGAAATTCGGTTTTTGCGAGAGCACGGAAGTGTTAAAATATAAAGAATCTTCATACCACGTGTTTAATAAGTTTTGTTCGATTTCGTACTGTGCACATAGTGCACCGTGCTTTGCATGAATGAACTCTGAACATTCCATCCAGATTATATTTTGTACATTAGTCTGAAAGGGCATGAAACTCAAATCCTGCCGATTATGTATAGTTATCGAAATGCACTAAGTCGGGCTTATAGTGGCTCACGGTATCAATGCGCTGTGTAGGTATTAGTGCAGATCATGAATAGTTACGTAACTTATAATAAATCAAACACTTGTTTCACAATGAACAGGGATAGGACTTATTGGGCGAAGAAACGAAATCCTAGTTTTAGTTTGATCGGATTGTTCTCGAGACAAGCCATAACAATTCCGACTAGAAAAACACTCGATAAAACTACAAACACAGCCGAATAGGGAAAACTTCACCGCAAAGCTTGCTTTGTATAATAATAATAATATTGTTGTTATTATTATATATTATTATATGATTATTATTATAAGGCTTGCTTTGAAAAGAGCAAGCAAATGAAAAGAGCTATGGATTGAGTTTGTAAACAAGAGAAAAACAAGCGCTGTAATATTCCACAATTCACGTGACCTCTGACTCACTATTCAACTAGCCAGACACTCTCCGCAACTTAAATATTCGATTTCAGGAAAAACGCTAAAATATATGACGAGGAACGTCTTGGCACTGTGCACGTATAGTAGATATCACAACTCACAACTAACACGTTATTGTTGCTCGAAATTGAACTGTTAAATCCCACGAAAAAGCCAGAATGTGACCAAGTCCTCGGAGTGGGTGACGATTACACTTGAACATATTCAGCGGATGTCTCCTGTCAAAAACGGTATGAATTGTTTTTCTCCAAATTTGTACAAACCTAGTTCATTCATGTAAACTATCGATTTTTATACATTTAACTTTCTGTTGAAGTTTAATTTCGAGCTATAGGTTGTAGCATTCAATTATAAGAAAAACTTGGAGATTGAAATTACTATACAAAACCAAGTTGCTTGTATAAACAAGCATAATACATTTGAGCTCAATCGTCACCCACTCGCTCACCACTCGCATGACTTTGCTACGCTGCCAGATCACATTATGGCCCCATAGTTGCTGTATGTGAGCGAGGTGGTGACCAGATAGTTCGACTCAAAGGTGACCTTTTATGAGACTTTGATTTTTGTGCATGAGTAACCTTTTGGTGGAACTTTGATAGCCACAGGTGATCCGAGTACGTATGCTAGAACATCCGCCACCTGCATCCCATCCTGCGTCTCTCGCTGCGCCTCACCGTTTCTCGGGTAATCCGGCGGCATGTAACAGCACTTACATACCGTGTATTGAGAAATATTTGGATGGAAATGCGGGATTTGCATGCATACGACCTCTGAACATCGTGAAGTTTTCATTTCAATGCAGTCTGCAGAAATGTACTCTGCTCCTCTCACGAATAATTGTGAGTACGTTAGTCAATTAGTGCTAAAGGTCTTTTGAAAACCAAATGAACTAAGCAGAGCTCAGAGTGGCTTACGGTTTCATTCCGATTGTTTTCCAGTGGTTTATCGACGAATGAACGTTTGTGGAAGACAGACTTATCTTTTTTGGAAGATAAGACACTTATCCATTCCGGAAACTGTGGAAGGGACCTTCTTTTCTAGTTTTTTGACAATTATTACCGTTTTACTGTCAAGTTTACAGAAATGTGTATGTCATAGAACCGACAAAGATCAAACTTTCACGATTTTTTCCACAGAAAAGGGTTTTATGCGACCTCTGACTCAGAGTTTGAAAGATGTATATTAGGTGCCAAATTTATAAATTTTTGACTCTCGCCGGAATCGAACCTGCGAGCAAAAGTTTCGCGGCAGGACGCTAACCACTGCGATTTGAGAGTAGGTAATCGACAAGCTTTCGAATCGAGACATGTGTCCGGACACAGCGAAAATTGAGATATACAATAGCCTACCGCCTTTCCGTTGGCAACGACTATACCAGCCTACCTCCGTGTTTACTAGTTGCAATACGAGTGATCCCCTAATAAGTTCAATATCTCATTACGTTTTTGACTAGCTTCAGCGGCTGAGTCTCGAAATGGCGAAACTCTAAAATTCGCGCACAAGTATTCAGAAGACTGTGATTTAGACAGAATAAGAATAAAATCATTAGTGAATCATTGAACTGAATTGTTTGTACTTTTGTCTTTCGATTAGCGTCTCAATCTCAAGTAAGTTTCCTTCAAACCACGAGTTGTTTTTCCAACTCTACTTGCTATGAATACAGCATTCATTTTTCAAAAGTTCCATGTATTTTGAAATTGTTAATATAGCCAACTATGATGTGGCGATAATGTGATATGTATGATGATCACCGCCTCGAAACGACGCGAAGTGAAACAATAAAAAAAAGAAAAATGATGTGAGTTTTCCCTAATAGTGTCATAGACTTATCATATCAAATGTATTACCTTGTGGCTGAAACCAAAATACGATGATCATGTTATGTGCTGAAACCACATCAGATTCGTTATGTTTGCAAAACTAAGCCGTTTTGCAAAGTTTAAAATTCGGAGAGAAAACCTATTTTAGAGTGTGTATACTACAAATAATCACTCACAAGTGAACTTTGACAGTGTATTTGAAAAATACAAATAGGGTAAAACTACTAACATATCGATTCAGATCAAGGTTACTTGATAATAATAATAATAGTATTAATAATAATGATTATTATTATTTATCAACCCGTTATTTGACAGACAATTTTAATGGCTAATGAGTATCGGAGATGTTGATTCAAAAAAGGATGAACATGTACAGAAAGGAGAAAGACAGATCCAGAATATGTGCAGGAGCCGTAGCTGTCTAGGTTGAGCTAGGCGCCGGTGGTGAGAGTTGGAACAAATTACTTCACTGTTCTTTTTTGCCATCTGTTGATACACTTTAGGAAGTTACCAGATCTCTGATTTGATCTCCACATACGCCGTACTTTATGATTTTCAACTGAGAAGCAACGATATAGTCGTCGCCAACGGATTGGAGGGAGGGTACTGTATATCTCACTTTCCGCCGTGTAGGCACACCTGCCTTCGATTTCAAAGCTTGCTGGTATGTGCTCTAATAGCGCAGTGGTTAGCGCCCAGCTACGAAACTTTTGCACGCAGGTTAGACATATTTCACATATATTTCACATATTTATTCATTCACTTCGCTTCGTTCCGAGGCGGTGATCATCATACATATCACAGATCTTTGTAGCAGCAGCTTCTTCTGAGGTCTTGGTCCCTTTCCTTCATAGAAGACTTCATGGTGGACTATCGAATGCTCTTATGGCATTGATCCAGTGACATGCGAGAAACTTCTTGGAGGGAGGGGGGAGAGAACTGCTTGTGAAACATGCATTCCTGTTGGGAATACGGACCAGCGATTCCCAGTCGCGCGTGGCCCGGGTTTTCCTTCACGTCCATCAACCCGGATACCTGAATGGACACGTAGTGTGGGGATCTTGGAAACAGGGCAACGAAGAGAGACTCCGTCTACCAACCAGTAGGAACTAGACCATGATGGAAAACTCAAACATGATGGACATGATGGAAATAGACAGAAACTTATAAATGTGGCACTCACTATAGTCTAACCACAAACAAGCAGGATATGGTATTATAGTGGTTTGTGTATTATTGTGGGTGACCATCTGCGTTGCATCTGCGTTGCAGCTTGATCGGCATACACAATAGAGTTTTGAAATCAAACTACAAAGCCTGCAGGCCGGACAGTTTCCGTCTGATCCTTCATGAACGAATTAGATGTTTTAAGAATTAGAACAGATGAAGGTGTTCAATTTATTCTCACTTGTAGCAACTGGAAGTAATCACTCAGTTTTTTCCACACTCGCGTCAATCTTCACGTGAGAACTTCACGTGAAAAGTGTGACCATCCAAACCGTGCGGTAAATCTCAGTTCTGCCACATGGCTGTTTCATCATTACAAGTTATTGATTTTTATCTTCTCTCATGTGAAAGATCACGCGAGAATTTCCCGTGATGCGCTTTATTAGTTCTATCCTTGCTTACACTCTGCTACATGGTTTTACTTCATCACAAGTACAAGTGCACTAACATGTACTTTTTCTCGAGTAGGGGCTTATTTTGTTTTCAAACTGGAAACTTGCAGAATACATTCTTTTTTCTCTTCTTTCTCCAGAATCACTGAACTGCGGTGCGGTTTGCATCAGAGTTTAATATTGTTGATGCACCCCAAATGGTAAGCAGATTGTAAGAAGAAAATCGCGTCTGTCGGTGCTCAGCCGAGCTTAGCGACGAGTTTTATCGCCACATCTCCCCTATTCATACCCTAATCATGCCTTAATCCCTAAAACGTTAAGAAGTTCTTAGACAACGAATCGGTAATCTTGTAGTAGAACCACAGAAATCGTATGATCTGTGTTCATGAGTTGAGTTTTGGTAGAACTTCAACAGTCACATGTTCTCAGTGTATGCATTGTAGAACATCCCGCCACCTGCATACCATCCTGCGTCTCTCACTGTCCCTCACTATTTCTCCAGCATTCGGGCTGCATGTAAGAGCACAGAAATAGCGTATGTTTGAAGAGACGCAGGTTTGAATAGGAATGCGGAATGTTCATGAGTACGACCTCTGAACATCGTGAAGTTCACATTTCAATCTAATCTGCAGAAATGTACTCTGCTCCTTTCACGAATAACTGTGAGTACGTTAGTGAACTAGTGCTAGAGGTGTTCTGGAAACCAAATAAACTAAGCAGGGCTCGGAGCGGCTTACGGTTTTATTCCGATTGTTTTTCAGTGGTTTATCGACGAATGAAACGTTTGTGGAAGATAGACTTATCTTTTTTGGAAAATAAGACACTTATCCATTCCGGAAACTGTGAAAGGGACCTTCTTTTCCAGTTTACAGAAATTTATATGTTATTGAACCGAAAAAGATCATACTTTCACTAGTTTTTGACGGAAAAAAAGGTTTTAAGCGACCTCTGACTCAGCATTTGAATGATGTATTTTTGAAAGCAATTTGAAAGATTGTTTGTAGTTTGATCCCGTTATCGGTAAAAACGTGAATTACAGCTTTGATGCAGCTCAAACTACAAAACAGCTTTGATAACTTCCTGACGTGTATCAACACATGGCGAAAAACCGAAGTAAAGTGATCTCGATCTGATATTTTCAGTTTTACCAATTTTTATGCAGAAACTTTTAGTTTCCAAAAAACACTACATTTCAAAACGTTTCATTGACACTCTGCCAAAGTTTCCTTGTGAGTAACTATTTGTAGAGAATTTCCACGCGCGAGAATTTCCCGTGATGCGCTTTATTAGTTCTATCCTTGCTTACACTCTGCTACATGGTTTTACGTCATCACAAGTACAAGTGCACTAACATGTACTTTTTCTCGAGTAGGGGCTTATTTTGTTTTCAAACTGGAAACTTGCAGAATACATTCTTTTTTCTCTCTTTTCTCCAGAATCACTGAACTGCGGTGCGGTTCGCATCAGAGTTTAATATTGTTGATGCACCCCAAATGGTAAGCAGATTGTAGTGCGAATATCGCGTCTGTCGGTGCTCAGCCGAGCTTAGCGACAAGTTTTATCGCCATATTCCCCCTATTCATACCCTAATCATGCCTTAATCCCTAACACGTTAAGAAGTTCTTAGACCGAGGGCTGAGCAGTTTTGAAGCGGTCAAATCCGGATGAAACGGATGAAACTCCGTGCAGCCGGGCATTAACCAGATTGGGTTCAAAACCTATCCGTCATTTATATAGGGAGGGGTTGAGCACATTGAGGTGTAGTTTGTAGTCTGGTGATAACGTCGATAGTGCTCAAGGTCCAAACCACAGAGGGAACGACAGGATTGACACGGCCAAATCCGGATGAAATTACGCGCGAAACTATGACTGAGTTCAACACCTATTTGTCGTATCATTTATGAGGGGTGAGCAACATTGAGCTGTAGTTTGACGTAGAAACACAGCAGGAATCGTCAAGTTTTGCCGAAAGCGCCCGAGAACTACAAACTACTACCGCTGAGGAGCAACATCGAGTTATAGTTTGTAGTATTGTCTGGTAAATAACACCGATAGAACCAGTGGATCAAACTACAGATCAAGTTTGCAATGGAAATTTTCTGGCTTTTGCAGGTTTCATTGGGTTTTGAAAACTCGCACATGATTTCGCACATGATGGCGACCATTTTCTTCTGAACAACACTATTCAAAGTTTATATAGCAGGCTGTTTTGAGAATGTTTTCAAGAAAAAAACATTTTCGACTTTTTTCTTGAAACTTGTACTCTGGCAACATCCATGAGAAACCGACTTGACCACAAGAACATTCATTCGATCGTGAAAATACAGAAACTGTGCTCGATTCTGAGCACAACATAGATCATAATTGTTTGATCTCAGCGTCTGTTCTATGCATTAGAAAAAGTCTTTTCAATTATCCAGAGCGATATGATAGCCCCTGATAAGATACAAAGCCTATGTTTTCCCCGAACTTCAGCTCCTGCATTTTTCTTTTTTGGATTTTCAGAGATTGAGCAAAGTGATTTATGTCTCTGCAGCCGAATCGAGCAAGTGACCAAATCGTTGTAGTTTGAACTCGATAAACGTGGTATTTCACGAAATTCGACAAAAAAACAACGGGCTCAGACTACAAAAACAGCTGGGTAAGTTAAGGGTCACCATATAGGACTTATTTGGGAGAAACCAACCCAATATTCCTATTTACGCTGGTAAAAAGTACGCCAAACCGTCGCGGACGGCGTAGGGTCACTGTGTTTAAAATATAGCGCTAATGTTCTGCGATTGAACCGTTATGAATGTAAGAGAATACGGAGGTCAGTGAGACCGCAGACAGTATAAGAGTTTCTGCGTCTCTCTGACCTACACACTCTCTCGTAGAGGACGGGAGAACGCTACAGAGAGGCTGGCCAATCAGTTGAGAATTGTCTGAGAGATGTTTGGCGAGCGTTCCGCTCGTCTGCGTATCTTTGATCTACAAACTTTCTCTCACAATTCCCTGCCAATTGACAAGCCGCTTCTGTGGCGGCCTCCACGAGAAAGTGTACAGGTCAGAGAGACACAGACTATCTGTCTGCGGTCTCATTGACCTCAACGCTCTCTCGCTTTTGTAGTTTGCTAATCGTTAAATGATTGGCGCAAATGTTGCTGAGCTCCTCGATCGAGAACACCTTATCTCTCTGAATGTGAAAGTTCAATGGGTACGCTGTTGTTCATTTGGGACATGTGAAGACTATGCATCGGGAGTGAGCGAATATCGATTACAGTTTAATCTCGATACACGTCGTAACGTACCATTTTTGACCGAGAAACAACGGTATGTCTGTTCCACCCACATTTATCCCTCTACAGTGATCTGCTCAAACGTCCGGGTCAAAGTTCGGTATGTTCGTGTTTTTGGATTTTTTACGTCAGTATATGTATGATGATGTCGAAATGGACCAACGTGAAGAATAAAGCAAAGAATTCGTGAAATAGAATATGCAGTTGTGCTGAGATGAATAGGGTGGTATATGTGTATGCAATAAAACATAACAGTTCCTGATCTCAACATGTTAGAATTGGGAGGAAACAGAGGCTATAGTAGTCGACTATAGAGTGACCGAAGTTTGGTTGTAGTTTGAACTCGATCAACGACGTGACTTGCAAACTTCGACCAAAAAGCAACGTGATCAAACTACAAACCCAGTGAGAAAGAGCAAATTACACCGTATATCCCAGTCGATGAGCAAATCACAGAATCGAAGAGCATACAGGTAAATGAGACCGAAGAGCTGAGACAATCTGGGTCTCTCTGACCTGCACACTCTCTCGTCGAGGATGCTACGGAAGCGGCTGCCAATTGGCTGGAAAGTGTTTGAGCACTGCTCAATTGATTCAGCTCTGTGCTGTCTTTGTTGAGAAAATGAGAATGTTAAATAAAACGTACCATTAAAACAAAAAGAGGCACGCTATTACCCATTTGTGAGATGCGAAAACTTGCTTTCATTGCTATTGACCACTCTGTTTGTAGTTCGATCGGTTCATCAAGTTTGTAGTTTGACCCCGCGACCCTTCTGAGATGATTGTGCATCCAACACACAACCCTCAGGGACCCGTTTTGTCATATGAATATGTCAACAACCTTCAACCATATTGTTATAACTGTAACCTATGAGCAATAAATCTTCATTCTTATCATTAGTCTAGTTCTCTTCTCAGACAATTCCCTACCAATTAGCAAGCTATTTTTGAGGCATCGTCGATGAGAGAGTGTGTAGGTCATAGAGACGCAGAAGTCTGCGGCTCATTGACCCCATGCTCTCTCGCTTTCGTAGAAAAATGACACCAATCGCTCTGAGTTCAATCTCACTAACAATTTGGCAGCGTTACAATTGATTTTGAGGTAGTTCCCAATCTGAAAGGAAATGATTCTCAATGTTTTTGCAATGAATAATGTTTTGAGTAAATTTTGTTCGTTTTTGTGTTCATATTTCTCATTAAACGTCAATTCGAATCAATACATGTTGATTTCTCTAATGTCTGAGAAAACATAGATCATAATTGTTTGATCTCGTTCGTTCGTTCTCTGAATTGGTAAAAAGTATTTTCAATCAGTATGAGCGATAAGCTAGCCCCGGCCCGAGCTACTTATCCTATAAACTACGTTTACATAGTTTATCTCTTTTAATTTTTTCTATCTGGATTTGTGGGGCTCATCTTTGTGACAGATGTGTGTTAGCTAGAGAAACCTCATTTTCTCACGTCTCAGCCAGTTTCGCAATTTCGCTGCTTATGAACGCCAAATTTATAAATTTCTGTCTCTCGCCGGAATCGAACTTGCGAGCAAAATGTTCGTAGCTGGGCGCTAACCACTGCGCTATCAGTGCACTTACCAGAGAACTTTTTGGAATTGAGAACATGTGTGCGTACACAGCGGAAAGTTAGATACACAGTACCCTGCCACCTTTCCGTTGGCGACGACAATAGCTCGAATGAACAACGGAGATAATAACACTACAATCAGCTCACTGTTTGACTATTTCTCAGAGAAATGACAGGCTTTCCGGAAGCTATTTAGTTTATGTGTTCTCATAAAGGGCAAGAACAGCATACAGAAATTTCAAATTATTTGAAAAACTCCAACATGGTGAAAAGCCAGGAAATTCATTGGCACGCTGCCAAATTCTCAGTGGAAATGCTCAGGAACATTTGGCTAGGCAACTTTCGAAGATTTCGCCACGCTGGCAACGAGTCCAATTTGGTTGATGTGAGAGCAATATGAGGCAGCGTGGAAGTTTCACATCAGTTGTCGACAGATTCGGAGAGCCACACGTGACGTATCACGGTTCATATAGTGAGTGCCAAATTTATGAATTGCTGTCTCTCGCTGGATTCGAACCTGCGAGCAAAAGATTCGTAGCAGGGCGCAAACCACTGCGCTATTAGAGCACATTACCGGCAACCTGTGACATCGAAGAGACGTGTGCGTACACAGCGGAAAGTGAGATATACAGTACCCTCCCGCCATTCCGTTGGCGACGACTATATTGAATGTTTACTCGTAGTGAAAAACTTTACATTGAGTGATGTCATATGTATAACTCTAGTAGTTACACGTCTCAGACCAAATATGGAAGTGTTTTGAGACTGTTCGAGAGAATAATTCTAGGAAAAGTGTTAGAATAGTAGAATATCACTTGTTACCTAGTAGAAATGGTACGCTACTCGTGTGAGAAATGTTCGAATTATAGGCTATACTTTATGACTGAACTCTATCAGAGAACCTACTCACTGGTCAAACTTGTGATGTTGGTAATGTCATATCAGAATGTCATACTACAGGGGGTATCAAACTTGTAAATGTTGGCCTCTCGCAGGAATCGAGCCTGCGAGCGAAAGGCCCGTAGCTGGGTGCGAACCACTGACCTACGTACGAGTGCACATGATCGACAAGCCTTAGAATCGAAACCATGTGTCCGTACACAGCGCAAATCGAGATATACAGTACCCTTCTGCTTTCGCGTTGGCGACGACTATATGATGGTTATGGTTGACGATGCGTGGACGTCCAAAGGTGCGTTGGCCTGATGATCGTGTCGAAGCAGTTCGCAGTTTCAACCGAACTGTGGAAAAAGCTAAGTACGGTCACCAAATATCTCGTGGTGCGAAGAGATATTCCGAGTTTGGGAATTGAAGGTATCTGTAGGACAGTCAAGGAACTTCAATTCGTAACGATTTGGAGTGATCCAATACGTCGTGGATCTTTCATTGAAAATGTTATAATGAAATGTCATGAAACGTGAAAAAGCGTATTTTATGTGGGCACATTATTCTACTCTGGCAGCGTAGCAAGCCCTCAAAAATCTCATGAGGTACCTAATGAGCTGTTAGCACGAGCTTCTCATGAAATTCCATTGATTGCTATGCTACAACATTGACAGTTCACGGGTAGCTTATGAGGTACTTTCGAGATTCGCATAAGAAACTCATATGAACCTTTCATGAGGTTGGAGGGATTGATATAGTTCACACCATTTCTACTGAGACTCCTACAGTAACCTTACAAACATTCCAGAGGCTGTTGTGAAGCTGGAAATTTAGTTCATCAAAAATTTTCTCGTACATTCATTGTACCTGAGGACGAGAATGAGATGCGAAAATCCTTTACCTTTCCGATCACAAGTACGAGAAAAAGACGACTTAGATTTTTTGAAATCCTACTGTAGGAGTCTCAGTAGGAATGAAAATGACTATACACCGCATGAGAGGCCAGAACATCCCGGAACCTTCACCTCTAATGTGGTTCACACATAGCACAGAACTAGGGAAAATTGAAGTATCGCCCCCCCCCCCCCCCCCCCCCCCACCCCCCACTGCAGTTGGGTCGACCCTCCCCCCCGTGGCATTTTGTATACTCCGTTTCACCAATCAGTGACTCTCTATAGTAATCTTTCGTATATTCAGGAAAATTTATCTAATCAACAAACAGACGCTTTTCTGTGCTTGTAGTAACCAATGTATATAACAAAATCACAAAGTTTATAACTGTTTATAATACCTACAAGATATGAATAACGTACTTGAAAGATTCACAATCCTACTGTAGAGAGCTATTGTTGCGTGAAACAGACTGTACTAACGTTGTTCTAAATGAAAAGTACTTATTTTCACGCATCTTGAAATATCTACGGTTTGCTCCTCCCAAAGCGAGCCTAAACGTTGTATGTATTGCGCTGTGTTTGTAGTTTAATCCGGTTGTTTTTCGGCCGCACTTCGACCAGTTCAAACTACAATAAATATTTGATCACTTCCTACATCTCCCGTTGTGAGAAGGCCTGCAACTGGTAATAGCCGAGTCATTCTGATCAAAATCAGAGTTTGATGTGGATTTTTGATGTGGACCACACTGCTCCTGAAAAACTACCAGTTTCTAATACAAACTTGCATTCAGTCTGGAATTTTTGTTGAACACTCTCTGTGATAGAAAATCAGAAGTGAATCGCCAATGAGAAGTTTGTTAGAACTTTCGAAAATATTATCGTTTATGTAATATTGAAATGAAAAGGCTGGATTTTTCGTGGAAATCCAAGCGCATGCTGTCCAAATCTTGTATTTTACTCATAAAATCGTAAAAATGGAAAACAGATAACAGAAGATAAAACTACATTTTGGTTGGAATACGTTTTCAGATATTTCCTGTTTTCGGGAAATTAAATAAGCAAACATAGCACATTATGTTTCTATAGCGCCCGGTTTTCTCACATCCACGATTTTGGAGTACACTAGTCGCAACAAGAGCCACGATTTGCTGGTGAGAACCTAATCTCCCATCCTGTGTCCTAATTTGGTTCCCCAGACTAAACAACTGATTTTCATTCAATTGCTGTGGACAACAAGTTCGCCTCATGTATGATTCCCGGACCGGGTTTTTGATTTGGACGGAAGGTTAGGCGGTTTGGACGGGTGACTTCAGAGACACAACCGATAGCAAATCGTCCAAACGGCTGTATAGTTAGTTTCAACCACTTATAACCCTCTACAGTGGTACGCTCAAACTTCCAGGTCACAGTTATGCGGGTAGAGGCGAAAGGTCGTGCTACTGTGTGTTCTTACTAATATCCATTCTTACTAATTTTAAACGTATTGTATTTTCTGTGTTTGAGATTTTACTTTATTTGCTATGTTCAACTTTGGTGGTGTCACCTACCACTAACTCAGAATGTTAGAAAACAAAATAATGAACGATTCATTAGAGACAGCCTACTGAATATTTAACAGATCATTGTATAAGACATCGATTGGTTAAACAGAGTATAAAAGAACCCATATACAACTTGTATTTAGTTGCCTAATATACAATGGTATTCTGCTGTGTTTGTAGTTTGATGGCTTTGTTCCGTGAGTGAAAAGCACTGATGTGTTTTTGATATGAACTATAACTGCTGTGTTATTATAGTTCCAATCATTCCCATTGAGACCTTGGCAACGTGCCAACAAATGTTTGACACGGCTTTCCATCATGTGAATGTTCTCCAAAACACTGAAAGTTTCTCTGAGCGACAGTCGACATTTGTTACAGTACGTGAATAAATATTCGCTTCATAAAATCGGTTATTTCCATGGAATAGGATTTTTCCAAGTTCCATGGGCACGCCGCCAAAGTCTCAATTGGAATGGCGAGAACTATAGTTGACGTCTTCCAGTCGTGGTTCGAAATTCTGATGTGTCGCCGATCAAACTGAGCTCCACTATATTGGTCAAGTATGAGTTGTAGTTTGATCTGAAGCCACAGCACAACTTTCAAATGAGTCAAGATCCAACTACAAACACAGTAGATTGGAACAGATGTTTGTCGACCTCTACATTGTCATCTCTATATAGGTTCGTCTTCAACAAAAACAATAAAAAGAACATTTATTCGCAACAACACTCGAGATACTCGAAATTGAATGAATAATTGAGCAATCTATTGGCTAAAATGCTTACAATGACAAGAATTTGTAAACCCGTAGTAAAAAAACAAAACTAGCAAATTCTACCAAATAAAGTTTTGTGAACAATAAACTATGTGGACGTATTCGGGAATATCCCAAATATCTGGTGCCAACCTGCGTCTCCTCAATCAAACGCTATTTCTCTGTTCTCACCCCGCCGAGACGCAGGACACAACTAGTTGCCGGGATATTCCAACGTACGTACTCTGATGAACTCTGATTGCCGAACTGTAGAAAATACAACAATAACCAAAACTAAATACTAATTTGAACTCGAAAATTTGGGATTCCCGTGTTTTCAAAATTTTTGATTCGATTCACGTGAAGTTCTACGTGTAATTTCTACTCGTAACAGAAACTACCATGTTTTTTTCAAATAGAATAAGTCGTTTCAACTCGAAATTTCGAAATTAGGGTCATATAAATAGAGAAGGTTAGAGAACACGCAGAGAGCGTGTGAAAAGAGAGACGCAGAGAAAATGCATAGGTTCCCTGTTCTCCGAGATATCCGTGCAAAACTGTGTTTTTTAGTAGAACACCGGTTGAGCATAGGCTCGATTCTGTGTACTGTTATAGTAGCAGTCGGCCATCGTTCGGATCTGGAAGATTAGGATGTAAATACTACAAATAAAGGAAAACAAACTAAAAAATCAACAACTTATTGTAGTTGGGAACTTTCTTAAAGATTGTTGAGTTTCATCATGATAAATAGATTTGGTGCATGGTTTTGTGAGCGATTACTACATTTCCGTTCATGAGACCAATATTATACGTTTGACAGACAGATTTGTCATATAACACATTTCTTCAACTTCAAAGTTCACAAGTCGTGTTACAGGTTGTTGAATAGTTATATTAATGTGCTCAGTAAAATATGAACTCAAAAATCGTTTTGTCCCTGCTTCAATACGATTGTTGGTTTTTTTTTCTCAGAGGGTGAGTCATCATCAGTTGAACCTCTCTGAGATAGTTTGATATATAGGTAAATTTAGATTAGCTCCAAAATCTGAGCGAAATTCCAGGCTAACCTCCAGAATATAGTTAGTCCCGTCATTATTGTCCCAGTACTCCACACCGTCGCAATTGTATCTGAAAAATAGAAAATAAATAATTGGTGTTTAATAATACTGTGTATGATTGCCGCCTCTTTCATTAAAAAAAGACCAATACAAAACTCGCGGAAATTCTTGTGCTAATGTCCTCTTCAATTGTATTTTTCATACAAAAGATCAAACACTTGAATGTTTCGCCTCTACTTGTTTTTGCGTTTTGGTTCTCATTCTGTCTTTCTTGGGTTAATTTGGTGTCGAAATACTATTTAAATACTTTGAATCACATGATTAAATGAAAATTCCTGAAAGTTTCAATCAACATGAAGTCACAACTAGACCTACCGTATACAGAATTCGCATCTGGCGCCAATTGGCATTGAGGGAGGCAGGAATATCGAAAAGGTGAAGTTGTCCAGTTTTTCTGCTGTGTTACTGGAGACGAAGTGAGCCGGCATGTCAACGAAGGTCCGCCAATCGTCCAAGGTGTACCGAATATGCACCTGGAATGATTTGGCTTCCAATACTAAGAACAATTGTTTTTGGTTGTAAAACTCTTATATGTGGGATGAAAATGAGAAAAGTGTAGCTATGCAGCCCAGCAGAATAGAGAACAAAGTAAGAGTTTCTACTCTCACGTAGTACTATGTGCTAAGTTGAATTTCAATCGAATCGCTTACTTTGTTTTTTGATTAGGTCAAAAACGTGTAAAAACATATATCGAGTAATTAACTCCGATTTCATAGAGAGGCTTGGACGATATGAATGAAGTGAACTTCACAGATGTATGTTCCAACGACTTAAAAGGTTGTTAGGTTATGGGGTTGTTTTACCTCGGCCTTATCTATGAAGGGGGGGGGGGGGGGGGGGGGGGGAGGCAGTATTAAGAATTATGATTTGGTTCTGGAATATAAAATTACCTGTTTATTGAAAGAAATATTGTAGACAGAAACGACTCCGCTGAACGTGGTTCCGATCACATTGAAGACTTCAAACACACGTAATTCGTTTTTGCTGAAAATACGCACTTTAAAAAATAGATTCGTAGTATAATTACTAGGGCCTGGATCTCTGAGGGGCGTAAAAATAGGGCGGCCCACTTTTTAGGACGTAAAGTCACTTTTTGGGGCGAAAGTCTACTTTTCGTTACGGAGGACGTATTTTCGGGGCGGAAGCCGTATTTGTAGGGCGAAGGACGTAATTTTAGGACGTAAAGACTACTTTGAAAAAAATTACCCGGAATCAACAAAAATTTCAAAATCGACGGATTTGCCTGAAAATGAGGCATTATGGGGTTTCGATCATCGCGATCACGATATAAATGATAAAATTGATTTCATGCACGCGACGCAACAACAATTTTTAACGACTGTGTTTTTGAATGAAACTTTGTATGTGTGGTAATCAACTATGGGGATGTCAGATAACGATACGAAATTAGGTTTCATTTTACCATTTAGGAAACAAAATTTAACATTCGTATTCGTGATCGCGATGATCGAAACCCCATAATTCCTCATTTTCAGGCAAATCCATCGATTTTGAAATTTTTGTTGATTCCGGGTAATTTTTTTCAAAAGTAGTCTTTACGTCCTAAAATTACGTCCTTCGCCTACAAATACGTCTTCCGCCCTCAAAATACGTCCTCCGTAACGAAAAGTAGACTTTCGCCCAAAAAGTGGACTTTACGTCCTAAAAAGTGGGCCGCCCTATTTTTATGCCCCTCAGAGATTCAGGTCCTATGTTCAAAACACGGTTCAGAGTATCCTAACAGCGGACAGAACTCATCAATTTTCACGATTTTCAGTTCGTTCAATCGAATTTTATCGAACAATTCAGAGGAAAAGTTCCACAAGAATAGACTTGCCACAAATGAATGAAGTGTTCCAAAAATATGTGAACTAAGCTGAAAATGAATAAATCTGATTCAAAGTCAACAAGCGTTTCTGAAAATCAATAAACAGTTGTGAGAATCAATGCACTGCAAAATCAATAATCAATATGTACCTTTTGCGTGAGTTCCCTGTTAACCGTTTGGGTGTCCCTCCACACGGAATATGGGTTCGTTCTCAGATGAAGATACCGGGGGGAGTTGAAAGAAGACGACTGATTAGATTCCATTCGACGAGCGGTGTGCGGGGTGCTGTAATTGATGACGTATGATGACGTCATAATAAGTTTGGAAAGTGACCAAATGTTCGTTGTAGTTTGATCTCGACTCACGCTCAAATTCACGAATCACTTTAAGAACACATCGGAACAGGACAAACACCGCATAGGGATTGCTTTGGAACTAGCGTACTCTAGTTCATGACAAGACCGGAGAAACATTCGGGGTTCGGATAAAAATTGTAGTATGGTAATAGATTAAAATCGTAGTATAATGGGCCTAACAGTGGTTAAAACCAGAGAGATCAAACTACAAATATATTATAACAAGATCTGGCTGGTGTGAGGGATGGGGCGAGTCGATACTGTACGTATCGATCGGAACCGATGTGTTTGTAGTTTGAACCTGTCGAAAACCAGACCGTGCATGCAGATTAAACTACAACCCAGATTGTGATTCTCTATACGTGAGTTGACAACGAGAGAGGTACAAAAAGGTTGAGTTTGAAGCGAAAGACAGCCAAATATAATTTCAAGACCGTTGAAAGTTCAACTGTAAAATAAAGTAGACAACTAATCGAATTAACTCTTTCAGTCAGTTTGTTGATTGAATCAAGTTGCTTTGTTTTAATCCCTATTACAACAATCACAGTCTGGTCCCGTACAAAAACGATCAGGCTATAGTCGAAATTATTCCTATTGAGACTCCTACAGACCTACAGTTCACATTCAAACTTCCCGATGATGTCTACGTCTACAAACTTCAATTTGAAGAAAATGTGTTTCAACTCTGCTAGTTATTCAAAATTAAGGATTGAGTGCGAGAATTGTTGATTTCTCTGATAACGCACTGAAAGCTGAATTCTCACTGTAGGAGTGTGACTAGGTAATAAAAGGCCTATGCGAACAAATGTTCCGCACCTTATAGCCCACCCTGCGTCTCTCTCTTCGCACAAAATTTCGCAAGAGTTGAGATAGTGTATTTTTTGAGAGGACGCAGGTTGAGACAGGAAAACTGGATGTTCCTGAATACGGCATGGGGCACTCAATAGGAAATTCTGATCTTGAAAAAAATATTGCGAATTTCCTTTGGTCTTTTTCAATCAAGTTTTCGTATAGCCCGCAGAGAAGAACTAAAAAGTCGATGATCTTGTTCATACTTTCTTGTTTGTTTGTTTTTTCTGAGAAAAAGTGATGTATGTATTAGTTTTGGATAAATTTTGAGTGTTTTGAACGATAGCTGGTTGTTACACTGTAAATAACCAAAAATCATTCCACGTTTACCCCTCTAGACAAAAACAAAGGAGAAATTTTTTCCTCATTGTTCTATTCGCAATCTACGTTTACAATTGGATACCGCTACAGAATTTATTAAAACTGGAAAACAAAAAACTGAATGATTGTTTCGAGCGAAATTGCCATGGAAACATTGCAAAAAATTCTGAACTTGGAAATGCACAGTTTTTTTCCCACAGTTTTGGTCAGACTGTTGGAAACCATTCATTTTATAGATGGGAAAAATAGATGGCTATGAGGAAATCAAGGAATATTTTACAAAAAAATACGTTCTGAAACCACGTAGCGGATTTCGAACCTGGCCGCTAAGATCTAGAATTCGCTCCCATAGTAAACAATCGCTAATCAATGCGAAAGTCACGATATTACCCCCTTCTCAATACTCGTGGTTTTGTTTTCTTCATTAAAAGCTAGTCATCGAAACGGGTAAAACAGGGTGCTAATACTAATAACAATAATAATTTCTACAAATTTAGAACGTGTTCTTATGATGATATATAGTCGTCGGCAACGGAAAGGCGGGAGGGTACTGTATATCTCACTTTCCGCTGTGTACGCACACATGTCTTCGATTCCAAAGGATGACGGCTACCTACTCTAAAACCGCAGTGGTTAGCGCACTGCTACGAATCTTTTGCTCGCAGGTTCGATTCCGGGCGAGCGACATAAATTTATAAATTTGGCACTCACTATACACTAATTGGAGGGTAACGAATGAATTGCATTGAATGGTCTAAAGAGGAGGCGCACGACTGTTTTGCTCCGATGCGTTTGTAGTTTGAACCCGACGCAAACATCAGACTACAACTGCACATTCTAACAAATTTTTCACCTTCTGTGTTTCTCTCGTTAAAGTATATACGTATTATAATGAATGAGCCGAGCCAAATCGAGCTTCAAATATTGTCTAGAAAGTTAATAAATAAAGGATGTATTGGTCCCACGTCTTTTTTCCAAACCGCGTGGCCATTCTGAGATTTTGAGAGCATTCACGAGCGTTTAGTATTCTCATCTCATAAAGTTTGAGCTACATTATTCTTATAGATTTGTTCTCTATGCGAAAAGAGGAAACAGTGAAGTAAACAAAAACAAAACTGCTTTGTTCACATGAGAATAGCATTGATTGATGTGAGAGCAACACAAATTATTATCATTATTTACATTATTGTTATTATTATAAAGTAAACAACAACAAACCTGCGTATGACGGGCATCGATGTCTTGGGAATGGGTCCCAAAATGTCCTC